>CM053598.1:170030915-170066863 GCA_028646575.1 Pseudocheirus occidentalis | reverse complement strand
TCTTATAAATTTTACTTAATTCCCTGTATATTTTAGAAATGAGACCTTTATAAGAGACATTGGTTATAAATATTCTTTCCCAATTTCCCACTTCCCTCTTAATCTTGGTTACATTAGCTTTGTTTGTACAGAAACTTTTCAGTTTAATGTAATCAAGATTATCCATTTTTGCATTTTATAATTAGATGCCATTTTTAAAATTTTTGCTTTTCTACAATTGTTTATGTGGTTTTTATGCCCTAGAACATGGTCAATTTTTGTAAAGGTGCTGAGTAAACATGTACATTACTTTCAATTCTCATCTAGTAATTTCCAGAGAACTATCATAGTCAATTTATATAAAATTCTATTCAGGTCCTTAATTTTTTCTTTTCATTATACTTGTCCAAGTATTAAAGGGATACATTAAGATCTCTAATTATCTTGGTTTTGCTCTCTGTTTCTGTCTATAATTTATTAACTATTCCTTTAAATAGTTAGATTCTATGCCATCCAATGAATATGTGTTAAGTACTGTTGTTATTTCATTATCTTTGGTACCTTTACACACAACGTCATTTTCTTCTCTATCTCCTTTAACCATTTTATTTTTATGAGTACTATATTTTAGAAAGAACATTGACATACTAGACCATGTTCAGGGGAAGATGAAGAGGCTATTGAGGCGTCTAGAAACCATTGCATACATGGATAAACGAAAAGAACTTAGGAGAAGAAAAAAGTTGGTGGAGATATGATAGCTATCCTCAAATGTTTGAAGGGTTTACCCATAGGAGAGACTGAATTTATCCTACTTAGCCCTAGGGGATGTAAAAAAGTACAATATATATTGTAGAAGATGCAGAGACAGATTTTGGCACAATATAAGGAAATACTTTGCAATTATTTGAACTATCCAAAAGTAGAATCAACTTCATTTTTAGTGAACTAGCTAGTGAGTTTATTGTCACTGGAAATCTTCGAGTAGAGACTGAACAACCATTTGCTGGGTATGTTATAAAATGGGGGGGGGTTCTATTAAGGTATCAGTTGGAACGATTGACCACAAACTCTGAGAGTTTGAAGATTCTTTTCAGAGGTAAAATGCTATGATTTTTATGGTCTTCCTTTAAAGAAGGTGGTTGAGATGAGAGACATGGGAGCATTTGGCCTTCATAACTTTAAGGTATGAATACTATTTAGTTTTAAGGATTTCCTAACAATTAGCTACAATGATAGTTAAGCATCACATGTGCAGAAAACTTTCTGGAGGATCCTCACCTAGCTTGCTAGAGTTTGGTGTAGGTGACAACAGGAGGGCATCACTCAGACCTTGCCCTGGGTCAGACCAATTTGGTTTGCATTGAAAGTTTGCAGCAGGACCCAAGAGGATACAAAATGGGACCAAGCAATGCCCAGTCATTCCTTCCAGAAATACATAGAGCCTGGCACTTATGCAAAGTCCAAAGTCAGGAAGTATGGAAGAATGCTGGAAGAATGAGCCAACAGAAAAAGAACTCCACTATAAAAGGTTATTATAGTGACAAGGCCCCTTAAGACACAAACCCAGAAGAAGATATCCAAAAAGTCTACAAGCAAAACCTCAACAAAAAAAAAAACCCACCATACAACATAGGCAAAAAATTTAGACTATTACTCCCAGAGAAAATGAAGCGAGATTTTTTTTTAAAAAGAGCTCAGAATTATTTTACAAATGATATGAATACACTAAAGGAAACAATAAATGAGCACTAATGGAAAATGCAAGCTTTTGAAGAAAGACTTGAGAAAAGAATGGATAGCTTGGTACAAGGGGTATGAAACCTTGTCCAAGAACTCAATCCTTGAAAAATAAAATGGAACCAAATAGAAGTTAGTGACTCCATGAGACAAGAAATATTATAATGAAAAGCCTAAAAAAATAGAAGAAAGTAAGATATAGTTTTTAAAACTGCCATGGAAAACAGGTCAAAGAAAGATGATTTAAGAATCATTGTACTATCTGAAAACCATGACCGCAGAAAGAGCTTACACATCATATTTCAAGAAATCATAAAAGAAAACTGCTCAGAAACTCTTAGAATCAGAGGCAGAGGCAAAGTAAAAATAGAAAGAACCCACTGGTCACCTCCTGAAAGAAACCTCAGAATAAAGATTCTTAGAAACATTATAGCCAAAACCCAGAGCTTCCAAATCAAAGAAAAAATATTGCAACTAGCCAGAAAGAAAGAAGTTAAGTACCAAGTATAGTCAGGATCACACAAGACTTAGCAACCACCACTTTAAATGAATAAAAAACTTAGAATACAATATTTCGGAAGTCAAGAGATATGGGCTTACAACCAAGAATAACTTACCTAGTAAAACTATGTATAATTCTTTGGGGTGGAAGGGAACAAATTTTTAATGAAACAGAGGACTTCTAAACATTTCTGATTAAAAGGCCAGAGCTATGTAGAAATTTTGAAATACAAACACAGGAGTTAAATGAAATATAAAAAGATAAATATGAGTGAGCAATCATAAGGGACTAAATGGAGATTAATTGATTACATTCGAATATGAGGAGATGATAAAAATGTCCCCTCAGAATCATTATCAGGGTCATAGAGGGAGTTTAATGATATCAAAGGATTGGGAGTGGTGTTTTTGTTACATGTGTGTTAAAAGAAGAATGAATAGTGAAAAATAAAGGTATATACTGGAAGGGGGAAGAACAAGAGTGGGGAAAATGATATCACACAATTCGGGTGTATAAGTAGAAGACTATACAAACAAGGAAGAAGTGGTTGGGATTATGGGCAACATTAGAACCTCACTTTCATCTGAACTGGTATAACCTGATCTCCTTTCATCTGAAAGGAGAGAACAATGCATACATACATACATATGTACACACACACACACACACACATATATATACATATATATGTATACATACATTCTTGTTACAGAAATACTTTCAGGGTGGCTAGGTGGCACAGTGAATAGAACACCAGCCCTGGAGTCAGGAGGACCTGAGTTCAAATTTGGCCTCAGAGACTTAATACTTAAAGTCACTTAACCTCAATTGTCCTGCCCTCCTCCCTCCAAAAAGGAAAAAAAAAGAAATATATTCACTGAAAACTGAAGCAGAAGGAAGAGGGGAAAGGGGGAAAAGTGGGTACAGGAGTAATAAGAGGGATGTAGATTAAGAGAGGAATTAGTCTTAAGCAAAACAAATTGTAACCACGGAGGGATGATAGACTGAGAAGAAGGTTTTAAAAGAAAAGAAAGTATAAGAACCTGTGATTAGGCTCCGGGTGAGAGAAAGAGAAGAGGGGCAGGGAAACAGAAGCAGATTGAAGGAAACCTAAAGTCTTGATGTTAGGTATGTTCCTTTCTTACCATATGGAAAGCAAATAATTTTGTTTGCTATTTGCAATTTTAAATTGTTTCTCTTCTGGTCAGAAACTCCAAGGGTCTTCCCCTCCCAGACTGATTCTTTTATGGAGGCAAACTAGGCCATCTTTTGCCTCAATTCTTACCTAACCTTTAATTACAGAATGGGCATAGCCTCACATATCAGTTTGATGAGATCTGGGAAAGACCTTAGCTTAAAAGGCCACGGGCTCCCACTGCATCCGAGGCCACCGCCAGTCTACGTGACCTATGTCTTGCCCCTGGACTTTCCATGACTCTGGAGGAGAGAGTGAGGCTGATGACTTTGCAGAGCCCTGTCTCACTTAAATCCAATTTACTTGCAAGTCAAGACATCACCCTTCTGATGTCATTGGTCCTCTGCAAGAACAAAGGACAAACAACGATTTCACCCCCTCTTCTTTATAAAGAGGGGACAGGAAACTCTGATCAACACAATAATTAGCCACAGTTCCAGAGGATTCACCATGGATGAATCCTCACAAAGAGTTGTTGAACTCACAGTGCATTTTGAGACGTGTGTTTGTGTGTATACACACACACATATACACATATACATATGCATATATGTATATATACACATATATACATTTGGATATATTATATACATATATATATTTGGATATAGCCAATGTAGGAATTTGTTTTGCTTAACTATGCTTATTTTTTTTAACAAGGATTTTGTTTTCCTTTTTCAGTTAAAGTAGGAAAAGGTGAGAGGAAGAGAATAATGCGAAGAAATAATTAAATGAAAAAGATCAATGGCAAAATAAAATAGGGATGATATATATATATTTAGAGAAATAGACTTACCTTCTACTTCATCTCTTCATCCTTTGCTTCCCCCTCCCCTGGAAAAAGAGAGCCTAGCAGCCAGGAAAGTGCCGTATCTAGGTATTAATCTAGATACTAGATATCTAGATATTAAATTTATTTTTAGCATATATATTTAATCAGATAACTAGATTTCTACTTGTGAACCAGATTTTATTTGCTCCTATATGTTTTCTTTTATGTCTAGAGGTCACTACCTGATAACTAAATTAAAATTCAAGGTACCTCTCTTTGTTTCCCCTCCCAAGTGAAAACAGACAGCTTAGCAAATGGAAGTACAGGGAAATAGCTAGAAATTTGTGGCGGAAAAAAAAGATAAGATGAGTAGATCTAATTAGACAAGACAATTGGATAACAGTTTGTGGATAAGCTTCTATTTGTTCCTGTCTGCAAGAATGTATGTGCTGCCAATTAAAGGCAATGAGCATTCTACATCAAATAATTGCCAGAAAAGGGAGGAAACCTGCCCTTTAAATAAATTAATCCTTATTCAGGAACCCCCAGAAACTGAATCCTCAATGTAGAGAGAGGGAAAAGCATGCAAAGAAGGAAGTTTGTCACAGCAGTTAGCTATAGGGATTAGCCAGGAGAGGTAGAGGGAGGGAGTAATAGAGAGAGAGAGAGAGAGAGAGAGAGAGAGAGAGAGAGAGAGAGAGAGAGAGGGAGAGAGAGAGAGAGAGGGAGGGAGAGGGAGAAGAGAAGAAGAGAGAGAGGGAATGTGGGAAGGACAGAGAGGGAGATGGAGAGAAAGAAATTCCTGTGGAACTTGTTTTGAGCAACTATTGATAGGAGCAGAATTTGCTGTGTTTGTCTTTCTGTCACTATCAAGTAACTCTTACATAGGCACACAGTGAAAGCTGGTGTCTAACCTAGAAGAGAAAGTGAAAGGGCTAAAGGAATGTGTCTCTACTCTCAAAGCTAATGAAGTTTTCTTTGAAGGAATGGAAGAACTCAAAGAAGGCAAAAAGAAGAAAAAATACAGGAAAAAGGCAGCAGAGAATTCTATTATATAGCAGATTTGTAAAAAACCAAGAAAACAAAAAAGGGAAGTTAGGTGCTACAGTGGATAGAGAACCAGGCCTGGAATAAGAAGACTCATCTTCCTGAGTTCAAATCTGGCCTCAGACACTGTGTGTGACCCTGGGTAGGTCACTTAACCTTGTTTACTTTGGTTTCCCCATCTCTAAAATGAGCTGGAGAAGGGAATGGCAAACCACTCTATATTATCTTTGCCATGGGGTCATAAAGAATAGGACATGGCTGAAAATGACTAAATAGCAACAAGAACAACAAAGAAGGGATACCTCTTCATATGGGACAGAGGTGAGGGAATGTACACGTACAAAATTGAACTCACAATCCTTCTCTCAAAACCCTATGCACTTCCAAACAGAGAAAGGAGTGGACAGGTCTGGAGAAGGACCCTGAAAGAGTAGTATTTAGATAAGAAGAGGAGAGAGCAGGCAGCAGGGGACAGGGAATGGGGATTTGTACAACAATATCTGGGGACTCTGGATCACTGGGATGGGGAGACTATGACAGATGCGTGAATATGTTACCCTTTGAGTAGAGAGCTCAGGTAGATGAAGTTTTCTTTGAAGGAATAGAAGAAGAACTCAAAGAAGACAAAAGGAAGAAAAAACTTAGCTCAGCAACTAAATTGAAATTCATAGAGGGCGGGAGGTTACTAGACTATTAGACTATCCCTCAGAGTCTCGCCTTTGTGCCAAATGATAATACTGAGTTCTATGAAGCCCCAGGAGCCTGCTTCAAAGCAGATAAGAGCAATTGAAGTTAAATCCAGTAGGGGCAGGAGGAGTTGGGAGTAGTCTGAACAGGAGGCAGGAGCTAGAGAGCTGAGGTGGGCAGAATATGGGGATGGCATCTATAGTATTAGAGAAGGTGCTGGAGGTGGAGACAGAAACCACAGACATTAGGCCTGGTTCTACGGCAACCCTTGGGACCAGGAACCCTTGGGAAGAAAACTCAGAAACAAGGAGGTCACAGGTGGGTGGCCTAGATCCTGGGCTTCATGGGAAAGGCCGGTCATTAGAACAGTTCATGGACAGACCAGCTGAATGGGGCAAAGCAGCGCTCCCTCAGAAGTCTTGGGGGAAAAAAATGGAGGCTGGAAGAACATGACACAGAAGGAAGGGAAGAAGATTAACTGAGCATCTGGTGTTATCAGGTATGGAGCTTTTCCTATACAAGGGAGAGCTGGACCATCTCAGGAGGAAGCAACTTTGGGAACTTCAAGGAATAATTATGGGGATCCACAAGTGCCATGCAACTATGGAATAAACAAAGATAAGCAATAATGGCTGGTAACTCCTTACTGAGATACATCAGGTTAGTTATTTATTGACCTGACATAAGCAGAAAACTCTGCAGTCATGGAGAGATTCCTGTGACTTATCAAACCTGATAACTGCTGCTCACTGCTGGTAATTCGTATTAAAAGAAGCAGCTGGCTAAAGAGATAGTGCCTGAGAATTTGAATTTCTAGACTTTGGCTTAAAATAGGAATCTTTAGGGGCAGTTAGGTAGCACAGTGAATACAACACCAGCCCTGGAGTCAGGAGGACATGAGTTCAAATGTGGCCTCAGACACTTAACACTTATTAGCCATGTGACCTTGGGCAATTCACTTAACCCCAACTGCCCTGCCCTCCCTCCTCAAAAAGAAAAAAAAAAAAAGAAAAAAAAGGAATCCTTGGGTTCTTGAGCAGGGATGGATTAAACCTAATAAGAGTTCCAGCAATTTACTAGAGTCTTGTAAATCTCACCAAAAGGCTTTAAATTGGAAAAAGGAGATAGAAGTAGGAAAAGTCAGTCTACCAAACTTGGTACGCAGGAAGAACGACAAAAGAAAGAATCAGCAATTTAAGGAAGACAATATCCAAACAGGGAGCCAGCAATAAAACCCACCATCTTGGATATCTGCATACAAATTTACAAAGGATGGATAATACACCAGGTAAACTAGATTTCCTGACACTAGGAGAAAAATATGAACTGATTATTATCACTGAATCTCTCATGGCTAGAATATAGATCTAGAACAGTTTCCTAACTTGGGATCTATAAATACACATACACACATTCATGGCTATATGTTAATATATCTGCATATATGTCACATATATGCTTGTGACATATTTCAACATAATTTGTTTCCTTTGTGATCCTATATATTCATTCGCTTATCTATTTATTTATTAATTTATTTTAATGTTATATAATTGTTTTATTCCAGATTTCAGGAACATGTGAGAAGAGTAGCCCAACTTCCTCTGAGGACCAACTTTAGAGGCTTTTGATTGACTGGTAGGGTCAATAAATGAAAATTCTTATCTACTTTGGTTTGAGGGAAGGCTTCATTAAAATCCTCAGTGGTCATCTCTTCAAATGGAATTATATAACCAGTCTTGTCTAGCTATTTCTCAAGTTCTACAATCCTAGCATTTGCAACCTCTGCAAAAGCAGAGCTACCTTTTTTGTCTTCTTGTTTTTAAGCATCCCCTAGGGCAGTGAATTTCTCCTCTGGCAAAGGAACCTATAGGGTACTGAACTTCTTATTCTTATCCACAAGGCCAACTTTGGTTACATCATTCTTGTAGAAAGACCAGTTGCTGACTGGTGCTTCTCCATTAGGGAATCCAGTGACAAGTTATTCATGATGGTATTTCAAGAAGCTAGCAATGACTTTCTGGTTTTTAGATTTGAGCTCCCCAAATGCTGGCTGGTCAATATTTTTCTGAATAAACTTTAGTTCAGCCATCTTGAAATTCTTCCTTAATGCTAGAAGTACAAAACCCTCCTATTTTATACATTTAAAAATATTCTGAGAAGGAAATAGTACCTGTCACCAAACTGCTATAGGAATACATGATGCACACAAAAGAATTAAGAATGCTTATCATAGAAGGTATGCTTTATTCAAAAGGAACAGAATAAATGTGTTAAATATCATTATAACTTCAAATAATGCTACTTCAAATACACACTACCACTTCATAGGTTCATTGTTTGCCCTAATCAAAACGTTCCTGTACAAATAGAGGTGAATATGTAGCACAGTCTATAAAGATAGATTCCTGTGATGAAACCCAAGAACCTGAAGAAGGTAACGTAAGATTATAAGATCAGAAATTTAAATTAAAAAAAAAGGAACACAGAGGCCATCTCTTCCAACACTTTAATTTTACAGATGTAGAAACTTAGATGTTGAGCACAGTGACTTCCCAAGGTTACTCCATACATACAGGTAAGTAGGTGGCAGAACTTAGAACTCACGCCTTCTACAAAAGATAGCATTTGCATGAGTGTGAATGGAGAGAAAAGCAGAAGCAATATTCCCATGGGAGTCTGCAACAGACAACCTGGACAGAAGGAGGAATTAGATGAGGAGTTAGGGACCAGTTCAAACACCTGGAAAAGAAGTATAATACTACAGTAATGAGCTATTTCAACTCCTAGTTAGAGAGTTAGCTATTTCAACTCCTAGTTAGAGAAGTAACAAACTCCTCTGTTAGAACACTCTTTCTGTCAAAAGCAGAGTGGCCAATAAACACATGACTTGCTTAAGTGATAATTTCATCTCTTTAAAGGTAGAAGATGCAGCATTGAAAATTGCTATTCTGGACCTGATTCTGAACAGCAGGGAAGAACAATTTGCTGACATAGAAATAATGGGAGCCTTGTGGGTGAATAACTCTTTGATCATAGAGTTTGTAATAGAAACATAGAAGAAAGCCAGGCTTTCTTCATAGGAAAGAGAGTAACTAACTATATGTCACAGTCTGACACGTTCCCAAGATTTTAGCAGAGCAGATTTTAAAGAGTTCTGAAAAAAATTGGATCCAATGGCCTAAATTTTATTGATCAATGTGCAATGCCAATGTTGAGATGGATGATTTTCTGTGTAAGATAATTTGGCAGTGCATTCACTTGAATTGGTAATAGGTGTGTTTCAAAATTTTAAAACCTAAATACATACTATTTTATTATATTGTTAATACTTCTAAATTTTCTTATATTCCATAATTTGGTAAACAATCATATCAACTACTTTTTTAGAAAAGAAATATTCTTATAATCTAGATGTTGTTAGATTAAGAATTGTGCTATTTTATTAAAAAAAGAGAGAGAATGAATGGGTCATTCTATCAGTCCTGATGATCATGTGTTAAGATATTCTGAAGTACTGTAATTTAAGAAATTATAAACTTTCAAATTTAAGAGGAAGTTCACCTAAAATTATTTGGCTATCACTTATGAAAATTATGAGATTGTTAACTAAATTACTTGGAGTTATTGTTTTAATTATTTACATAGGTATTTTTAAAAGGGAAAATTGGTGATTATACAAAGAAAAGACCTTGTAAAACATCCTTTGTAAACCTACAAGGATTCTTAGGACCATCTGGTCATAAATTTTTATCAACCTGGTACAAGAGCTTGTTGTGTTGTGGAATTCCTACTGAATAAATGGGACACAAGCAATCCTTGCACAAAATGGGGGTGTCATTTTCAAGCCTGCTTCCCCTAAGGATATAAGGATGCATATTAATTTGGAGGCTTACAGTAATTGGCCAGTGTTGATTTTCGAGGGGTTTAAGTGAACAATCACATATTCACTATCTATGCGAGATTCTAGAATGTAATTATTATCTTTATATTCTAGTGATATATTTTAAGACAAAGGGAAGAAAAAGGTATTGAGTAAATTTTTAAAGGCCTGGAAAACTTTGTGATAAAACTAATTTTTTTTTTCTTCTTGGAGGGCAGTTGGGGTTAAGTGACTTGCCCAAGGTCACATGGCTAGTTTTTGTGTTAAGTGTCTGAGGCCGGATTTGAACTCAGGTACTCCTGACTCCAGGGCCAGTGCTCTATTCACTGCACCACCTAGCCGCCCCGATAAAACTAATTTAATCAGGTACATTGTTCTTTTTGATTTAGAAAAACTGAATCTCTTCCCTGCTGTAAACATTTTTTGACTAGAGGAGGACGGTACTAAGAAATTTGTGATTATTAGGAATGTATTTTGATTTTTAAGACTGGGGATTTATTTGTGATACTTAAAAACATTTAACACTAACTTAGTTTTGATAAATTCCAATTTTGAAGATTTATGTTTGCTTTAGGGTTCAGTAAGAGATATCTGTAGGTTTAGAGGTTTCCAACTAATTTACTTTGTGAAAGTTTGGTGACTATTCTTTTTAACATCAGAATAACTTTTAATCGACTTTAAGAAAGAGAAATACTTTTAGGAAGAAATATTTCAGTAAAGTGATCTTTTGAAAAAAACTTTTGTGTGATTTTTAGGTCTACTAATTTTTATTTGTAAGCTAATTCATTGAAATAGCTTTAATTCATAACAATTGTGTCCAGACCTATTGTGATTAGGGAGATTTTATTGTCTGAAGGGAAAGCTTTTCTGGGACACTGAATATTCTTAGGTCTGCTATATCCTTGGATTTATCCTTAAATGGACTCTTTAAGAGAAATGTCCGCAATCAGCAGCTCTGTGAAGGCAGCATCTGAGACCTAAGGGTAGTGAATATCTGTCCCTAGGAATAAGGGAAGGACATTTCCTTATGGTATGGACATTCCCATACAATAAATCTATCCACCTGTTTCCATATATTAGGTTACATATAATGGCCTTGAGAATCAGTTTTATTGCTGTTTAAGCCATCCTTGCTTATAACTCTCATAGCAAATTTCTATTATTACGGTAGACAAAAAGTGGAAGTTTGCCATTGTAGTACTGAATCTATTAGTTATTGGATTAATACTAAAACATCTAAATTACTGCAAGGAGTTGTAAGTGGGAAAGATCTTGTTGTTTTGGTCTGAAGTTGTAGTCATTCCATGGCCTAAGTAAGAGTTAGTGCCTGAACTTGTCATGTGTATGAGATTCAATTCCTGAAGTATCTTGTTCTTTCAGAATTACATCATTAGACAAAGGTAAACAAACTTGTGAAACAACGATGTAAATCTATTAAGTTGTGAGGTTAAAATAAGGAACCTCTTTTGTTCATATTTTAAAGTTATGTTAGTGGAGTAGCAATTTATGAACTATCTTGTGTCACCCTAATGGGAAATCTGATTTCACTTATGCTTGTTATTTAATCTGGTATTCGAACTTGTGTGTAAAACGTGTGTAGAAATGCACCTTACAGATATTCCCATTGTTTAAAGCAACAGTTCTCAACCTGTGGGTCATGACCCCTTTGGGGGTCAAATGACCCTTTCACAGGGATCACAGGGGTCACCTAAGACCAGGGGAAAACACATATTTCCAATGGTCTTAGGAACCTCCTCTATCCATCTCCAGGTGCATTTGCCCACATCCACATCCACCCACATATGAATATTAAAGGATTATGGCATTAGGAAGGTTGAGAACCAGTGGTCTAAAGGAATTCTGAGATCAATAGTCTGTTTATGTCCATTTGAACACAATTAACAACTGAACATGTTTTACTATATACTATTATATTACATATTATGATATGAAACATTGTCTAATGTGTTCTCTGTAAACAATTTGGGATCACTATAGTTATACATCCCATCCCAAGTCTTTTGTTGTTTGTTATTAAGCATCGTAAAGCAAAATCATTTGTGTGATGTTGAACTTAGTTTATCAGTGTGAGGTTATAATCAATACTTGTTGTCTAGGATTTTGGCTCCTTAGGAGCTGAACTCACCTGAAGCTCTGATTATTGGAGTCTGCTATTTAAGGCCTTATGGAGCTGGTATTATTCTGAATCTGACTCCAGGTATGATCATCAAGAATACTACTGAGCCAATGATCCATGATGCCAGCAAATCTATTGGGTTTTACATCTATGAACTGCAGGTGGAGAAGGACTATTGGCATGGGCTGAGGTAGGATTCTCCTGGCTCCATTTTCCCAATATATGACATTTCTTGAATAGAAAATATCCCACCTGGATAACTTAAAGACTGGCTCAACTCAGTTGGTTATTTATATAACTTTTACCTGGAACTGACATCAAAATAAGGGAACACTTTCGCTTATGTCCCTGTTCTTCTTTTATGGTGAATTTTTATAAACAGGTCAGATAATCAGTATGAATACAATATTAAATCTTTATCTAATAAATGAATACAAGAGCATATCTGAGTTACCACAATAAGATACAGGTAAAAGATTTGAGCCATTTCATCTAGAATTTTAGTCCTTTCTATATTCCAAACCGCTAACCTAATTATTTAGCTTTGACATCTCTTATTAGCTGTATGTTCTCTTGTAAGTTAAGATCCTTTAATTTCTCATAATGGTATGGGGATTTTGCCACAAATGATGCAAGGACTTGTGAAACTGGGATATGATTCTGTTATTCAGTTAATATAAATGTCTTGGTTCTGTGCTAAGGAAAGGAATGTTGATACAATTAGTTACCTTAGAAGAAGAAAGGTTTGTGGGCTGTCTTGTAAATGTCTTAAAGAGATGTTTACTTTTGATAGGAGTTATTCATTTGAACATGGCTAGAAGTTGAAAATGTTTTATTATAAATAAATTACTTGATATCTATGGCTTTAAAATTGATTACTCAATATATTTATATACCCCATCCCAGAACCTTTTGTTACAACTAGAGTTAATCTGGCAACTTTTAAATGAATTCATTTTTGCACTAAAGTTCATGTTCTTATTTTTTTTAAAAGTGTTCTGTTTTTTATTCCTTAGTGGAATCTCATCCTCCTAATAAGGGAATAAATAGTGTCAAGTATAAAAACTGGGTTCAAATTGTTTTGTTTTTGTTAGTTTTTGAGTTTCTTAGATATATAAATAAGAGCTGGCCAACTTGAAAATGTAAATTCCCTCATCTAAAAGGTTTCAAATTTGATTTTATAATAGAAACATAAGGTTTGAGTTAACTTTCATTATTTGATCTGGTTATTGGCAAAGTAATTAAAATTTGTTTTAAGATCAATTTTGGAAGAGTTTTTGTTTTGTTTTTTAACAGAGAAACAGAATATCTACAAGTAAACTGAGTCTAAGAAGACAGTTGGCCGGAAACTGCTCTGAGACCACACCCAGATCATGGAGCTGCATCAGATGGTGTCGTGACAATCAGACAGCTGTATGAGATGACACTTCTGATCCTTATATGAACAATTTTTCTTTTACTGTTTACTTTTTCCCTTTGCCTCTTTCATCTGTAAGGTCTACGTACTAAAAGGGACTGCCCACTTTGGTTTTGTCAATGTGTCAATTAATTTCTCCCCATTTTCCCCTCACATTGTTACCGATCATAAGCACCATTGTTAAGAACTCTTGATAAGTATTTATAATATCAGTTAGTGATTCACTGAAGAGACTTCATCTCTCAATTAGAATCAAATGGTGGAATGTGAGAAAAGAACATTTTTCTTATATTTAGTAGCTAATTATTATATTAGGACCACTTCCCCCTTTTGACTTCCTCATCCATAAATCAACTGGTGTGGGAAATTTCTCTTAGACATTTACCCAAGTCAAGATCTAATCAGACAGTAAAAGAAATTCTAAGTTTAGGCTGACGGGTGTTTTCTTGCTCCCTGTGTTTGTTCAGACAGGTCCTGGGAAAATGTTGATTCTCCCTATTATTAAGACAGGTGATGTAGAAATTGATGTCTCTTTGACCCAGATGAGTGACCTAAGTCACATGCCCCAAGACAGCCCACTTTTTATTTGATTAACCAATCAGATTTGAGTAGGCACCCCTCAAAACACCTCCTCTTTGAAGGGCATATGAACTGTGACCTGGAGAAGGGGGTCATAGGCTTCACAAGTCTACCAAAAAGGTCCATGATACAACACAAAGTTTACAACCTCCGGTCTACATGAAGTCCTTCCTTATTCCCTGAGCATTGGTTCTCAAAATGTGGGGATCCTCAAGACTCTTTTAGGGAATTCACAAGGTCAAGGATATTTTTCTAATAATACTCAGACATTTTAATCTCAAATAGAGTAAATTTTAGGCAGTTAGGTGGCACAATGGATATAACCTTGGGCCTGAAATCAGGAAAACTCCTCTTCCTGAGTTCAAATCTGGCCTCAGACACTAACTAGCTGTGTGATCCTGAGCAAGTCACTTAATTCTGTTTGCCTCAGTTTCCTCATCTGTAAAATGAGCTGGAGAAGGACATCAAAAACCACTCTAGAATCTTTGTCAGGAAATCCTAAATGGGGTCACAAAGAGTTGGATACAACTGAACAACAAAATAGATATAGACAGATATAAGTCATATAAACAAAAGTTCTTTGAAGGGTTCTCAATAATTTTTAAGAGTGTAAAGGTGTCCTAAGACTTAAATTTGAGAACCACTGCCCTGGCTGCTACTCTCTTTATCCCAAGTTTCTTATTTATCTATTTTGCACAAGCAGACACACATACATGTAACCTTTCCCACTCTATCCCTGCTTTGTTTCTTCTACCTCTCCCCCCACTTATCAAGTGCTTGGCATATAGGAGGTGATTAATAAATGTTTGCTAATTGGTTCATTGATTGAATGCCAGGTTAAAGAGTTTGTCTAGTTCTTTGATGATCAGTAAACACCTTGGCAGCAGAAATGAGGAGGAATGAGAACCTAGACAGAGCCTCTGTTATGGAAGCATGTTTAGAAAGAAGGCAGAGAGGGCTGAGAGATGGGGAGGCACCACAGAAACATAGGGGTCATGATGAGCTGGTCCTGATACCCACAATGCCTCCACATCTGTTCCCCCTGTCCTCATCCCTCCCACTAAAAATCATCTCCTGTGGTGCCGCAGGTTGCCAGCCCCTCCTATAGAATATTAATGCCAGGGAGCAGGGAAGAAATTGCTGACTCTTTAGAAACGTTTTATCTCTTTCAGGTCACTACGGTCCCATTTATTAAGGTACTGCTTGAGGGCACTGTTGTTTTGAAAGAAAAAATGTATCTCCCCAAATGTCAGCAGTTTTCTCCCTGTGATGCCAGGAGAAAGGTACTTTTAAGCTGAGAAATGTGTGCCAGGGCTAACTTTGTAGTTATTAATAAAAATATTTTGCAATAATAATATGAAGCTTTGAAGCACTTCCACATAATATTATCTCACATAATGTTGAACTTGAAATCAAGAAGTCCTGAGTTCAAATGGTGCCTCTCCCTGATACACCCCTCTCTGTACCAGATCACAGTGTGATCATGGGCAAATCATGTATCTTTCAGAGCCTGAGTTTCCTTATTTGTAAAATGGGAATAATAACCTCTGTATTATCTGTCATGAAGAATAGGGATGAATGTCCCCATTTTACAGATGAAGTAACTGAGTTTGAGACAAGTAAATTTGATGACTCAGAATCCACCTAGTTAATAAGTGGAGGAGGAGTTGGCATCTTAACCTTGATCTTCTGACTCTGAATCCAACTACCTCAAGTTGTTTCAGTTAAGGAATCCAGGCTGATGATCTTTCTGAGTATTTGTGAGGTGCACAGGAAGATCCAAATTATTATTTGTAAGACTGAGAATCAAAGAGTATCTAGAGAAGTGATTCAATCAAGATCTAAAGCCAAAATTTGAAAAGAAAAGTTTTAAAGTTCATGATTCTGCCCATTTAGTGTCTTTTCATGACTAGCCTTTGAAATAGAATACTAATCATATGTTTACACATTATTATTTACTAGGAGCCTGAGGGATTAATGGAGACCAGGCTGTGAGCTGCCCCATGACTGTTTCATACACATGATCAAGGGGAAGTTAGTTTCTGGTCCTGGAGTATGTGTTTAAATCACAAAAGATCTCTTCATTCCACCCTCTTCCCTGATCTCTCTTCATCTTCTTTCCCATCATTCTTTCTCCCTTTTCCTTTCTCACTCCTTTTTTTCCTTTTCCTCTTTTCCTCCCACTCTGCAACTTTCTCTCCTTCTCTTCTACTCTTTTTCTTTGTCTCTACCTGTCTCTCTCCCTCACTGTTTCCCTTGTTCTTGTCCCTCCTGCCTGGCTCTGCTCCCTCTCTGTCTCTGTCTCTCTTCCTCGTTCCCTCTCTCCCTCTCTCTTTCCTCCTCCTCCTCCTCCTCTCTCTCTCTCTCTCTCTCTCTCTCTATATATATATATATGTATATGTATATATATACACATATATATATATCAATCTCTCTCTTCCTCGCTCCCTCTCTCCCTCTATCTCCCTCCCTCTCTCTCTCTCTCAGTCTCTCTCTCTCTCCTTCAATCTGTCTCTCTCTCCCTCTCTTTCTGTTTCTATCTCTGTCTCTTTCTTCTCTCTATTCCTCCCTCCCTTTCCCCTTCTTTTCAATTTTTTTGTTACTTTACTGTTTCACACTAGCCTATGCATTTCCACCATAGAACTCAGTCAGTATTCTGGACAGTTTGATTTTAAAACCTTTAAAAAAAAAACACACAAATCCAACTACCAATCCCCATCAAAAAAAATCTTTTAAATTAATTTTAAATGCTGACTCATTCAGAACACACCAACATTACATAACCACCATTAAAGCATTAGTATTACTATTGGGGGCACTTGATTATGCAACCGAATAGTAAATCTCCTATGGGGGACTCTTTTTCAAAAAGAATTTCAATTCGCCAATTTATTTTCAAGCTGTTAGCGATCATTTCAGCTTCCCTTTTAGCTTTTTTAGCTTCAGGGAGAAGATGGGAAGGCCATGCTTTGAGATAATACCAAGGGGCTGAAGTTTCAAGGAAGTCATATATAATAAAATTTTTCTTTTCCTTTCCAAAGTACTTGAGAGCCAATTCCATTTTCAGAACTGTCCTGAGAGTGGAGTGACCCGAGTTGAGACCACCTTATAATAGCAAGCTGAATCTTCAGGTCTTTTTCCCCCTTTAGATGTTACCTGAATATCTTGGCCAAAGGACACAATGTTCTTTACTTGTATATCCAGGGAAGGCCCACCTGGCATTGAGGCAAACTCCCTGTGGGCAGCTGCCCAGAGCTGGCACTGCTGCTATTCCTGCTGCCCTCTGACCTCTGGACAATGGTCCATGGTAGTTCTACCCAGATGCCAAAGGGCCTTTCTGAGGATGCCTGGGCAGCTGTCCATGTTCAAAAGACATATTAGTTCAGTCTTCTGTATCCTTTCCCCTCCCCCCAACTCCCATCTCCCCCCTCCCATAAGTCTGGGCCTTCAGCCTGCAAGGAGAGCTGGAATTTTAAGAACATTTTATAGCTGCTTCTAAAATAAACAAAGTGGAACTTCTTTTCATTGTCTGCACCTCCTCCCACCCCTACCACTAGACCTCCAAGCTTTCCAAGTTTAGGATGTACTAGAGAAATTCCTGCCACACGTAGTTGTTTTAGGGAGGGAGTTTAATTATAGTCTCATGATTTCCAGTAATCCTGGTGATGTTAGATAATCTCATGTGGCAAGGGGAAAATTCGCATTGGTCAATAGGCCAGTCTTTTTTTCTTTTGGAGTGGGAAGGTAGGGTAACTGGGGTTAAGTGACTAGCTCAAGGTCACACAGCTTGTTTTTTGTTAAGTGTCGGAGACCGGATTTGAACTCAGGTCCTCCTGACTCCAGGGCTGATGCACCACCTAGCTGCCCAATAGGCCGGTCTTTAAAAAGGAAGATAACCTGAGAAAGTAGTTGTAAAAGTTGTACGAGGCCCCTTAGAGCTCCAAAGTCTGTAAACTTGGTAGTTTATGTTTGTATGGTGCTTTAAAGCACTTTTATTAATATATGTAGGGGATGGATTAGCAGCTAACAGTTAGGGCCCCATTAATCCATCAGGTAAGTGTGGTATATTTTCAAAGCATAATGCATTTTTCTAGTCATCTAGGAGTAATTAAAAAGTAGTCCTAAGGTCAAAATCTAAATGGCCACAAGATAGCAATCCAAGGAACTTGTCAGTAAAATGAAGTCTTGAGTTTAGAACAGCAAATCCAAAGCCAGGAAGGGCCCATATGGACCTGGGTCAATTATACACCATTGAGAAGGAAAAGTAAGTGGGAAGCTAATGAGAATATTTTTCTTCAGTTAACTAGTTCCCCATCCAATTAAAGGCATCACAACCAAAGGCTTATATTATATACATAGTACTTTGCAGGATAAGTCAAATATACAAAATACTACAATGTAAGTTATGATAAATGCATCAAAGAAATCCAAACATAATCAGGAATAGATAGATTGTACATAACTAGCGGGATCCTGGAAGGCTTCATGGAAGAACCGGCTCCTGGACTGAGCCTTGAAGAAAGGGAAGGGTTTCCAACAAGCAGAAATGTTGTTGTCAAATATGTTATGTATAAAACTGTGAGTGAAAGAAAAGAGTGTCTACAAAGTGATCAATTAATGTATAAATTCAAAGTCTAAAGTGTAAGTTCTAAAATTCATTTCTAGAAAAGGGGCAATAACACAAAGAAGAGGCAAACACATGGAAAATAACAGGAGAAGATGAGAGTATGGCAAATAGGGCTGTCTGGAGGGAAGAAACAGCATGTCAAGGACAGTGGTATTAAGAGACAAAGATAGAAAGTTGAGCTGGGACTAGAACATGTGGGACTCTGAATGCTAAGTTAAAGAAATTGGTATTTTATCCTATGGGCAACGAGGAATCATGGTTCTCTGAGAGGGATGCATTTGTATGCACGTCTGGAGGAGTGGTTAAAGCTTTAGGAAGATTATGAAACAACAGTGTGAAGGACAGAGAGGAGAAGAAGAGATTGGAAACAAGGATGCTATTAAAGTAATCCAAATGAGAGATGGAGCATGTGGTAGTTGTGTGTATGGAGAAGAAGGGATGGATGCATGCAATATTACAAAACTATGCTACTTTCCAGGAATGGTTTTGAGCCTGGGTGAGCTCAAAAAAGATCCATAAAAAAAAGAACCAATAAAATAGGTGAGTTAGTCAACACTGAATTCTGATGGAATGAGATACAAGATGACGGAGTAAACAAATGAACAAATAGCATTTTATTAAATGTTTAAATCTGAGCAGCTGGATGACATAGTGGATAGAATGCATGACCTGGAGTCAGAAGACAAGGCTGCAAACCCTGCCTCTGACACTCTGTTGTTGTTGCCCAGTTGTGTCTGACTCCTCCCTAATCCCATTTGGGGTTTGCTTGGCAAGAATACTAAAGTGGTTTGCCATTTTCTTCTCTAGCTCATTTTACAGAGGAGGAAACTGAGGCAGATGGGGTTAAGTGACTTTCTCAGAGTCACACAGCTAGAAAGCTTCTGAGGTCGGAGTTAAAACCAGGAAAAGGAGTCTTGCTGACTCCAGGGTCAGTGATCTACCCACTCGGTCACCTAGCTGCCCCACCTGTGACACTTACTAACTAGCAAGTCCATCTCTCAACTCTAGTTTCTCCATCTATAAAATGGACATAATACCAGCACCTACTTCATAAGGTTGTTGTGAGTATCAAATGAAATAATGTATGAAAACACCGAGCAAACTTTAAAGCACTATATAAGTTAGCTATTATTATTATTGCTACATATTAAGCACTATGTTTAATTCTGGGGGTATAAATGAAAAAGCAAAACAGCCTCTGACTTCTCAGATCTTTCATTCCAGCAGGAGGAAATAGCACCTATGAGAGAGCGGTAGTCTCAGAAGTGTGCTTTGGTTCAAGAAGACACGGGGATAGTGAACTACAAGAGAGTCATCAGACACACCCTTTCCAGAAAGAGCAGTAGTATGCCTTTGATTAATGTTTACAGAACAAAAGATAGAACGGAAGATAACAAAGGAATGGCCTGGTGGGTGAAGGAGCGTGGTCTGGGGTGTAGAGGCCAGCTAGATATGGTGGGTCATGTTGGTTTGTGATAACTGACTCACTGATCAGTACAGTACAATCCTAGGGTGGTGGTAACAAAGCTGAGTGTGGATGGGATGCAGGCTAAGTCTTGTACTGTGGGCAGAATTTCCAGGCAATAGAAAGCTACCTGGGTTAAAAGGGAACTTTGGTTGACTGTCTGGTCATGGTAATAGTAGTGACAGAGAGTCACAAAAGAGGAGAGAGACCAATTATCACACCTGCTCTACAGTTTTGTCAATGGCTACCCTTTCAGACCAAGTAAGCAATTATGTCTGCCTGGCCACTCTTTGTGTTGGAAAGACAGTTTTCAAAGTAATACAGGATAAATGGAATAATAGCTAATGATAGCTGGTGTCTCCGTAGAGCTTTTAAGGTTTGCAAAAGGCTGTATAAATACTGTCTCATTTATCCTCACAACAACTCTAGGAGGTGGGTGATACTATTATCACCACTCTGCAAGGTAAATGCTTTATTATGCCCATCTTACAGTTGAGTAAACTGAGGCAGACAACGGTTAAGTAACTTGTAAGGATCTGAGATGGCATTTAAATTTAGGTCTTTTTCATTCCAGGTCCAGTGCTCTATCTGCGGCAAGCCATAGTAAATTATAAATCCGCTCAAGACAGTTATTACATTATAAAATTAATAGCTATCCATTATTGCCAACCTACCAGGAAACTGAACGATAAGGATACAGAGTTGCAATGAGCCTGAGAATTGTTGAATTTTTTTTAAAAAATAGTTATTCTGAGAGATCTGATCAATCTGTAGATGAGTCTACTGTCATCCAATATATGAAGTTTAGCCTAGAAATATTGATTAACAATGGTCTGTAGTGATGGTCTGGGGTTCATTAACAATACTCTCATACTTTAAATTAGCTTTTCATTGATATTTATCTAATTTCCCCAGCCAGACTATATCCTTTTTGAAGTTAGGGAGCCTGCTTTACATAACCTTCGACCCCTTACACTTCAGCTGACCAGCACAATGTGGTAGACTCTCAGCGAATATTTGTTGGAAGAAAATAACTTTATAAGATTAAGTGAGCATTGAGGCCCCTTCCAGTTCTGTCAGTCTGCAGCTCTGTGAAGGAATGATTGCTGTAGATGGTTGATATAGACAATGAACTGGTAAACAAGATCTTGGTTTAGTAACTTTCTCCCATCTGGGTGGGAAGACGTTCTGAGAATGATCCCTGAGGTGTGACTTCAAACTGAAATAAAATTGGGACTGATAAGAATTTTTAAAAATAGCCTATAAATAAAAATAAACTTCAAATAAATTAAAGGAGAAATAAAATCACATACAAAAAATTATAAACAATTTGCCAGTTGTTTTTAAAATGCACATATAAACTTTAGCAACATAGTTATGTTGCTGTTTGGTCATTTCAGTTGTGTGTATCTGACTCCTTGTGACTTCTTTTGGGGTTTTCTTAACAAAGACAATGGAATGGTTTGCCATTTCCTTCTCCAGCTCATTTTGCAGATAAGGAAACTGAGACAAACAGCTAAATGATTTGCCCAATGCCCAATATCTGAGGCCAGATTTGAACTCAGGGAGTAAGATAGTCATAAAACAATTGTAAAAATACTCTAGTAAAATAATTATAACCATACTTTATTATCTTCTAAATATTTTCCCTTCTGTAGATATTATGAAATTTTATTGCTTTTATTTATCTAGCTATCTAGTTAACTATCTGTCATCTATCAAGAGATACTTAGTCTTCCAAATGTTACCCTCCCTCAATACTTAATTATTGTAGAGAATTGACCTAAATTCTCAAAGGCTATCTGAATGAAGTACAGGCTTTGGCAGCTTCTACTAATCTGGAAAGACCTGGAATATAGGCCCAATGATGGACTGACTGTCTGTCTATAACCCAAGAAGCAGTCTAGCTAAGTCTGGAAAAACTCATCACTCATCCCCATCTGTTACTGTGGTTCCAAGGTAATGAAGTTTCTAGACTCAGCAAAAAGCTACAGAAAATTATCTTCCAAGTGTTAAAGGAAAGCAATCTTCATGATGGAGGGAGCATCCACATAAAAAGAGATTACTCTCTGAAGCAATCGGAAGCAGGCTCATAGTATGTACAAATGTGCTTACTCTGGTTCTGCTTTCTTGTCACAGCATCACTTCACGGTAAGTCTTCCCACATTTCTTTATGTTCTTCATATTTGCCACTGGAAGGTCAGTTTCTACCTTTGTTCCATAAGGCAATGGGGGAAACTATGACTTCAGTCTGGCTGGTAATCCAGGATACCCACCCAGAAACTCAAGAAAGGAGTTTTCCATGAAAACCAACTTCAGAATATGTCCCCCAGTATCGTGTTTAGGGTCTGTGGCAAGCCATGGCAAATCATAAATCTTTACTGGCATCCAATAAAGGGAAAAGATGAAAACTGAAAACAAGAGAAATCGTTTTTAAAAAATTCTTTTCATCCAAGCTTTTGTACACATCAGAACTGAACAAACTCCCCTCAGATGATGAGTTACATTGGGTGGCGATATCTAGTAGGCCTTTGTAGTTGTTTATTATTGGGCCTGTGACATAAACTGCCTTCAAAGTTTAGTTTTTTGGAACAGAATGTAAAAGGCCTTTGTTAAGCACCTTGCTATGGGCCATGTATTGCGCCAAGTGCTAAAGATACAAATAGAAAAGCAAGACGGTTTCTGCTTTCAAGGAATTCACATTCTAATTTGGGGAAACAATATACACAGGAAATTTCAGCTGTAGAATGGATGGAAAGATGCAGTGGTCTTTAGGATGCTTTGTCAGGACAGACTTCAAAGTCCAGGATACCAAAATGATGGGTCAGATAGCAGTGCCCAGGTGTTCAAAGGGCATTGAATCAGGGCAGATGGTAACGTCCAGTAGTGCACCATCTTACAGAAAGAATTATAGGTAAAGCTGTCCCACTCATTCAAGCAGTGTGGACAGCTTTGTTGCTAACAATTATGGGAAAGAGAGTGGTGGCTTGAAGAGGGTGGAACAGAGCTTTGGGGGTATCTAGGTGGAATGGAAAAGATGATCAGTATAAAGCAAGGAATCACCCTCTTTGGGTCTCAGTTTCTTCATCCAAAAAATGAAAGAGTTGGACTCGATGGTCCCCACCAGCTCTGAGCCTATGATCCTATAAATTCAGATAAAAGAGTTGGTACAACTTGGGGAGAGCCTCAAAGTTCAGAGTCAATAGCCATCAATATAACGTAGCAAGAAATTCTAGATCTAAAGGAATTTAATCAGATATATAACCCAAAGTGAGCCTAGGAACTGATTTTCCATGTTTCCAGGTTCACTGGTTCAGAAAATGCTTTTGCATTCCTTGAACCTGAAAAATACTCAAAGCCAAATCCTGGTCTGCTGCACTGAGTCATTAAAACTTCTGGTGATCCTTAAATGAAGTAAAATATACAGTTTCAAATAAATTGCTTTTTAAACTGTCAGATAACATGACTCCATTTGTGCATGTGAAGTGATTTAGAGGATTTTTACTATTAGCTGAAAGCAAGCAACAATGCAAAAGAATGCTAAGAATAGGGAAATACTCCTGAAAAGAATGTGAATAATAGTGACTTTCAATTCCATTATTTGTTGAAGATTTTGTTGAAGTGCTTTCCTCGCAGCCACCCCTATGGTGGGGTTAGTATGAACTAATGGGGAAAAATGACTTATCACCATTTTACAGATAATACTGAGGTCCAAAGGGGTGAAGTAACTTGTTCAGGGTTACAGTTAGTAGTTGTGTGGGCCAGGAGTCAAGTTCATGTCTTCTGATTTCAGGCCCTACCAAAAGACTAGCTAAGGACAAAATTTAAAGAAAGAAAATGAATAAATCTTTCTGGAAATTTTTTTGGCAAAAAAAGGTAAGACTAGAACAGGACCACAAAGGACATAAACTCTGAGTTTTACATTCATAGGACCCTAGAAATTCTCTCTCCCCTGCCCCCAAAATGCAGATGTTTTCCAACTTGAGTATACTCAGGCCCTCATTATAAGTGTCTTCCTCTTCTTCCCTTCACCATTGCAACTACCCTAGATATGTATGTATGTATATGTGTGTATATACCCACATACATGTATATATACACGTACATACAACTAGTGTATTATATATACACATGTATATATGTACATAGAGAAAGAGAGGGAGAAAGGGAAAGGAGGAGGGAGGGAGGGAAGAGAGAAAGAACGTGCAAGGGAGAATATCCTTCCCTCATTTCCTCCCCCATGCAATTTTTTACAGACAAGGCATTTCATTTTTGCTATCCTAGCACCTAGTACAGTTCCTTGTGCATGATAACCATTTAATAACTACTTAATGGGATACTCCCCAAGATGACTCTTCTGAGGCTCTCTCTAGCTCTGAGGTTCCTCAAAACATTGTGGTTATTTTCCTTTGACCTAAAAGTTTTGCCAAGATCTGTCTGCCAGCCTTCCAGATGGCACTATCTGTTGCCCTGCAATTTTCTAGTTCCTCTTCTCTAAGGGAATTACTGAATAGCAGACTGAAGGGAAAAGAAGTCTTCAAAAAGTACAAGGAGATGAACGCCGTTCGTTTCAGTTCCACACGAATTTATTCAGTCCCTTTTCTGTCCAAGACTTTGCTTTTGGAATATGTGTTTAATATTTGCATAGGGGCAGCCAAGTGGCACCGGTGGACAGAACAATGCACCAGGAATCAGAAAGACCAGAATTCAAATTCAACCTCAGACACTTACTAGGTGATATCTGCCTGGTTCAGTTTCTTCATCTCTTAAATGGAGATAATGGTATTACCTGTTGCCCAGGGTTGTTTTGAGGATTGAAGAAGGTATCTGTAAAGCACTTTGTTAACCTTAGAGCGCTATATAAGCAGCAGGTATTATAATAATAATAACAACTGCATCATGAATAAAGGCTATTTATACAAAGGACTGCATTTTAGACCAAAGGAAGTGAGTTCATTATGTAGGGAGAATAAAAGGTGACCCCATAACCAATTAATTGGCAAGTGTTTATGGTACAACCTCAATGATACCTCTCAGCCCTATGGTCTAGTCAGGTCTCTTATTGTTTCTTATCTGGATCATTGAAATAGCCTCGTAATTGGTCTCCTTGCTTCCAGGCTTTTCTTTTCCAATTGTCCTCCATACAGTTGCCCAAATTACCTTCCTAAAGCACACGTTTGAGTCTCCTATTCAAGAAATTTAAATGTCTTGAGGATTCAATGTCTCTATTCCCTCTAGGATTAAAATATATGTAAGGTGGGAGCTAGAATGGATTCACTGAATCATTTTTTGGTGAATTTTCCACCCAACCTAATCAGATTAACTGAAACTGCTCCCCAATCAACTTAATGAGATCTTATGGGGTTCAGAGGCAGGTATGGCTATTGGCACCTTGTAGATTTGGTTTTTGAAATCCTGGCTGCCTACACTGTCTTTCTGAGATTATGGGGGGAAGAACTCCCATCACAGGAGCCATCCCTCCACTTGGCAGAAACAGTTTTCCTCCATTTCCCTCTGCCCCTGTCTTTCCTTCTCTCTGTGTGCCAATATACACTGTCTTCTCTCTTGGGAGCAACTGACCATGACTTGTGGCTGAAACACAGCCAGCAGTGGAACAGCTGAACAGCTGGCTTGAGAGGAGAGTTCCTGGGCCTTGAGCTCCTGGCTGACTTCTGCCTTTCTATTTCTTCTAGATACATTACAGACAGACCTGAAAGTAGACTTTCCCAGCTCAAGAGCTATGGAACTGAGAGACTTCCTCCAGAAGCAAAGGGCAAGAGCAGATATGGACATGCTTTTGTGACCCTTTTATCTCCATGATGCTGGTACTCCCCCCACAATGCAGACTGTAACCCATCTGTGTTTTTTCATTTTATGTGGGTCTCGTCATTGTTTTTCTATGTATCTCAGAAAATATCTCTGAAATGTACTAGAAGCCTTCCTCTGGCTCTCTGAACATTTGCTGCTACCAGTATAGCATTCAAAACCATCTAATTGTTATCTCTAACGGGCTTATGTCCTTTTCCAGTCATATATGCCCAATATATATCTATATCTGTACACATGTATGTATGTGTATGTATATATGTGTATATATGTATATATAGATATATACATACACAAATATCTCTTGATACATATAAGTGTGGTAAGTACAAAGGAGAACTAAAAAAAACTACAAGAAATTTGAAGAGAGATTTCCAGATGCAGAGAGTTGAGGGTGTTTGTTATAGGAATAGGGGTAGCACAAGGGGTGAGGGAGAAGAGCAGTGAAAGGGAAGCTAAGGAAGACGTCATGGAGGAAGTGGAACCTGACCAATTCTTTTTTTTTTTTTTTTTTTGGTGATCACATAATTGTCTTTTATTCATTTGTATCTGTATATCCTTGGCCCTTGGTAAGAAATACCTACAGAAGGTATCTAAATAATTTGTCTCTCCATGAAATAGAATACAGTAGCCCACAAACACAAGGCCAGGCTTAAAAAAGAATCCTGAATCTATGTATGACCAGACCTTTGTTTATGTTGAGATTACTGTATGAATGGCAAGCCTTTAGGTACTTTAATTAAGATGAAAGAATCATAATTGGATGTTTCTTTTTGGGATAAGTTCTTAAAATAGGATATAAAACTATTTTAAGTAATTTTAAAAGAAATGAATAATTTAGCATATTAGTTGCTCTAGAATTTTCTGTGAATACTCAACTAATTTTCCACAGCATTTGGTTTGAAGAAATATTTTTAAAACTAAATTTGTGGAATTCATTTTAATGCACATACATTTCAGAACTTATAGTTTCTAGCAGCATAGGCTCTTTTCATGATAGACACTATTACTACACTCATTAATTTCTGTGTTTGATACAAAATAAGTCAAATGAAAAAGAAACTTCTATTGGACATTATATCTATGCAGATGACATGGACACTTCTCTTTTATTTCCCTCAGAGTTTTCTGATATAGTCACTTGTGTGTCAACAAGTCCAGTATTTTTGTAGGCTAATGAAGCATTTTTTTGTGGCTACAAATAATTATGGTCACTGTTTTATATATGTATTTTGGAGGGGGGAAGGCAAAGGAATCCGGGTTAAGTGACTTGTTCAAGGTCACACAGCTAGTAAGTGTGTCCAGTGTTTAAAGCTGGATTTTAAGTCAGGTCCTCCTGAATCCAGGGCCAGTACTCTATTCACTGCACCACCTAGCTGCCCCTCTGTTATGTGTTTTGGAACCACAGAGTCAAGTACCAATGACATGGCCTCAGGGGGAGGGTGGGAAATGATATATTACTGTAGATAATCTGCATGGTATAATGGAAAGATCTCAGAGGCTCTGGGTTTGAGTCTAGCTTTTGCCACCTGATAGCTCTGTAATCTTGGGACAAGCCACTAAACCACTTAGAGACTCAGTTTTTTCCTCTGTAACATGAAAGTTAAAATATTCAAATGTCCTACCTCAAAGGTTTGCTGAGGGAAAAGTACTTTGTAAACCTTAGAGTACAATGTAAATGTGAGTTATTTTTCTGAGTTTCAAATGAGACAGTGCATATAAATTACTATATAAGTGAGTTATTATTATTATTGTTGTTATGAAAATCTGAATTGTTAACTATCTTGCAATATAAATACAGGACCTTGGACCATTCCATTAAACTAGATGGAAAAGGACCTTGTTATGAAACCTTGTCTGTAGAAATTTTGCTGCACTATTGTTTACAATAATATCACTGATTGAATGAAAACATCATCAGAGACTCTGTTTTGTAATTACCTCCTCTTCCCTTCCCCAATCTTTTTTTGTCATTTAAGATTTAGAAGTTTGGGTCTATCACTGAAAACACACAGGCTCGTGAACACACACATACAACTCTTGAGAAATAGACTCAGAAACTTGAGAAATCTTCCCTCTTTTTCTCAGTGGAGTATGTAAGACTGAGTCCCAGGGACTTTTTAGCCAGATCCCTGCATTGGCTTAACTCAACTTCACCAACAGGTATCCCTTTGGGAGAATGCCTTAAGAGGCCAATGCTGATGTTTTCTTGATGGAGTGCTGTTTGTTTGCAAAGCTCCAATCATCTATTTTCACTTCTTCCTCTTGTACTCCACTCCACCCACATGCATTGTGTTATAGCAGAAAGAATCCTGAATTTGAAGACAGAACACCTAGGTTCAATTCTCTGCTCCAGTACTTGCTAGCTGGGTGACCTTAGCAAGTCATTTACCCTCTTTACTCTTCTGCTTTATCATCTGTATAAACAAAGGGGTTGTGTTAAATAGGCCTCTTCGAAGTCTAAACCTTAAAATACTAAATAAGAGGGTAGCAATGGAAAAGGAATTTGGGAATACTAAACATAGGAGTCAGCAAGTTAGGTTTGGAGTCAGGCCTGCCTTTTGTTGTTATTTTGCCGGCTCTTTGTGACCCCATTTGGATTTTCTCGGCAGAGATATTGGAGTGATTCGTCATTTCCTTTTCCAGGTCATTTTACAGATGAGGAAACTGAGAGTTAAGTGACTTGCTCAGGGTCACACAGCTAGTAACTATATGAGGTAAAATTTGAACTCAAGTCCTCCTGACTCCAGGATCCACATTGGTTGGTAAATGTACTAATTTAACCAGTTGGCTTATTTACCTTCGTTGGGTCTCACATTGGCATCCCGATTTATATATATTATATAAATGGCATCCCCATTTATAAGTTAAACGTGGTGAATCATTGCATTTAAAGCTGGAAAATACCACAGAGTTCATTTAATGCACTCATTTTAGAGGACAATGGGCCCCAGAGAAGTGATTTTCTCCAGGTCACACAGATTTAAGAGTCAGGGATTCAAGGCATCTGATTCTAAATCCAGAGCTTTCCCCATAATATCTACATGACATCTAAGATTCCTTGCAGCTCTAATGGTCTATGATATTTCACTCATCAACTTCACCAGGCTGCTGCAAACCGGTATAGTGAAAAGAGCTTGGATTTGGGAGTTAAAGAGGATTTAGTTTTGGGTATCTCAGCTCTACTACTTACTACGTAGGCCGACTGAGACTAATCGCTCATCTGCTGAGCCTCAGTTTCCTTATCTGTAAAATGAAGGCTCTGAACTTGATTATTTCTAAGGCTCACATTCTATGACCTCTGAGATAATCTCTGGGAAGGGGGTTTGCTCTACAACTTTAAAGATTATCCTAATATAAACTGGGGAGTATGTGTGGCTGGGTACGGATGGTGGTCAGAATGAGCTCTTGTGTCTGCAGAAATCTCAAATTCTAGATCTACTTAAGGTTAAAAAAAAAAAAAGCTGCAGCCGCCGAGGATTGCACAGAAACATTTCATTCCTTTACCAGGGGGCGGAGAAGGGGAGGGGGAGTAATGAGAAGGAGATTATTTACACTGGTCACTAGCTAATCCTGGGGGCGGGGGCGGAGAGAAGCGCGAGGGAGAGAGAGCACCAAGGGAGTACACACGTGTGTATGTGTCTGTGTGTGTGTATGTGTGTGTGTGTATGTGTGTATGTGTATAGACACAGTGAGAGGGAGGGAGGCGCTGAAACATCTCAGACGCAGGCGCGAGGAGTCAGGGAACCTAGAGAGAAAGTTACCGGGGGAGAACTGGGGCCCGAGGCAGGCGCTGGTCACCTCCCACCCCAGTCCAAGCAAACCTCTCGCGGGGTATCCAGGCAGGAGTCGCGCCCTGCAAGGCAGGCCCGGGTCTCGTTCGGGGCGCCGGACCGAGCCCCGAACTGCCCAGTTCCCCGGGTCATTTTACCACCTGTGCTTTGCACACCAGAGGAGAGCAGGAGCAAGCACCCTGGAGCTGGTGGCTAAACTTGGAAGGAGGATGCTGTCCGCCAGAGGGGTGACTCCCGGGCGCTAAACCTCGGCCATCCCTTAGAGCAGCCAGCCCCACGACCCCTCCTCTTCTGAAGCAGCTGCGGGGGCCGTAAGCTTGCTGCGATCGTGCCCTCTGGCTGAAGCCCAAGCTCCCCAGGGGAAGCCAGGGCGCTCCCCTCGTCAGCGCAGCAGCGACAGCGCCCGGGGGAGCCAAGATAACGGGAGGCGGAGGTCGGGTCCGGCAGGTAGCTGTGGGGGCGCCGGAGTGAACCCCAAGGGCTTCCTAGGGAACCGCCGCTGCTGCCGCCGTAGCCGCGGGCGGCTCCTTTTGGTCCCGGGGCCATGGCTTGTGTAGGGTGCAGGGTGGCAGCCCGGCTCTGAGCGCTCAGAGCGCTAGCCTCTTTCCGTTTTGGACTCCTCGACTGACTTCGCCTCCGGGCCATGAAGACCTTCCCAAGAGCCGCTCGCGTTTGAGACCTCCCTCTCTCCTTTCTTTTCTCCGAATCCGCGGATTGGCCTCAGGGGTCCCTCCCTATCTCCGACCGCTCCCGACCGTGTGTGCCCAGGCGAGGCGCTCGCTCCGGGATGGCGCCGTTGCCGCTGCCTTCTGCGCGCGGGCTCCAGGGGCTTCTCCAGTCCCGGAAAGTTCACAGGAGGCGAGAGATGTGGCTGCAGCAAGTTGGCTTCATCTGCGGGGTCCTGTCCTTGGTGTGGTGCGCGACCAGTCTGCTCGCCAGCCTCGGTAGGTGGAGGGAGTAGGAGTGTGACTGCGAGTCCGTTTGAGAGTGAGGGGGTCGTGCGAGGGGGGCGGAGTTTGGGTCCCTGGAAGGACATCTCCGAGGTCACCCCTTTCTTTGCCTTAGGCAAGGTGCTCATCGGTTCCTGCCTCCGGGTTTATGAGCCAAGAGAGTGTGTGGGATTTAAAAGGTCAGAAAGAGATCTTAAGGATGATCTCGTCCAACCTAGGCATTTCTTTTTTTCTCCTTTTGTTTTGAACAAAAGGGGAAATCGAGGCTGAGAAGTTGAGGGACTTGCCCAAGGTCATACAGGTAGATTGGAACTAAGATCTAACTCCAGTACCCCTTCCACTACCGCAAGACCTAGTTTTGCATTGCTGAATTCCCTGGTATTTTCTAAGCGCCTACTCCCACCACCCCCACCACCATTTGCTACCCCGAGTGTCTGTTTACAATGCAAGGCAAGCCTTAAAGCCTCTCAGATGCCCCAAACCAGACGTGGTCGATCTCCAAGCAGATGTATCATGGTGGTAGTGATTCTAGGGTGGTATCCAGGTGTGCGAACCTTTTTCAGGGGAAAGGCCAAGTGAAAGCTTCGGACAGCGCGTTTATTCCAGGATCACCTTTCCTTTTTTCATTTCTTGATCTACCTGATAGAGGGAACCAAAGGTACCCCGTGCCATCTTCCCCCTTAAAGTGCATCTCCAAAGGGAGATGGAGGGTCTTGGAAATTGTATTTCATTCCAGAGATTGGTCATCAATTTGGGGTGGAGGTGTGAAGAAGGGACAGAAGAAATCAGACAGGGGCAAGGAAGGATGCCATTAGCTAAATTAATGAAATCGTCCTAAGCCCTTGAACGCCATGCCCCAACCATCCTGCCCCTATTGAAAGGCAGAGTGTTACAGCCATTGCCAAAAAGTCAATCGGGACTCGAATCCTATCTCCAGGGCTGTGCAACTATGGGCATTTATTAAGTACCTACTGTGTGCTGGAGGCTGAAAAAGCTCTGAAGAAACAAGTCCTGTCTGCTTTTCAGAGAAGTATATAGGGATCATAAGACGCTGGGGGACAGAGTGAAATAAGGAGCTATGGATAGATTCTCTTTTAAACTCCCCATACTTCACAATTTGAGGACACTTAGTAAAAAGTGGCTCTCTCAACTGCAGACAAAAAAATTATTTGTGTGTCTTCAACTGGAGCAGTCAATTGAATACATTGATAATTGCTGCTTTGCAGTTGGATGCATGTGATGCCTTTTCCATCCAGTTATATACAAGAAATAATAAAACACCCAAGGGCCGTCAGATGACAATATTGATTCTATATTCTCACATCTTACTTAACAGTATTGAATCAAAGATGCTTAGAACTGAAAGAGATTTTAGATATTGTTTAGTACATTTTACAGCTGAGAAAACTGAGACCCAGAAAGAAGAAATTACTTACCCAGGGTCACACAGTTAGCTAACGGCAAAACCAAGACTATTTTTTCCCCACTAAGCCACCCCAAGAGAAAAGATGAGGATTTTACTCTGAACAGAGAATGATGTAAAATGGTCATTTTAAATATAGATCAGGAGTAACTCTCAAAATACCTAGGAAAATTTATACAATTACTGCCATGTATGTAATAGACTACTTATGATATAAATCAATGGCAATGGGCATATTCTATGCATATTCATTAAAATAATGTACTACAGGTAGACCAAAGAAATAAACTGCATCATATTTGCAAGAGAGGTAGTTATGGGACACTGGAGAAAATACTTCTAACTCAGTGGTTCTCAACCTTCCTAATGCCACGCCCCTTTAATACAATTCCTCCTGTTGTGGTGACCCCCAACCATAAAATTATTTTCGTTGCTGCTTCATAACTGTAATTTTGCTACTGTTATGAATCATAATATAAATATCTGATATGCAGGATGTATTTAAATTTAACATAACCCACAGGTTGAGAACCACTGTAAATCTAACTAGAGTAAGATTGAAGCTTGTGTCTTTTCCCTGCCATTTCACTAGCTGTGTGATTTGTGGCAATTCACAAGAGTGCTTTCTGAACCCCACTTTTTTCTAAAATGGGAATGATCATTTTCAAGGTGCCTAACTATCTCCAGAGGGATGGTGGGAGAAAAGTACTTTGTCAAGTACTGTAGAAATGTAGAAAAGGCACTTCTACAGATGGGATTCTAGATGACTGAATCTTGTGCCTCTAGGGGACGTGCTGAGACATGAAGGAGAGCTTGGTGACCCAGTGGATAGTGCTGGGTCTGGGTCAAGAAGGACTGAGTTCAGGGGATATTATTGTCTAGTGATCATGTTATAAAAATAAAAATGAATAAACAAAGCATATTTAAAACAAACAAACAAAAGGACTGAATTCATTTTACCCCTTTTTGCCCCAGTTTCTTCATCTGTTAAAAGGAAGATAATAAAAGCATCTACCTCTCAGGGTTATTTTCAGGATTAAATGAAATAATAATTGTTAAGTGCTTGAACACAGTGCCTGGCACATAGTAAGAACTATCTAAATGTTAGCTTTCATTAATATTATTATTTGTATATAGGACATGAAACAGCTTCCAAAGGCAAGCATCGATTACCAGAAGTATGGAGGAACAGAAAGCTGATGGCATCAGTTAATGGAACTCAGGTGGCTAAAAACTGCACAGATCCCGGTAAGAAACCAAAAATCAACCCCAAGGCATTTAGTCTCTTGGAAAATACCGTATATGGTGAATAACCACAACATTGAGATGTGGTAAGAGAATTTTTAACAGAGTAAAACCGTACCTTTTTGAAAGGTAATCTATAAAGAGTATAATTCCGTGTGCTGCTAAGCAACTCAGATTCTTTATTCAGCAAGTGAAAAGGTCATATGCAAGAGAACAAAACAAATTATATTTATTCTCACAGTGCTTCTAAAGGCTAAGTGTTTTCTCCATCCCCTTGGATGTATTGTATGTATGTATCTGTGTGAGTGTTTGGTGGTTTTGCATTTTGTTCATCCTGTCCATTTGCCCTTCTCTCCAGGGCATCCAAGCAGACAATATTCATTTCAGAAGCTAAACTGTTCCGCTCTCTTGTCACTTCCTCTGTGAATACGTATGAGCCTAATGCCTGGAATGAGCTCTATCTTCTTCAGTTGAAATTTCTTTTTCTTCAAGATATAGTTAATTCTTCCATAAAACCTTCCTTGACTCTCCAAGGCACTCAATTCCCTCACCCTCCACCCCTTCCTTGCTCCACAAAACACACACACACAAACACAAACACACACACACACGAATAGGATGCTAGCTAGGATTTAGAACTAGAAAGGACCTTCAGAGATTATATAGTCCAATTCCATTTTAAAAACAAGGAATCCCTGAGAAGGGAATCACTTTACCCACAGCTACAAAGTAGGGATTTGGACCCTGGTACTGTGATGCTAAATATAGTGGGTTTTGTCCACTGTCCTAGGATATCTCTGCTTATCTCCTCCGTTTCCAGGGAACTTTGACTCTTTACTTTGTCCCTATCACATTCCACCACTGTATGGTACAACAGAAATAGTCAAATTTGGATTCATGAGGACTGGGGTCAGATACCGGCTCTCCTACTTACTGGCTCCATAACTTTTCGTGAGTCGCTTAACCTATTTAGACTCCAGTAAGGGGCAAGGGAGGCTCGGACCACATGGTCTTATGAGGTCCTTTCTAGCTCTAAATTCAGGATTTCTTCTTACTCCTACTTGTATCATCCTTATCTATATACATACCATATCCTCTCTGGTAGTTTGAGAAGAGGAATGGTTTCATTATTGGGACTGACTTGTTTTTCTCCAGCATCTATTACGGGGCCTCGTATATAGTGGATACTTAATAAATATGTGTTGAACGCCATGTCAGAGTGGCATGGAATCCTCTATAAAGGACTAGATCAGCGGTTCTCAACCTGTGCGTCACCACCCGTTTGGGGGTCAAACGACCCTTTCACAGGGGTTGCCTAAGACTATCGAAAAACACATATTTCCAATCTTAGGAACTGAGACATCGCTCCTTGCAGATCTGCCCACATGCAGATACACCCACATACAAATATTAAAGGGTCGCAGCATTAGGAAGGTTGAGAACCACAGGACTAGATGTTTTTGGTGGAGTAGTCTCTGTCTCTTAATTTAATTATTGTATAATTAAACTCAAAAATTGATCTCTTCATCTCATACTGTTGGGCTGGCTCCATTATTAAAGAAGTGGTTGATTATTTTTTTGAATAATAATAGTTTAAATTTTATAGAGTACTTTATGTTTTACAAAGTGCTTTCTTAAATAGAGGTAATGTCAGAGAATCAAGAAAATAACAGTGATCTCCAATGTGCACTGGCTTTGGCATCAGGAAGATCTGGGTTCGCATCCTATCTCCATGGCTGTGCAACTATGGGCAAATAATGTATCATTCTTCGAACTTCAATTTCTCATCTTTAAAGTAGGGCTAATAATACTTCTAGTATCTGTCCCAGAAAGGGTTATTGTGAGGTTTGAGTGAGATGATACATATGCAAAATTTATACAAATATCTATTACTATTATTATTTATCACACTTTTTTCCTGAGGCAGACTTGACTTTAACTTCTTCAAGATAGAAGATATCCTACTTTTTCATATAGAAGAAGCAGTCCCCAGGGAGACAGTGTGGTGTAATTAAGAGTACCAGAATAGAAGTTAAGAGTCCTAGCTTGTAGTCCTGGCAAAGTCATTACCTTGATGTCATATCAAGGTAGACCAGGTGCCTGGTGGTTAGAATATAGGCCTAGAATTAGGAAGATGTGAGTTCAAATTCTGTCTTAAACACTTATGTGTGACCCTGGGCAAGTCACGTAACCTCTGCTTGCCTAAATTTCCTTAACTTTAAAATGGAGATAACAACAGTATCTGCCTCTCAGAGTTATTGGGAGGAGCAGATGAGAGAATATTTCTAAAGAGCTTAGCACCGTGCTGGACACGTAGTAGGTAGGCACTATATAAATTCTTGGAGGCGCTAGGTGGTGCAGTAGTTAGCGTACAGGGCCTGAAGTTAGGAAGGTTCATCAAGCCAAGCTGAAATCTGGCCTCAGACATTAGCCGTAGGAGACCACTTAACTCTGTCTGCCTCAGTTTCCTCATCTGTAAAAATGAGCTGGAGAAGGAAACGGCAAACCGCTCCAGTATTTCTGCCAAGAAAACTCCAAAAGGGATCATATTGGGCATGACTAAAACAACTCAACAACAGCAAAAATACCCAGCATATAAATAAGTATTTATTCCCTCCCCTTCCCTTATATCGGACAAGTCACTTTCTTTTTTTTTTTTTTTTTTTTTTTGCAGTTTCAA
>CM053598.1:170010627-170030415 GCA_028646575.1 Pseudocheirus occidentalis | reverse complement strand
TTCCAATGTTTACCTTCTTATGCTTCTTGTGTTTGACTGGCAAATTTTCTGTTCAGTTCTGGTTTTTTCATCAAGAATGCTTGAAAGTCCTCTACCTCACTGAATGACCATATTTTCCCCTGGAGACAAGTCACTTTCAATTAGTTTTGGATTTGGGGAAGAGGATAACACCTGCCCAATCACTGTGTGTGTGTGTGTGTGTGTGTGTGTGTGTGTGTTTGGTCATTTCAGTTGTGTCTGACTCTATGTGATCCTGTTTGGGGTTTTCTTGACAAAGATACTGGAGGGGTTGGCCATTTCCTTCTCCAGCTCATTTTTTACAAATGAGGAAACTGAAGCAAACAGGGTTAAGTGACTTGCCCAGGGTCTCACAGCTAGTAAGTGTCTGAGGCTGGTTTGACTTTAGGCCCAGCACTCTCTCCATTCCACCACCCCTCTACCCCCACTCAAAAAACTATAGAAATGTCTGGCATATTATTCTGTGACTTTTCATAGCCCTGTCCAGAAGGGTCATGCTTTATTTTGTGTTTGTTCTAAGTAGACAGCTTTCTTTGCCCACCACTGATGCTCCTCTGGTAAGGAAGGGAAGGACAGATATCAGGGAAGATCACGACTCAGAAAGGCTACTGGAATTCCTCCTAGCATGTGTGTTCTCCCGTCCACTCAGGGCCTTCTGTTTCCCCCAGTTCTCCTATTGCCTCCTTGTAACTCAGTTGGCCGTAGCTCTGATTCTGTCACCTGATTTTCCCCAATGCGTGTTTCTTCACCAGCCACGAGTGGTGGGTGTATGTGCAGAAGGAAGATGCATGCTGCTGAGGGCGTCAGCTCTACCACAGTAAGAACCCCAGCTTGGAAGGAGGGGCACGTGGGAGTGCCGGAGCCTCGGTGACTCACCAGTCCCCTCTCCCACATCATTGCCCAGGGGCCAGGAGCCTTAGATGCTAGTCCTTCAGAATCTAAGGGGGGAAATTCTTGCCAGACTCAGTAAGAGGTGAAGCCAGCAAGGCCACTGCTCTTCAGGGTTTGCATGGGACTGGGTGGATGGGGTTAACACAGTGACTTACTAACTCTTCTCCTTTTTGGATGATGCTATACCATTTGGCAAAATACTTTTACAAACCATATCTTACATCTCTTGATCTTGACAACAACCCAGTGAGGTAGGAGGGACATAGATTCTTCTTCTTCTCCTTTTTACAGGAGAGGAAACTGAAATTCACAGATTCCGGTGGGCTTGTACAAAATACATAGTGGGCAAGTGGCAGACCTGAGGCTTCCCCCTTGATCCCCTGTTTTCTGTTTCAGTTTTCTTTCTACTATACTTTCTCTCCTTCCCTCTGCCCTAAATCAAATCTGTAACGTGTATGGGAAAGGGGTATGGAAAGCCATCTGATTCTGGGCCTCTTTAATCTCTCCCTTCTGGCTTATTGTTACTTCCTGGACTGGGCAAAATGTGATTTTCCCAAATGATAAATGTAGTATATCGCTGTACTTTAGCTTGGGCACGTCCATTCATACAGGGCATATCAATAGGGTGCTGTTCTTGTGATGAACCTCTGTCCCTATATCCATAGTTCTCAGTGCAATTTTCAATCAAGTTGATTTACTAGCTCCTAAATAACTGATAGTAGGCAATTACTAGGCATTAATTCTTCCCCTTTTATGATTAGGGAAACCGAGGTACCAGAGGGGTGAGTGAACAGTAGTAGGGCCAATAACAATCTTCTTTAGCTTCCCAAGCATTGTGTCAATGCCGTGAGAGACAGCATAGGATAGAGGATTGAATCTGGTTCTGAGAATCAGAAGACTGAGGTGTAAGTGACATCTCTATGCTTGCGTGACCCTGGCCGAGTCACTCCACTTTTGAATTCCCTCTTCTGTAAGATAATTATGATTAGGGCAATTATTAGCCACCTCAGAGGGTTGTTGTGGGAAAAAGTGCTTTGCAAACTCTAGAGTCCCATAGAAATATGCGGCGTGGCAATAGGAGTTATCATTACATGATATCTGTTGGTTGAATTGCTCCAGTAAGTAGGTGTTGAGTGCTCATGGTGAATCTGACCTGGGACAAGTATGTCACAGGCTGCTCTAGGAGTCTGTTGTCATTTAGTCACATCAGACCCTCTGTGACTCAATTTGATGTTTTCTTGGCAAAGATATCAGAACAGTTTGCCGTTTCATTCTCCAGTTCATTTTACAGATGAGAAAACTGAGGCAAACAGAGTAAAGTGATTTGCCCTGAGTCATAAGTGTCTGAGACCAGATTTGAACTCAGGAAAACCAGTCTTCCTGACTCCAGGCCCGGCTCGCTATCCACTGCAACACCTAACTGCCCCAGGAATTTAGAATCTACCATATTAGGCTGAATAAAGATTGTACTTTCCCCCCTAAATCTGACTTGTTTAAAGCTTGAAAGCAGCTTACTATTGACATTTTTCAGTGTATACTCATATTGTGTCCATTTCAAATAGATCTCATTTCAGAAGAGCAATATATAGTATAGGGCAATATAGGGTGGCCACTAAGTGGCTCAGTGGGTAGAGCTCTGGGCCTGGAATATGGCAAACCCTAGTTCAGATTTGACCTCAGATACTTATTAACTGTTTGACCCTGGGCAAGTCATTTAACTTATTGAATTCCTTAATGCACTTAATGGCATCCTTAATGGCAAACTGCTCCAGTATCTTCACTAAGAAAGTCCCATGGATGGTATTGGGGTACATGGTCCACGGGGTCACTAGGAGTCGAACACTACTGAATGAACAACAAAGTCAGTATGTTATTGCTTATACTTGAAATGGCGATCGTTATTGCCTATATTTGAACTAGTGCTGATGTTAGGGAGACGTACATAATAAATTAAATAATAAGGAATACTTTGAATGATTGATTGGACCAGCTGATCAATGCTGTAAGAGTTCCAAGAAAGGGAGAGGTCAGTATGGGCAGCTGCTGAGAGCCCCATTTCTGGGTAGGTATCATGAACTCCTTGCTTAAGAGGTCAGTTTTTTATAAAGATATAAAGATTTATAAAGATCATGGGCTGAGATGACCAGTGAGTATACTAAAGTACCTTAGAAGCCATCCAGTTCAATCTTCCAATTTTACAGATGAAGAAACTGAGGCCCAGACTGGTTAAATGGGTTAAATGATTTGCCAACGTCACATCAGTGATGGGAATTAAGCCCAGATCCCTTTGACTCCAAGGCCAGTGTTGTTCCCTATGTATCACATTAATAAAACCACTCACGTGAGCACCAAATGATGGAGGCATACCCAGCATTGTACATTACAGAGCTTGCTCCCTTTTTATCATTCGAATTCCCAACCATCCAGGGGTGTGCTGGAGCCGGCTTGCATGGGTTCATTAGAGCCAATGGTTAAAATTTTAGAGTGAGTATTTATAGAGGAAACACTACAAATCAGGATTTGATTTATTGCCTTGTTAATTATCTAGACTTAAGAACGTAATAGAGAAAAACTTAATAATGCAGATTAAACTTGAAAGTGTGTTGTAGGCACATTTTTTTCCAGGATGCTATTAAACATTTACCAGCACATCCCTGCAACTGTCCTTCAAGGATGAGTGACCCAAAGGCCACTTCTTCTGTGGGGCCCTCTCTAAATACCCCTCCCCTCCCTTTAGAAACAATCCTTTACTTTGAATTTTCAGAGTACCTTGGATCTCTCTTATGCATTATCAAACGTTTATTTAATTGTATTTTGCAAGTCTTATCCCCCAATTTAGACTGTTAACCCTTTGAGGGCAAGGACTATGTCTCATTTCACTTTGAATCCCCCCTCAGTGCCTGGCACAGTGCCTTGCCCATTGAAGGGTAAGGAGTGGAGAGAGCCCTTTGAGGTCCTCAGCAGTTTTTTCTCACTCCCTTCCTCCCACCCCTTATGTATCCTGCTAACAAAATCTTTCCTGTGGATACAGGGCTGGGCCTGAAGTTAGGAAGACCTGAGTTCAAATCCAACTTCATACACTTAAAGATATGTGACCTTGGCCAAGTCATAACTCCCGCTTGCCCTAGTTTCTTCATCTGTAAAATGGGGATAATAGCACCTATCTCTCAGAGTTGCTGTAAAGCGCTTAAGCCTGGGACATAATAAGCACTCTGTAAATGTTACCTATTATTATTTAAGAATTTTACAGATCATCTAGTCCAACCCTCCCACTCTGAACAGATAAAGAAATTGAATCTCAAAGAGTTTAAGTCTGGTAACCGCGGTTACACAGGTAACAAATCAGAACCCAGGTTTTAATGTCCTTCACTGCTCTGCAACCACACTGTTGTTACTTCCCGACACTGAAGTCATAGCCTTCTCCTAAATGCAACTTTCTTCCCATTTTTCCTGTTTCTGTGTTGGGGAAACTGTCATCCTTGAGCCAGTTTCCTAGGCTGAGTCTCCCCAGCATCTGATTGATTCTATCATATTGGACCTCCAGAGCTTTAAAAGGGGAGCAACTCGTATGGCTGCAGGGCCTGCCATTCCTCTACCCCAAAATCAAGCACCAGCAACTGTCACTGATGAGTGACATATATACATGTATGTATATGTATATATTATATAATTTATGATTATAATATATAGTCTATATATATAATCTATGTGTTATATATATAATCTATAACCTATATATAATCTATCTATATATATATAATCTCAGGAACACCAAGAATAGCAGCCCCCACCCAGATCATCAGCACTGGTACCAGCCCAACTCCCTCAGCCATGGTCCAGGGGAGCAGCTCTCATGTAGAGAGAGGTGACCTGCTGCAGCCCCTGCCTCCTCAGCAGCCACAGAGCTTCTGAAGATAAGGAGAATTTCTCACTGCAAAAAAGTGTGTGCAATTTTTTTTTCCGCTTCACACCTACCTGGGTTAAGCCTTGATCACCTCTTGTGCTGAATATTGCAGTAGCCTCTGTCTTCTCACCAACAGTCTCTCCCTTACCCAATGCATCCCTCAAACAATTGTCAAAATAACCTTCCTAATTAGGAGGGGGCAGAGAGAATAATACTGCTTAATGGGTATTAGGAATAGTCTCACATGCCTCTCCTTCCAACTTCTCTGTTCTGCAGCAGGGTTCTTGAGGGAAAAGCACTCTGCTGGTCTTCAGATCACTTTATAAACCTGAAGAGTTGGCTGTTAGACATTCTCGGGTATTCTCGGAGGAATAACCACGCCATTCCCCTGCTCAGAAACTCTCAGTGAATGAGTAAATGTAGGAAAAAGCATTTATTAAGCACTTACTTTACATACAACATGGTGCTGATTTCTGGGGATACAGAAAGAAAAGCCAGACAGTCCCTGCTTGCAAGGAGCCCGCATGGATTGTGGGAAAAAGGAGAAATGACACATAGAGAAGATTTCAGCAGCAAGTCAGATGGAACAGCCCCATGGTCCTTGGGGTACAGCAGCAAAGCAGATGGTAATGTCTTCTCATCAATGTGACTTCTATGGATAAAACCATATGGATTTCTGAAGTTGAGTCCCTTGACAATGCCCTTTGCAGAAGGAGAATTTTCTTGTCCTCTTCACTAGTGGTGGCTGCCTAGGGGGCAGGGGCTTTAGCAGGCAGAGATAGTTGGCAGGTGAACCCTCCACAAGGATTATTCCCCTAGATCAGTGATTCTCAACCTTCCTAATGCCTCAACCCTTTAATACTCATTTATGGGATTTTCTGCATGTGGGCAGACCCACCTGGAGATGGGTAGAGGAGTCGTGTCTCAGTTCTAAGACCATTGGAAATATGTGTTTTCCGATGGTCTTAGGTGACCCCTGTAAAAGGATTTATCGACCTCCAAAGGGGTCGTGACCCACAGGTTGAGCCTAGATCATGGCTGTGGGAGCTGGGCTAGTAGCAGAGTTGATGGTCTGGGAGGGGATTACTCTTCTCAGGGTTCTTGGGTTTACCTGAATGTTGGTGATGGTTCGTGTTGATCAAGAAATGGCAGGCCTTCTCCACAGGGGATTAATCCCCTAGGTAATAGCTGTGGGGGCCAGGCTAGAAGGGGGGCCATGGTCAGGGGATTGGAAGTAGGGATTGTAGTTCTGGGGCTCTTGAGCTTTGGATCCGGGCATTTAACGGTCTCATTTGTGTCTTTATTGTATACATTTTCCCTTAATGAACTTCTTTGAGGGCATGGAGTGAGTGAGTGAGTGTGTGTGTGTGTGTGTGTGTGTGTGTGTGTGTGTGTGTCAGAGAGAGAGAGAGAGAGAAAGAGAGAGAGAGAGAGAGAGAGAAGGAGGGAGAGAGATCCTTCCAGGAATCTTTCTAGTAAGCACTGCAAGCAAAGCAAGATGTTTCATAAGAAAGCATACAAAAGGGCAGTGGGGGCAGTGACATTGAGTCACTTCCTGCTATTTGGAATCCCTTATCAAGTGCATCTCCTTTTGGGGGCCGCCAACAGCTTCAGAAGAAACGAGAGGCCTGAAAAGAGGGAGGGTTAAAAGCATCTGATAAGAGATCTGGAGTGCTTTCAAGAAGATACTTGTGAGGGCATGATAAGAACTAAGCATCTTGTTAAAACGTTTCTGTTTCTCCCTACCTGGAAACATTTCAAGGTTCAGTCTTTGTTTGAAGGTTGGTGGCAGAATTCCCTGCATTTTAAAGACTGGAAGCTTTAGGGACCAATGTTCAGAAGAGAAACAATGAACTGGGAGGGCAGGCTTTTCCACCTTTAATTCTAGATTTAGAGGTGGAAGGAGCCTCAGAGACCATTGAGTTCAACCTAACCTCCCATTGCATAGATGAAGAAAGAGTTTCAGAGAGGTAATCAGGAGCAGTCAGGTCTCACCACTAATCCAGACCTCTTGCCTCTGTTCCACATTGATGGTGGTTCTAGTAGGAAATCGAAAGGATGGTTTTTTATTTTGTTTTTCTTTTGCCTAGCCAGTGATCTGAGAGGTTGATGGAAACTAAATTTATCAGAAAAGTCCATAGTCTTCTACCTGGAGTCTCAAGTCAGCTGCTATCATGAAACAGCTCTAAGGCCAATTTTTGCCACGCTGGTGTAGAATCATAAAATGTCATAGCTGGAAGGGACCTTAGAACTCACTTTCTTAACATTCTATGTGTATGTAAGTGAGTGTGTGTGTGTGTGTGCGCGTGCGCGCATGTGTGTGTTTTGTAAGTGTGTAATGGACCTCTTTGGCAGTCATTATATTGAGATACAGGTAACAAAATATTTTTTTAAGTTCACAGATCCCAGATTAAGAACTACTAGTTCCTAATTCAACCCTGTCATTTTACAAGTGATCAATCAGAGGCCCAGAGAGGGGAGGTAACTTATCCAAAATCACACAAAAACTAAGAAGAACCAGGACAGGGATAGCATCACTTAAAAAGGGAGGTGATCAGGCTAACATGAGAGGAAGAGTAGAACTGTAATTTAATTGATTCTACTATGGTAGAATGTCGAAATGCTTGTGTCCAAGAGAGGATTGGGAAGCATGTGAGGAAGAGATGTGAAGAATGGTGAACTTGGGTAACGGTGGACTTCAAGGCATGGATATGGGGGTAAGGAGGCATGCTCAGTAGTTAGCTTCTGACCTCTTATGATTGAGGAGTGGCCTGGTTCCAGAGGACTTATAGATACAAAGTTAAAAGAAACAAGTGAGAGTGACCCCTTCATTTTAGAGGTATAACAGATAGAGCCCAGAAAGACCAAGGGCCTACTCCAGAGTCACAAGTAGGTCAGAGATGGATTTGAAACCAGGCCCTGTAAATCTAGAGTCAACTGTCTTTCCCTTGGCCCACTCAGAAAGTCCTGGTTGGGGGATGATAAATGTTAGGCCACAATACCGGCCAACTGTCTTTTGGTTGTCCCATGAAAGCAAAACCTTATGTAGAAGAAGAAGGAGAAACGAAGCTACCCCAGAGTGGCCTGCAGCTGCCCTCCCTAAGGAAACTCTGAAAGAAGGAGTTACTTCAACTAAAAGGTGAGCAGTTCTGGCTTAGGAAAGTACTATGTTTTGTGGGGTACCCCATGCCATTATCTCTGATTATGTGCCATATTTTATCTCAGGAAAGGTATCGCATGGACACCTTGAAAATCATAGACCATAGCATTAAGAACTGGAAGGGACCTTAGAGATTAGGGCCAATTCTATTATTTTACAGAGCAGAAAACTGAAACCTAGTGAGCGGAAGTGATTTGCTAGGATCACACAGTTATTAAGGGGCAAAGCCAGGGATATAGATCTAGGTCTTTTGAATCCAAATTTACTACTCTAGGGGTGGCTAGGTGGCGCGGTGAATAGAGCACCGGCCCTGGAGTCAGGAGGACCTGAGTTCAAATCCGGCCTCAGACACTTAACACAAAAACTAGCCGTGTGACCTTGGGCAAGTCACTTAACCCCCAACTGCCCTCCAAAAAAAAAAAGCAAAACAAAAACAAAAACAAATTTACTACTCTATCTCTTGATGTGGAAGATTTTAAAGTGGCAATACTCCCATTAAAAACCATCATGAACAGGAAACATTTTCCCCTACCAAATGAAATGAGAAAATAGGTAGTCATGCTTTTTCTTTTTTCCTTGGAATGTCATCTTAATTAAAATAAAATCAACTGTAAGTCAAGAGACACGGGTCCTAGTCCTTTCTCTGTCACTAATTTGCTATGTTAACTCGAGCAGATCATTTCTCTTGCTCATTTCCCTGATATATGAAATTGAGGGAGGTGGAGAAGTAATATGGGGGATATAATAAAGTGAAGAGGGGATTGGAAGTCAGAAGATCTAAGTCTGAGTCCCTTCTCTGCTGCTTACTACTTTGGGTGATTTGGGGCAAGTTGGTTAATTGCTATAACCCTGTTTCCTCATCTGTAAAATGGGGAGACTAGGGCAGACCGTTCTAAGGTTCCTTCCAATTCTAAATCTTAGCACAACTGGATGATCTCCTCACCTTTCAGGGCTAATGTTCTATAGATCCAAGTAGATCGGGATTCAGGAGACCTGGGTTCTTGTCCTATGTAAGCATTACCTCTGGGCCTCCATTTTCTCATCTGTAAAATGCGTCTGCCCTCTATGACCTCCAAGGGCCCTCCATGCTCTCTAACAGCCTATGGTCCTAAGTCCAGGCAGAGGAAAGAAGGTGAAAAAAAAGAGAAAGAAAAGGAAAGTCATATAAATGACAAGTTGTAGGCACTAAAACCTTACCTGGGTGACTCTCTGATGTGTGTAAATGCCTGTCCATTATAGCAGTGAAGCATCTGCGTGGGTTGCGTTTCTTGGTATGTTTCTAATACCGATTTGTTTGCAATCAAAAGTTTTTTGCCTTATCCAAACTATCAGTGCCATCTGCTAGCAATCTCCCCAGCTTACAGGCCCATCTGCTAACCACCAACTTACAGATTCCCTGCTCCGACTGCCATGTTGCCTACCTCCCTTGATTCAGAGAGCTCCCACTCTGTTTGCTCCAGAACCCTGAGAAGCATTTCTCACAGAGCTAAAAATGGAAATCATTAAATATGACCATGTGTTGTCTTAGGTGGACCAGATCCAGACTTGAGTCAATTGAGTACTATTAGAAAAGTATCGCAGTGAAAGGAGGATCTTTTATTAAGTCATCGCCCATTATTAATTAAATTGCCTGTGTTCAAGTGTGATATTTTGCGTATTTCAAGTGTGAAGTATATTTGAAGTATGAAAAATAAATGGACCAGGATAATTTGCTGTTCCTGATGAAAGAGCAGATGCTACTTTTGAAATGAAAGAGACTGAAGGTCGCTGGAAAGCCTAGAAATTCAGAAGAATGGCTACGGTCTGTGGTCTGCGTTAAGAGCCCATGGCTGATAGTTGAGTCATTTAGCAAGTGTTTGTTGGGCACCTACCAGGCACTATGCTAGATTTCTGGGGTACAGAGATGAAAACAAAACAGTCCTTTCTCTGTGGGAGCTTATACAGGGTTTCCCCAAAAACTCTTAAAGCTTAAAAGTGTACTCGTTCTTTTGGGACGGAGTGTTTTCTGTTGCGGGGAAAACACGTCCATGTATAAGAAAATACACAATTTACACAAAGTAACTAAAAAATAATTTCAGGGCCCTGAACTGGAAGTGATCAGCTTCCTTCAGGAGGGGACGCTTGAGCTGTGCTCTGAAGGAAGCTAGAAATTTTAAGAAAGGATTCAAGGAGGGGGGGCATTCTAGCTATGGAAGAGCACCCTTGCAAAGAATGGGGATGGGAGGCTGGATGTCTTATATGAGGAACAGCAAGGAGGCCGTGTTAACTTCAACATAAGAGGGTGAGAAAAGAAATAATGCATCAGAAACTTAGAAAGAGAGATTAGAGCCAGTATTAAAGACTTTAAATGCCAAACGGAAAATTTTCTTTTTTCTCATAGAGGCAGTGGGGAACTATAGTGGCTTTTAGAGCAGAGGTGTGATAAGAGTCAGGACTGCATGCTATAGGAATATTGGTTTGGGAGCATTGGGAGCAAGGGGGATTGGACAAAAGGAGAGACCTGGGACCTTTAAACATTAGTGTTGCAACTTTGTTGGTGTTGTCTCATGGAAAGTTGTCGTTCAGTTTTTTCAGTCATGTCTGAGGCTTCCTAAATTCACGTGGGGTTTTCCTGGGTAAAGATGCTGGAGTAGTTTGCCATTTCCCTCTCCACCTTATTTTACAGATGAGGAACTGAGGCAAAAAGTTAAGTGACTCGCCTAGGGTCACACAGCTAAGGCCAGATTTAAACTCAAGTAGAGGAACCTTCCTGACTCCAAGCACGTTGCTCTATTTACTGAGCCATCTAGCTTCCCTGTTGTTGAAGAGACTGAGGATTAAAGAGAAATAGTAACTTATCCAGGGTTATTGTGGGAGGGGAGAAAAAAACCGAGCTCACTAAGCAATAGCAGAATCATTCCCAGTACCTGGAGGAATGCTTACTAGCAATGGGAGCTCTTACTCATTGACTATCCAGGGGTAAAGAGAAAACAAACATTTCCTAAGATCACTGCTGCACCAGTTGTGAATAATTAGGCTTTGGGGACTTAGTGAAGAGCTCAGTTCTCAGCCAGTGGAGAAGTCTCAGAGCTGCAAACTGAATCAGACGGCGTTGATGCTCAGGAGAAGGAAAGTGAATTTGGTCCTGTGGGTGAGGTGGGCTTTGTGGCTGGCCTGTTAAACTGGGCTGTGGCAATTGTGAGAAGCTGGCTCATTTGGGTTCTTTCTTTCTTTTTTTACCCCCAATTACATGAAAAAACAATTTTAAACATTTGTTTTTTAAAATTTTGAATTCCTAATTCTCCCCTTCCCTCCTTCCCTTTCCCTCCCCTCATTGAGAAGGCAGACAACTTGATATAAGTTATACATGTGCAGTCATGCAAAACATATTTCCATATTAGTCATGCCGTGAACAAAAACACAGACCAAAAAAAAAACCTACAAGAAAAATAAAGTTTTTAAAAGTGTGGTTCCATCTGTGTTCAGACTCCATCCATCAGTTCTTTCTCTGGAGGTGGATAAGTCTTTTAGAATTGTCTTGAATCATTGTATTGCTGAGAATAGCTAAGTCATTCAGAGTTCTTCGTAGTACAACATTGCTGTTCCTATGTACAGCCTTTTCCTGGTTCTCGTCATTTCTCTTTGCCTCAGTTCGTACAAGTCTTTCCAGGTTTTCTGAGAGTGTCCTCCTCATCATTTCTTACATAGTACAATAATAATTCCATCACAGTTATGTACAACTTATTCAACCATTTCCCAGTTAATGAACATCCCCTCAATTTCCAGTTTTTTGCTATCACAAAAAGAGCTGATATAAATATCTGTGTTTTTTTTAAAATCTCTTTGGGATACAGACCTAGTAATGGTTTTACTGGGTCATGCTTGGTTTTATAGCCCTTTGGACATAGTTCCATATTTCTCTCCAGAATGGTTGGATCAGTTCACAATTCCAATGACAATGTCTGTTTTCTTGCATCCCCTCCAGCATTCATCATTTTCCTTTTCTGTCATGTTAGCCAATTTAATAGGCATGGGATGGTACCTCAGAGGTGTTTTAGTTTGCATTTCTCTAATCAATAGGGATTCAGAGCAGTACTTCTTAAACTGTGGGTCACAACCACAAATGGGGTTGTGAAAATTTTGGCACCAGTAAAAGGTTTCTGAATGTGCAGCGACCAAAAATTAATTAAAGCTCAAACACGTAAGGCATCCTAGGTGTTTCTGGTGGTGGTTACACATGTTGCATTACACAACTTCATTGCAGCCGTGGTTCTGAACACAAAGCACATACACTTTGCTCTGCTTGTTCCGTCAGGCTACACAAGCCAGTGATTGCTTCCAAAACTTGAAAAGGGGTCAAGAGGGGAAAAAGTTTAAGAAGCCCTGATTTAGAGCATTTTCTAATATAACTACAGATAGCTTAGCTAATTTGAGTTCTTAGCCCTGGAAAAGATATCTTATTCCCTAGCCATTTTAATTAATTTCAATGGTCAGAGGTTGTTTTTTTTTTTAATTTCAAGGAGACCTTGTGGGGTCATGTAATTTAGGGTGTCAAACTCAGAAATGTGGACCATTAATCCATACATAAGGATCCCTGCTGGCTTCATATTGCTTAGTTTTAAAATGTAGTGCTACCTGTGTTTTATTGTATTTTCATTTATTTTGTAAACATTTCCTAATTAATCTGGTTCAGGCTGCAGTTGAGAGTATTGTAGGTTTATGTATTTGACATCCCTGATGCAGTCTATCACTATAATATGTTTTATATATGAGGAAATTTAGGAGCCAATACCCTAGGTTAGAAGTTGTCAAACCAGGATTGCAATCTAGGTCCTCCAATTATAAATCTAGCAATCAGTCAATGAACATTTAGTAAGCACCTACTATGTACCAGCCACTCAAAAAAACAATTTATTAAGAACCTACTATGTGCACAAGGTTAAAGTCTTGATTCTGACCCATATTGGCTGTGTTGACCCTGGGCAAGTCACTTGAAATCCCGCAGTACCCTAGATAGCTCTCTGAAACTTTTAAATTGCAGAGATGTTACTAACCTACATTGGTAGAGTCAGTTTCCTTCTTTGGGAGTTCCTTAAACCAATGAAATCACAGGTCCAACTCCTATCCCTACTACGTACTAGGCACTGTGTTAGCGCACAGTAAAAAAAAAAAAAAAATCTGTCACAAGTTCTTTTCTACAGTATTGTGCTGTCTCCTATGAAGAACTCCAAGAATTTTCACATGTCACTGATTTTTTCTTCTTTCCCTGTGAAATAGGGAAGAACAAGTATTTTGTTTCCTTTTTTTTAAACAAATGGAATGTGCATAAAGGTTCAGATGCTTGCCCAGGTCACACAGAGGGGTGGATTATGTCCTAGAACCTTGACTTCTCATCTAGAACATCATGCTCTAACACAGAAGTTCTCAGCCTGTGGGTCGTGAGCCCACAGGGTGTCACCTAAGACCATCAGAAAACATATTTCCGATGGTTTTAGGAAGTGAGACACCACTCTTCTGTTCGTCTCCAGGTGGGTCTGCCCACATACGAGTATTAAAGGGTCACAGCATTAGGAAGGTTGAGAACTACTGCTAACACATGGCCCGTGGGTCACAACGTGGCCCACAACACTCCCAAGTATGGTCCAAACCTGATTAAAATGTAGTCCCTATCCAATCCTAATGTGATAATAAAAAAAGAAATACATAAACGCATGTGATTTTCTGAGTTAATGTGTAGTCCTCAGGCCCTGATTTTTGTTTGAATTTGACCCCTCGACTCTAGCCTACTGTAAGATGCTGTTGCTTTATGTGGGTGATTAGAACCTTGTGAGAAGACTTCTAGGAAGAACAGCTAGCTGTCAGCAGGCATCTTATGTGTCCTGGGGTGAGGAAATGGGGTTCAAGACTGAGAAACCCCATGGCAGCTTCCCTCTGGCTTCCTTGTGTTACTGTAGATGCCAAGTCCCATTCTCTCCCTGTGAAATAGAGTGGAGATTTGATTTTCCTCCCAAGCATAAAGAGCAAGTAATAAAGCATTATGAAGCTTCCTACATTTGTAAGATGCCAAGAATAAAAGCTCTTCTCTCTGATATTGAAATTAACCACTTTAAAAACAATTAACCCTCTCAATCTATAGAACCACAGCATCCTAGAGCAGGAAGGTGCCCTTGGGAGAGAAGTCCACTTTGAGGTAGTTTCTACCTCAGATTACTTTATTTCATGCTTATCTCTGTGCATTATTTCATCTTTTCAGTTAGATGGGAAAGCTCTGAGGTCCAGGGAATATGTTCTACTCAATTCAAGTCAACAGGCCTTTATTAAACATCTATTATATACCAAGTACTGTGTGAAAGGCTGGAAATACATAAATTTCTGGTGGACCCAGTTGGCATAGTTTTGTGATTTTTTTTTCCTTCTGTCTTCATTCAGGAGCATATGAGTAGGAGCAGTGGACAGTGGGAGTAATTCAGGGCTGAGGCTTTGCAGGGAAAAGTTGGAGTTAAAATAACAGCACAATGGACTTCAAAGTAAAGGACAGTGTAGTAGGGATAGGTGTTGGTAGTCACCAAGGGACAGGATGGGGAAGGGAAGAGAGTGAAGGAAAGAGCTGAGGGCTGAAAGGATTGGAAATCTTGGTAAGGACAAAAAATGGGTTCTGAGGTATGCAAGCATAAGGAAGAGGTAGAATGACAACAGATTGTGATCAGATGAAGAAATTTCAGAGTTCATAAACATGGAAGTGGTGTGTTTGTGAGTGAGGGCAAAACCAAGAGGAGGATCATCTCTCTGGGGATGTGAAATGGAACAGTAGGCCATGGGAAATGAGTAAGTTGAGTTAATACATTTGAAGAAGTATCAGATGTACAGTCCTTACAGAATTGTTTCTGTGACCCTAAGCAACTCGCTTGCCTTTTCTGGGTTCTTTCCTTATCCATAAAATGAAGGAGCTGGACTAGATCTGGAATTTTTTAAACCTTTTTTTGTATCATAGACACAAAATCTTTGATAATCTTATGAAGACTTTGGACCCCTTCTCAGGATAACACAATTGAAGTATGTATTGAAATGGAGCTTATATTGAAATACCACTATTAATCAATCAATAAACATTCTATTAAGTATAGTGCCAGGTTCTGTGCCAAGCACCAAGGATACAGAAGGAGCAAAAGACAGACCCTGTCTTAAGGGAGTTCACAATCTAATGAATCAAAATACAGTTGTTGTTGTTGTTGTTGTTGTTGTTTTTAACAAAGTTCACAGGCCCCAGGTTAAGGAAACTTGGACTAAGTTCTCTTTCTCTAAAGTGGCTTCCAACTCTAAAGTCTATCTTTCAAGGTCATTTCCAGATGTGAAATGATTTGATTCTATGAACAAATTCAATTTTGACCTCAGTTGTATACACTGTATGGCCATGGGCAAGTTGGTTAACTGGTCAATGTTCCAGACAACTCTCTGACAATAATTAATAGACAGGCTGCTCATCTCTTTTAGTGAAAGGAATTTCCACACTGACAGTTACCTAAACCAATGAAATCAATGGCCCAGATTCCCCCCAAAGGGAAAGAAAAGACCATACAGCTTAAAGAGATACAAATCTAGCTTGATTTTACTATAATAAGATGACTTCTAAAATAACTCATCCATAGAGTTTTAAAGTCAGAGTCAACAATAACACTGTGAAGCAGATAGTATAAAGATAATTAACCTGATTTTAGCTATGAAAAAACTGGGGCTCAGAAAAGCTATTCTCCATAATTATTTATATAGCTAGTTAAGTATAAGAGGTAGGGCTTATGTCCCAAGTCTTCTGACTTCAATTCTATTGCTTCTTTGTCCTCCCCTTTTTTTATTTTTGACTAAACTGGACCATCTGGTTTTATTGGTGAGCATCTTCCTTTACCAAAAATACACTGAGACTTTCTAGACAACTTAATTTTAGCAAGTTGCCTGGGCCACCAAGAGATTAAGGGATTTGCCAAGGGTCACCTAGTCCAGTATATGTCAGAGATTGTCCATTGCCCTTTACAATATGTCTTGCAGCCTAGGATTGCTCCCATTTGGTCATCATATCAGTGGGAAACAGAATGTGCAAGTATTATTATCCCCATATAACAGATAAGGAAAATTGAAGCTGAGAAGTTGTAGTGTCAAATTCCCATTGCTAATGAATAGTAGAACTGAATTCAAATCTAGGCCATAAACTTTCACCATATTATGTTGCCTCTCATTGGATAACCCATTGCCAAGTTTAATAGCCTTCATTTTAGAAGGAAGAAATGAATAAATATTTATTAAATACTTATAATATGCCAGCCATATTAAAAAATTTTTTTTGAAAGGGGATTCCACTTCCCAGTCACTAATCTAAATTTCTTCTGCTATTGTCAAAGTTCACTTCTTTTTGGTCTCCTTTCAGTGGACTTTGTCACCATCTTCAGGGTAAGAATTTTAAATGGGGATTGTGGAATAGAGATGTGGACTAGATCCATAATTTCCAGAAAATGAAACTCCCTGTGTCAGGGCAGATAGGCTCCATTCTTTTACAGTCTTAAAAGAGTTGCCTAGAGCACTGAAAAGTTGTGACTTGCTCAAGGTCATACAGTCCAAGCAGCAGAGATTAGATGTGAACCCAAGTTTTCCTGGCTTAAAGCCCTCTCTAGCACCCAGCACCCATTCACTATACCACTCTGGTCCTCTTGACTTAAGTATCATTATTCAATAATATGTGTATCTAAGCCCTAACTCTGTTACTAATTTCTGGAGGAATCTTGGGTAAAAACCAAGACCGTTTTCTCATTCATAAGAAGAACCTCTCAGGGTTCATAGGATCATAGGAATGAAGGAAAGATTGTCAAGTCCTAGAAATGGACTTAAATTCAAGTGCATGTCTTCTGCTCCATCATGCTGTCTCAACATTTAGTCATGTATTGCCATTCTCTAGCCTTGAATTTTGAAAGATGTGGAAATTGAGACCCGGAAAAGGAAGTGACTTGCCCAAGGTCACATTAGTAATAAAAATCAGGTCTAGATTCAAACCCAGATTAATTTGCTTTCAGAGCCAATGGCCTTTCTACAACCACAACATGGTTAAGTGATGGATACTAAGGCAATTTGCAAAGTATTCAGTGTTACATAAATGTAAGATGATGTCCTTCCAGCTAAATAATTCCATTTTCTGTAGCCTTTCTTCAAACTCTTTATCCTCTTAATTACCTCTGAGCCTCCTCTTAGAACTTTCTCCATTCTCCTTGACTTGTATAACCCAGGAGTTAAGTGGGCCTCTCTTTAGGAAGAATATGTCTGAAGTTGAGCATAGTGGGAGGTTTGTTCCTTTCCATTTCATACTACAGTGTACACCACTCCCTTTTAAATCACAGGGGTCAATTGTCATCTACTATGACCAATGGATCTACATATGTTTCCTCTAAAACACAAATATTCCACCTCCATCATGTTTATAGATAGATACCGCCTTCTACATTATGGCAACCAAATTTGTTATACATTTCATCGCAGCAAGACATTATGTTCCTACACAGTTTCAGGGTCATAGATCCATTCTTTAACACTTTTATTTCAGACTTTTGATTCACATTCAAAAATGTAATTTTAATGACCAAGTTTACTTTGGACAAAGAGATAAGAAAATATACCTGAACTGAGGGATTATGGGCGTGGAAAATTGCATCTACTGGGTTGATGTGTCGTTTTTTTGGAAATGCTTTTTTTCCTCCTCTGTTAAAAGGGATGGCCCTCTGGTAAGGCAGGGTTATATTCAGAAATTAAAATTATGTAAAAGCAAAAAATATTTTAAAAATTTTAAAATTCATTAAAAATTAAAAGTAGTTTAAAAATACTGATAAGAGGGGTGGCTAGGTGGCGCAGTGAATAGAGCACCGGCCCTGGAGTCAGGAGTCCCTGAGTTCAAATCCGGCCTCAGACACTTAACACACACACACACACACACACACACACACACACACACACACAAACTAGCTGTGTGACCCTGGGCAAGTCACTTAACCCGGACTGCCCTCCAAAAAGCAAAAAAAAAAAATACTGATAAGAATTATGAAGAATTAATGGAATTGGAAGTATTGTTCATTATGTCGATGAGGAATCAAAGCCTTATAGCATCTAGGACAGAGTCTTGAACATAGCAGACCTTCATTTATTGTTTGTTTATGGTTTAGACTTTTATTTCATTGATGGAGGGAACTCCAGGTGGGGAAACTTCTCACAGGATGGAAAGCAAGTTCAGCAAATTATAGCCTTGGACTGTTGCCTGGAGAAGGCAAGGGTTCACCTAACATCACCAAAAAACCTGGTATGTGTCAAACGCAGGACACTGACTCAAGGCCTGATTTCAAGGCCAGATCTCTGCCTACTCGGCCACCTATCTTTGAATGAGTTTGAAATGACTCCTAATTCCAGTTCCTCCACTTGCTAGTCTTAAAACCTTGAACAAGTCATTAAAATCTCCAAGTTTCATCTTCATTCTCATCTGTAAAATGGGTACGTAGATAATATTTTCCCAGCAGTCCTCATGGAGTTGTTGTGAGGATCAGTTGAGATTATGAATATAATCTATTAAAATGTAAAGTAGTGTCATGTGAAAAAGATATTTGACTTTTTTTTCAAGAGGATAGAAATGGACTTTTGTTTGCTTTCCATCTCATTTCCAGCCCTTCTATAACGGCCATTCCTCTGGAGAGACCCTATATATGGCCAGTGGAGGACAGAAGAAAGGTGGTATTGGGGAGGGGGAGAAGGAAAACTGGACTTAGTCAGGGGACCTGGCCTGAGGTCCTGGCTGGAACACTTATTAGCCATATAACCGAGGGCACATCATTCCTCTTTGAGCCTTACTTGTCTCATCTGTAAAAAGGGTTAAATGATATTTATTTTACCTACTTCACAGAGCTATTATAAAGAAAATGCTTTGTAAACTTTGGAGGGCTACAGAAATGTGCCTTGCAGTTATTCTGTAACACAGTAGATAGAACATTCTGCTTACATATGAAATATCTATTGCAAATAATTATAATTATCAAACACTAATATATATTTATAATAGAATGCTGTCCCTTCTGATTTTACTTCTGAGCTTCCTTGGCTGCCTTCAAGTCCCAGATAAAATGCTACCTTCTATGAGAAACCTTTCCAATCCCCCTTAATACTATTACTATCTTTGCTCAGTTATCTCCAATTTATATATACATACATATATATGTGTGTATGCATGTATGTATATGCATGAATGTGTATGTGTGTATGCATAGGTATATACACATACACATAGATTATTATTCTTAGCGTTCAGTTATATCCTACTCATCATGACACCATTTGCCATTTCCTTCTCCAGCTCATTTTACAGATGAGGAAACTAAGGCAAACAGGGTTAAGTGACTTGCTCAGGGTCACACAGCTAGTATATGTTTGAGGCCAGATTTGAATGCAGGAAGATGAGTCTTCCTGATTCTAGTTCTGGTGCTCCATCCACTATACCATCTAACTGCTGTATCTACATCTATGTGTGTGTGTATACAATATGTATATGTTTGTATATACATATATATATATTTATATGTATGTCTATAGTTGCATATAGTCATTTGCTTTCCCCATTAGACTGTGAGTTCCTTGAGAGCTGGGACTATTTTTTTTTTACCTTTCTTTGAATACCCTGTGCTTATTACACTTAACAATTAACGATAACTTATTACACTTTACATGTTTAGTGACTGGCTGTCATGGGTATTAAACAATGCAACACAATCACAGAATTTCAGATTTGGAAGAGACCTCAGCAGCCACCTAGTCCAACTGATAC
>CM053598.1:169986135-170010527 GCA_028646575.1 Pseudocheirus occidentalis | reverse complement strand
AACATCTCACTGTGAATTACAATTATCATTTTTCCATGTTGGCATGTAAATAGTTCAACTTTGATAAGTTCCTTATGATTTCTTTCCCATGTTTACCTTCTCATGCTTCTCGTGTTTGCTTGTCAATTTTCTTTTCAGTTCTGGTTTTTTCAGCAAGAATACTTGAAAGTCCTTCACCTCATTGAATGACCATATTTTCCCCTGGAACATTATACTCAATTTTTCTGGGTAGGTGATTCTTGGTTTTAATCCCAGCTCCCTTTATCTCTGAAATATCATATTCCAGGCCCTTTGATGTAGAAGCTGCTAGGTCCTGGGTTATCTCCCTGATCTGGGGACTCCAGAACCTGGCTATAACATTTCTAGGAGTTTTCTTTTGGGGATCTTTTTCAAGAGGTGATTGGTGAATTCTTTCAAGTTCTATTTTGCCCTCTGTTTCTAAAATATCAGGGCAATTTTCCTTGAGAATTTCTTGAAGGATGCTTTCTAGGTCTTTTTTTTGATCATGGCTTTCAGGTAGTACAATAATTTTAAAATTGCTTCTCCTGGATCTATTTTCCAGGTCATTTTTTAAAGGAGGTATTTCACATTGCCTTATATTTTTTCATTTATTTGTATCTGTTTAATAGTATCCTGATTTCTCATAAAGTCATTTGCTTCTGTTTGCTCCACTCTAATTCTGAAGGAAGTATTCTCTTCAGAAAGCTTTTAAGATTCTTTTTCTTCTGGCAAATTTGACTTTTTAAGGCATTCTTCTCCTCATTGGCTTTTTGGGCCTCTTTTGCCATTTGAGTTAGTCTATTTTTTAAGGTGTTATTTTCTTCAGTCAGGTTGTTGACTCTCTTTTCATGATTTTCTTGCATCATTTTCATTTCTCTCTCCAATTTTTCCTTCGCTTCTCTTATTTGGTTTTCAAAATCCTTCTTAAGCTGATGTATGGCTTGTAATCAGTCTATATTTTTTGGAAGTTTCTGGTGCAGGAGTTCTGACTGTGTTGTCTTCCTCCTGTTCCATGCTTTGATTCTTTTTGTCCTCAAAGAAGGAATCTAAAGTTTGGTTGCTGTTCTTACTTTACTTCCTTTGCCTGCTCATTTTGCCAGTGAATTTACTTGACTTTTTAGCTCTGTGGAACTCTGCTTCCAGAGGGGAAAGCTCTGTCACAAATAGCTGGGGTTTTCATAGCTGCTGGGGCTATTGGGTGGCTGCTGCAGCCCCCACCAGCTTTGGTTCACTGAAAATGCCCCCCAGGATCACCGCCCAAGACCATGATCCTGATCCGGGCGGGTTAAGGCAAGAAGAGCACTTACCCCCTGAATGATTGCTTGGCCCCCCTGCAGTGTGCAGGCCAGGAGCTTCTGACGCAGCCACATGGAAGCGGCACTGCTGCCTTGCCCTAGGGCAGTCAGCCAGATGCTGACCCCAAATTTAGCCAAGTTCCACTAACCTTTCACTTGGTCTTTATTTCTAATGGCTTGATAATTCTCGAAATCACTATAGCTTCTGCTGATCCACTCTCCTGAAGGCTTTAGCTGTGGCTTGTCCTGGCTGCCCTGTGGCCAAGCTGTGGTTTCAGGCTGGGCTGGTTTTGGCTCCCAGTATGCTGAGATGAGCCTTTCCTGTCTTGATTTCCGACCTGCCTTCAGCGGGATATGTGTTTTTGTGTACTTTTGTCAGTTCTGGTGCCCTAAAACTTGTTTAGAGTCATATTTTATGGGTATTTGAGGTGGTTATGTGGGAGCTGTGGAGTTTTCCTGCTTCTGTGCCACCATCTTGGCTTTGCCCCCTCAAAATCTTACTATGCCTGAGGTTTTCACATTTTCTAGGTTCACAGTCCCTTAGCTTCTCAATAATTTTTTTCATGGCATTTAGGCCCAAAGAAATACCTATTATTTTGATATATTAAGCTTATTAAGTATTAGATCCAAACAACTTAATAGCCATTTGAAACAATAATAAATACGGATATTTAAAAAATATTTTATTTCATTCTTAAGCAACTACGGTTACTTACTAATGGGATATATGAACCTGTTTGGACGTTGTACAACTTCTCAAACCTTGGGATCAAGTTAGACACAGCCACCCTCATTTCCTGTTGCACATTGATTTTTCTGGAAGCACTTGCTTTTTTATCACAGAAACCACCGCCACCACCCAAAACCCAGCTTTGCAAAGATATGAGGTCACAGATGAGAAAGTTCAAGGAGTTACTGCACAAGTACATAAAAACCTATCTCAAACACTAGAAAATTTCTTGAAAAGGAATGTCGCCTGATCTAATGTTAACACTGAACTACCCTCAACTGCTGACATAATGTTCTACAGAGTAGAACAGTAGAGTTGTATTTCCCTCAAAAATATAAAATATGCTGAGACTGTGCAGTTGGGGAACCTCACAAAAAGTCATAGGGCAGGGATTTTTAACTTGGAATCCAGAGACCCCCAAAGGACTGATGGATACATTTGAGGTGAGGATGTTTGTAAACTTGGATGAAATGGCCCACTACCTTCTTGAGGTGCGGTCTCTTGCGTTTTGGATAGCTCTGATTGCTGAGAGTGGCTCAGTGGTTCAGTGGATGGAGTTCCAGGCCTGGAGTCAGGAAGACCCGAGTCCAAATGTGGCCTCAGACACTTCCTAGCTGTGTGACCCTGGTGGTAAAGTCACTTAACCCTGCTTGCCTCAGTTTCTTCACCTGTAAAATGGGCTAGAGAAAGAAACAACAAACCTCTGCAGTACTTTTTGCCAAAAAAAAACTCCAAATGGGGTCACAAAGAATTGGACAGAGCTGAAAAACAACCAAAGAACAACAAGTCTTTAGGTTGTTTTTCTTGGCATCAAGCTTAATTTTGTCTCTTTCATTTTCCAGTCTTTGGTACTAATTTTATCTCCTGGGGACAAACAAGAATTCTGAGCCCCTGTCCATATATACCTTCAAACTCTCGGAAACAGAGTCTAGGTAATATGGGGTAGTGGAAAGAACGCTAAATTTGGATATGGAAAACCTGAGTTTCAGTCCTGGCTCTTCCCCTATTTGCTTGACCTTGAGCACTTTCCCTTTTCTTGGTCTTAGGTTAAGACTGGGTTTGGTTTCTTCTAGCTCTAAACATGTATGGATTTGACTTATTCTGGGGCTCAGGGAAAGCCAAAAATTTGAGTTGCCGTGTTTTAAAACTGTTCTCTTCTGTTTAGGGCAACTTAGTACGGAGAGGAAGTAGAAATTCAAGGTGGAATTGAGACAGTACCAATAAAGGCGATTAATGGAATAGATAGAATGATTTATAAAGACAGATTAAAGGCACTAAGTAGCTCTGGCTTTCCTAAGCCCCAGTGAAAAAAGGGATATGTTAACAGTGCAAACACCAGAGTGTTTAGTGATAATTTTGCAGCGCAGGAATGACCTAAAGAGAGAATGAAATCAAATCAAGGGAAAAAAATAAAATAAACTGGCCATACAAATAGTCCCACTATTGGATCCCAGAATTCTGGGAAAGCCTCCCCCAAGAAAATGGAAAAAACTCCCATCACCTGGGATACTTCAATTAGATTGGACAAAACACGGGAGGATTTATTATAGAGAGCCATCTGTGCTGATAGGGGAATGAACTGAATGCCCTGTTAAACCTTTTCCAGCTCTAATTTCTATGGCTTTCTTCTGTGGACCAGAGCTGGAGCAAGCCACTGAAAGGACTGCTTTGAAATTTCTCTGAGCATTTAAACAGATTGCTTTCTTTATCTACTGAAAATCCCAATACTATTTGATATGGTGACTATCAAAATGGCTTGAGGACTTAGACTAACTCCCTAGAAGGGGCAGAATTGGGATGAGGGGGGGAGAGGGTGGTGGCAGGAAGCAGTAATCTTTTTTGTTCCATGCATCCCTTTGGCAGTCTGTTGAAGCCTGTGGGCACCTCAGAATAATGTTCTTAAATGCATAAAATAAGATACATAATATTACAAAGGAAATGATTTTTATTGAAATAAAGACGTAACTTTTTTATCCAAGTTTGTAGACATCCTCCCCCCAAATCTATCCATAAATCTTTTGGAGGTCTCTGGATCTTAGGCTGAAAATCCCTGCCCTTGGGGTGGCTAGGTGGCACAATGAATAGAGTACTGGCCTTGGAGTCAGGAGGACCTGAGTTCAAATGTGGCCTCAGACACTTAACACTTAACTAGCCCTGTGACCTTGGGCAAGTCACTTAACCCCAGTTGACCTGCCCTCCCCTCTCCAAAAAAGCAAAAAAATCCAAAAAAAAACCCCAAAAAAAATCCCCACCCTAAAGCTAAAAGGGAATTTAGGGGCCATATAGTTCAATTTTGTTTTCTATGAGAGAAGACTGAGGCTTCTCTTACATTGGTAAGAAAGAGGGAAGGGCAAAGTCAGGCTAATGGGCAGATCCCATATACATGTTGAGCTGATTTTGTTGCATCTCTCCTATAGGATATGTGCCCCAAATTCATGGTGACTACTTTTCCAGTTTGACAATTTACCTCTGCCTTTTTTAATTCCTAGCTCCCTTCAAAGCTTAGTTCAAATGCTTCCTCTTACACTAGGCTTCTCATGATTCCCATGATTCCCAGAAAATATTTTTTATCTATTTTGCACATATTTAATTTGCATATCCAAGGACTTATTGTTTCTCTCCGGGGGAAGGCAGGCTCCTTAAGAGCAGAGTCTTTTGTTTTTTGTCTATGTGTTTCCAGTACCTGGAACGTGGCAGGTGCTTAATAAATTCTCATTGAATTGAATTGGTGAAAAAAACCCAACAACCCACAACCAAGTAGACATAAATCCTGTATACCCAGATGAAACCATCAGTTTCTGCCTCAAAGCAACCTGTGAAGCCAAGGAAAGCAAAACTGGGGTTACGACAGGAGATGAGGGCTAGAGTGTGTACTTTAACGAACAATTTGGGGAAAAGCCTGAATTTGGGTCCAAGTTCAAGCAGCAATTTGCTATGTGGCTGAAGAACTTTCCCTCTCTGGGCTTCTTCATCTATAAAATGTGGGGCTGGAGTAATAACCTCTTAATTAGGTCCCTTCTAGCTCCATGATTCAGTATTTATCCTTATTTCTCTTTAATCCTAGAATAATGAAAAATGAAGAATTCTATAAACATTTCTGGTCTTTAAAAATGGAAGAAAAGCTATTGTGTAAATATAGGAGTATAATTATTTATAGTCAGGAAAACCTACAGATTTCTCTGGTTATCATATTCTGTTTCAAAGATGAGTTTCTCTTGCCCTGACAGAGTCATTCCTGTGGGTGACACGTGTGGCCCTTCATTGCCTGGGCTCTTTCTTACTTAGACGTCTTTTGCTTCTCCTGGGAAAAGTTGCTACTGAAAGATTATTTGGAACCACTTTAAGTGGGCCTTTTGAGATCAGCCAGCAGCAGTTTAAAGGTGTACCATTCCTATTTAATTTCAAAGGCTTCAACATATTTTTTTAAAACATTTACATAGCACTTACTATTTAAGCATTTTGCAGTTATTATTCCATCTGATTTTCACAACAGTCCTAGGAGATAAGTACTGTGATTATCCTCATTTTCCTAATAATAATCATAGTTCATATTCATATGGTACTTATTACATGCCAGACACTGTGCTAAGCACTTTACAATGATTTCATTTGATCCTTGTAACAACCCTAGGATAGGAAGTAGTACGTGATATTATTATCCCTGTTTTACAGATGAGGAAATTGAGGAAGAAGTTTAAGTGACTTGACCAAGGTCATACATCTAGGAGTTGTTTGAGGTTGGATTTGAACTCAGATCTTCCTGACTCCAGGCCCATTGCTCTGTCCACTGCACCATAATGTACTTGATGAAGACCTTATAGATGGAGGCCCTAAAGAGACTGACAGTAATGATTACAGGTGGCTATTTTTTAAAAGCCAGCCTTAGCTTAGCAAAAGACAAGTTCACCAGCATTTTTTGTTGTTGTACCTGAGTAAATTCCTAGAAGTATCTCCTCCTCTCTTTCTTCCAGAGACAGGCAGTTGAAATGGTCGATGTCCATAAGCCCAACAGACCTCAGCATTTTGTCACAACCTGTCAGGGGGATGCCCTTGGGCATTGAGATCACAAGAACTCTAGGGTAATATGTGCATTTTTCCAGGTTGAAGCACAGCTTTGAAGGAAGGCATCAGACCCATAGTAACTGAGCCTTTGGATTAGCTTAAAGCATAGTAACCAAAACCCAACAAAACCAAAGTGTTCTTAGGGGAAGAAAAAAAGAGACTTTAAATTCTTTTTTTTTCCCAATGGACCTAAAGTGTTTGATTTTACTATTGCACAAGAAGCTATTACATCTTTGTTTACTTTTTTTCCTAAATTGTTTTGTGACTAATGTAACTTAACAGAACTGGTTAAATTTTGTTTGAAGCAGGAAAGATTATGAAATATACAACCTGTTATATATTCATCTAAATTGTATTGTTAAATTGTTATAAGATTTCAGTATATATAGCACAGGTGGGTAAAAGTTACAAGAAAGAATATTTCAATTCAAAATGAAGGTAGAATTTTCTGATAATTAGCCAGTAATCAACAATTGACAAGCGTTTATTAAACCAGGTGCATAATTGCAACTGACTGGCTGTGGAATAGGTTTCCTGGGAGATACTGAGTTCTCTGATAATAGAGGTTTTTGAGTGGAGGTTAATAGTTCCCTTGTTGGGAATTTTGCACAAGTGATGCATTTTCCAATTAGCAGTTGAACTACATGGCCTCCAGGGTCCCTTCTAATTGAGAGATTCTGTGAAAAGGGAACATAGGGGTCCCTGGGTGCAGTAAGAATCATGGATAGTAGGGGAAGCTTAGAACTAGAGATAAGATAACCTGGCCTTAGGCCTGATGCATAATATGTAACCCTTTGAGCAGCGTCACAAGCTCTCTGGGCCTACATGAACCAAGTGCAGTCTTGAGAAGTTCTCAAGATTTTCAAGAAGTTCTCAATCTCAAAAATTTCCCTCTTTGGTTTATATTACACCCATCCAAAGTTACCTTCAAGTAGAACTTGGACAGAGCTCATGTCTGGGTCTCCATATGGATGAAAACAAGTTATTCCAACGGCCACAAGTTGGCGCTGTGGAGCACTTAGAGCTTGGTCAGAGGATGCGAAGATCATTTACTGTATCTGGGACCATTGCCAGTCAGCTCGACTTTTGTCTTGCCATTAGACTTGTGTGACTCCTGAAGAGAGAGTGAGGCCAATGATTTTGTGAAATTCTTTCTCACTTAAATCCAATTCACATGCACGCCAAGACATTACTTTGTGATGTTACTGGTCCTCTTCAAAAGCAAAAGGACAAGCAGCAATATAAGCACTCAAAGTAATAGTGGAATTAAGCATAGGTTAACTTGCAATTCACCTACAGAAATTGTAGAAAATTTAGTAAAGACTCAGAGTGACCCCAAAATAATTGATGGCTTTTCCCTTTTTTTCTAATGAGTCCCACTTTTCTGTAGGACCCTGTAGTCCTTGAGAATCATAGTATCACACTATAATTGAGACTTTTTTTAGATACTTTTGGATACCTAGACATATGTGCACTCTGCATTCACTCCCAGGAGCCCATGAGGCATCCAGCCTTGTGGTACTACCCTGAGATCTTAGACTCTTCCTGGAAGAGAAATGTGCTTGGAATTAATATACAACCAACCCATTCCCCATTGGAACTTCCCAAATAAATTATGGTAATAACAGAGGGCAAAGTCATGCCTTTTTACTCTTTCATGTTGTGGCTTTAGTCCTTAACTACTCATCCAGTTTAAGGGAAGGAGTACACAATCTTTTTTTTCCCCAAGAAGCTAGAGGGAAGGATGCCCCCTAGTTTCTCTAGAATGGGACACAGAACTCTCAAATTTGCATTTATTGAAGAGGAAATCTCAACGTCATCCCTGTCTAGGATCTCCATTTTTCCCTGTAGAAGGTTGAGGTTCAGGAGTCCCCATTGCTGGACTTTGTGGTTCTCCTCTCCTAGAACTATATGATTAAGGGCATGTGTTCCTGCCACTGCTTCTCCAAAGCTGGAGAAGCTAGTGTTCAGGAACAATGGGTTCAGTAACTTCCAAAACTCCTCCACTGCCCCAGCTGCCTTAATTTCTTTTTTTTAAGTTATTATTTATTTTGGGGAATTCTTTTCTTTTCAAATTGTGTTCCACATTCTCTCCCTCTCTCCCACTCCCCTCTCCGTCCACTGAGAAGACAGGCAAAACAATATCAGTTATACATGTGAAATCATGCAAAACATATTGCTATATTGTAAAAATAAATTAATTTTTAAAAATTCAGTTTGCACTCAAGTTCATCTGTTCTCTCTCTGGAGGTGGGATGAATTTATCCTGAGTCCTCTGGAATTTTCTTGCACTGTTGTATTGCTTGGAATTAACTGAATCTTTCACAGTAGACTATCATTACAACATTGATGTTGCTGTGCATAGTGATGTCCTGGTTCTTCTCACTTCACTTTGCATCATTTCATATGGGTCTTCTCATGTTTTTACTGAATCTACCCCACCTTGTCATTTTTTATAGCACAGTATTTACTCCATTGCAATCATATGCCACAATTTGTTCAGGCAATCCCCAATTGATGAGCATCCCCTCAGTTTCTAATTCTTTGCTACCATAGAAGAGCTGCTTTAAATATTTTATATAGCTCATTTTCCTTTTTTTGTGATGTCTTTGGAGTATAGACCTAGTAGTAGTATTGCTGTGTCAAAGGGTATACAGTTTTATAGCCCTTTGGGCATAGTTCCAGATTGTTCTTCAGAATTGTTGAACCAGTTCACAACTCCACCAACAGTTTATTAGTGTGCCTATTTTCCCTCATCCCCTCCAGAATTTGTCATTTCTGATAGGTATGAGGTGTACCTTAGAGTTGTTTTAATTTGCATTTCTCTAATCAATAGTGATTTACAGCATTTTTTCATGTGACTATAGATATTTTTTATTTCTTCTGAAGACCACCTCTTCATATCCTTCGACCATTTATTAATTGGTGAATGGCTCTTATTTTTATAAATTTGACCCAGTTCTTTATATAGTTGAGAAATGAGGTCTTTATCAGAGAATCTTGCTATAAACATTTCATATTATTTCATTGTTTATAGTATGGTATGACTTTTTTAATTAGCTCTATTTTTGCTTTTGCTTTGTCTGAGATTGTGATTGGTGCCCCTGCCTTTTTTTTTTAACTTCAACTGAAGCATAATAGATTCTGCTCCATCTCATTATTTTAACTCTTTGTATGTATCTTTCTGTTTCAAATGTGTCTCTTGTAAACAGTATGTTGGATTTTGGTTTCTAATCCATTCTGCTGGTGCTTCTGCTTTATGGGTGAGCTCATCCCATTTGTATTCACAGTTACAATTACTGTGTATTTCCCTCCATCCTATTTTCTTCTGTTTCTCCTCTCTCTCTTTCTATCCCGTCCCTTCTCAAAGGTCTGTTTTGCTTTTGACTACTTCCACTCTTAATCCACCCTCCCTTTTATCATATCCACCTCCTTATGTCCTTCTGCTTCTATTTCCCTATTAGCTAAGCTAGATTTCTATACCCAGTGTTTATACATATACACATACATGTACATACATGCATGTATACATACCCATACATATACAGATGTGTATGTATGTGTACACACACATAAATATGTATGTATGTGTATGTATATTATACACATACATGTACACACACACATAAAGTCTTTCCTCTTTGAACCAATTCCAATGAGGTTTAAATCTTGCCTGTAATCTCTTTCTGACCAGTTGTCCACCCCCCTTCCCATCTCTGAGCTGAGAACTCCCAAAGCTGTTGCTGCTGCCGCCACTGTCCTATTATAGACTCATCTCCAAAGCCTCTCGCTTATGCTGTTGTGTGCACTCTAGACTGACCCTCAACCCATTATCATAGACCTCTCCTTCTAAACTCCCAAGTTGCCTTAGGCTGGAAAAACATTTCGCTCTGAACTCTGTTGGCTCTGCCACTCCAAAAGTTGATTTGAGGAGTTATTTTAAAGTTATTTGGAGCAGAATGTTGGGAGAATTCAGCCAGATTCCTGCCTGTATTATACCATCTTGGCTTTACCACTTGCCACCATATCATAGACCAAGAAGCTGTTATCTCTGAGGCTGGGAGTTGGGGGTAGTGGAATAGGCAGTCTCTGGGAGATGGGGTCTCTGCTTGGTATTCAGACACTGTCCCTTCCCCAAGCCTGAAGCTCATTTTTAGATCTGTGGTCTGTGATCCATGCTCAAACAAAGATTAAGTCTTCAATGAAGATTCTCTTTTAAAGGCTGAGAACAAAGGGTTAGTTCCATCTAACCCAACCAATTCCATTTCTGGTCTATCTGGCCAATCATTTATCCCCATAGATGAGATTTAATGGATCTGACCTCATTTTCATTAAAATTTCAGTAAAATATTAGCAACATTAGAGGTCCTGGAAGAATCTTAAAGTTGTTAATAAGTATATCTCCACCTTTCATGGGAAGATGTCCCAAAGTCTAACTTCCCTCTAAGTTCATCAAATGACTCGAGGAGCTCTAATGATCAACACACACACGCAAACGCGCACACACATACACACACGCGCATTTACATATATACAATAATCAAGTTTAACTATCTCTAAAACAAACTATTTTTTAAAATTATTATTTCCAGAGTTAAATCTTTGGCCTCAAAGCCATTTCACAATGCTGCTATCTCTTTTCCTATCACACACTAACTACTTTTATCTTTCTTCTCTCAACCATCCCTGTAAAATGGATTTGAAAGGCCATCATAAATAAGACAGTAAAACCTGAATATTTGCTAATCCTGGTTTCAGGTCAGTTTAGGACATGTCTCTGGAAAGCTGCTTAATTTTAAAACATCACAGCCATTAAGAGATAATTTCATAGTACTAGGACATCCTTTTTTTTTTTTACAGGAGGTCATGAGCGTGTATTTGGGCCACATTCATTCCTTTGTCCCTTTAAATCCAGACCTGTGGTTTCATCATTGTGGAAAAATGTCGACAAAGTTGAATGTATTTCTTTTTTGCTTATTGTCTTAACAGTTATGGCTTACATAGAACTGTAGGTATTTGAAATCATTTTCATACAGGCTATTGAACTGAACACTACATAGAAACACATTTTCCAGAATGAAGGAGGCACTAGGCTTCTGTCCCCTGCCCTGGTCAGACCACATTGAGAGATTTTAGAACCCACATTTTAGAAAGGTTAAGTAGTCTAGATAAGAGTAAGCCAGAGCATAATGATATTGGAAACTATATTCCAGAAGCATCACTAGAAGGAACTGGAAATGAGAAGACTTGGAGACATGATAACTATTTTTAAGTATATAAAGGGCATTCATGGTAGGCAGCATGGGGGTAATAATCGTAATAGCTAGCTTTTATATAGTGCTTTTAAGGCTTGAAAAATGATTTACAAATATTTAATCTGATCTTCACAACTGCCCTAGGAGGTAGATACTATTATTATCTCCATTTTACAGATGAGGAAACTAAGGTAAACAGTGTGACCTGCCCAGGAGCATGTAGCTAGTATCTGAGGCTGGTTTTGAACTCAGATCTTCCTGATTCCAGGTCCAGCGCTCTATGCACTGGCTAGCTGCCTCTAGAAAAAAGGAGAGAGTTCTGGGTTTGGAGTCAAAGAATCTAGATTTAAAGCCTGACTCCACTGCACACTACCTGCCCAATCTTGGACAGATCACTTAAATCTCTCTGACCCTCAGTTTCCCCAACTGTAAAAACAGGAGCTGAGACTAGATGACCCAGAAGGTCTCTTCCAACTTTAAATCTATGGTCTGATCTATGCTTACTTTTACTCTTCTGGTCCTAGAGGGTAGAATCAGGAATAACAGGTAAAATTTTCATAGTCAGATTTTGATGTAATGTTAGGAACCTTTTCCTCATGAAACAGTACAAAGGTGGAATGGACTGCCTCTGGGAATAGTGGTGGACCCCCCCCCCCCCCATAACTGGAGATCTTCAGTCAGTGGCAAATGACCACTTAGGCTGTTAAAGAGATTCTGTACCAAGCACCATTTGGACTAGAAGATGATTTTGGAGGTCTCTTTCAACTGAGATTCTCTGATTCTAACATAGAAGAGCTTTCCTACAGAAAGTAACATTAATTACATAATAATTTAAATAAATAAATTTAAATTATGAATAAATTTAATTTACACTTAAATTTAAATTACATAAAATTACAGAAAGTAATTCAGTATCCTAAGAGGGTGGAAAAATTGAAAATGACTTTCACCTGGAACAGGATGGATTTAGGTAAAAGATTTTTAAAAACTGTTATAATAACCATCATCATCATCATTCCTCATATTTGTATGTTGGCATATAATTTACACTCATTATTTCATTTGCTCATCATAGCAGCTTATTGAAGTAGACAGGTCAGGATTATTATTTCTATTTTTTAGATTAAAAAAATCACTCAGAGAGAGTGACCTGCTCAAGGTCACACAGCTAGTGGGCAACTGGTAGCAAAGAGATTTTTATGCAAGATATAAAAATTGAATTCAGTGCTTTTTCCAGTTTAGATTTCAATTTCCTCTTCATTTTCATGAAGGAATATATATCAGATATAGCTATATGGGGAAATGTAACTTTGAAATGACTTCGCCAACTCAGTCCTTGATATTTTCTGTCAGTAATGATTTTTAATTTGCATATGTATGTATCCGTTCACGTTCGTAAGTATCCTTTGTGTTAAAGCTCCAGCACAATAAATATACATATACACACATATATTCTTAGATGTCACTATCCATTTTAATTTTAGCAACTTGATTCCACTTCTGCTTACATCAGGAGGATTTGTTTAAATTTCTATCAAAAAATTGTCATCACTTACCGCCGTTATGTGTTAATGGGAATGTAGCCCCCTCTCAATTATCTGTAGCAAAATCTTCATTTCTTCTTGGCTTATTCTGCCTCATGGTGTATATCTAGACAGCTTCCTTCCTCTTTTTTCCTCCCTCCCCTTTACAAATCTGCATCTGCTTTATAAAGGCAAAATGAACAAGATCCTTGAGTGACACAATGGAGAAGCTAAGCCTTCTTTGGCCTCCCAAGTTTAAAAAACAAACAAACAAATAAAAAAATGACACTAAGACGAAAGAAAACCGAATTTAATAGAAATAATGGTTGGCTTCTCCACATTCTGCTCCTGCCTTGGCAAGACAGTCAGGAAGCCCGGGTTCTAGGCCTGCAACTAGACATTTTTCTCCTTGTAAAGACTACAAACTCATACCCAGGACAAAGGCAGGAAATAGTGTCTTGAATAAGGGAGAAAGGAAACAGGCCACTGTCTTGTGTGAGGAAGGGGGGAAGCGAGACTCCAGACCACAGGTTCAAGGCCACTGCTGGGAAGACTGGATTGAGGTAGGACCTGGGGAAGGGAGCATGACAAGGTCAGGAGCTGAGGCTTCCTATTTTACCATCATATTCTGCCTAACTAGGGGCTAAGCTCTTATAGGCTGCTGAGGAACTGAAAATAATGCAGGTACTCTTCCAATCTGGGCCGTGATCACCTTTCCCTCATTATGGCTCTGTTCCTTTCATTCACATTCCTTTTCTGTAAACAACAGATAGTGCCAGGTCAGAAATATCTGAGTTTGAATCCTGCCTCACACACATAATGGCTCTGTGGCCCTCGGCAAGTCAAATGTCCTTTCAGCCTTAGTTTCCTCATCTGTAAAATGGGATAATAATAGTATTCTGTCTCATCAGGTTGTTGTGAGGCTCAAAGAATTTGAAATATGTAAAAAAGCTTTGTAAACTTTAATGCTCCGTATAAATAACTCATTAAAATGAGGGGTAAGAGCTAATGATGCTTTCTTAGGTTCCCCTGAGATTCTATGAATTTGCCAGTATGAATAATCAAAAGTTGGCTGGATGTCATATAATACTGTGGAAAGAGCTCTGGCTTTGAGTTGTAAGACTCAAATTCAAATCCTGTGTGACCTTAGGGAAATCACATAAACTTTCTGGGCCTCAGTTTTCTTTTCTTTTCTTTTTTTTTTTGGAGGGCAGTTAGTTAAGTCACTTGCCCAATGTCACACAGCTAGCAAGTGTTAAGTGTTAAGTATCTGAGGCTGGATTTGAACTCAGGTCCTCCTGACTCCAAGGCTGGTGCTCTACTCACTGCGCCACCTAGCTGCCCCCACGCCTGTTTTGTTATCTGTGAAATGAAGGGCTTGGAGTAGATGGTTGTCAATGTCCCTTCCAGCTCTAACTCTATCTTGTGAAATTTTTTTAAATACTGATTTTATCTAACAAAAAGTTATTCTGAGCATTAGTTGCTGAGGAGGGTCACCAAGTATTGGGTGTGCTGTTCAACACTACTGAAATAAATGATATACAAACAATGTAGAGGTGCTGGGTAGCCAATAATGTGGAGAAAAATGGAAAGCCGGATAGGTTTTGGAACTGAGACAGAGAGGTCATGCCAGGCCCCCAGGACAATTAGAAGAGACAATATGAGGTACTGGGTCACATTACTCAGCAGTGTGCTTTCTATATTCAGCCTACTGTCAGGCTAATGAAATAGAGTCCTTGTGAAAAATCTTCCTATTCTCTTCAAGAAAACTGATCTCTCTCTCTCTCCCTCTCTCTCTCTCTCTCTCTTTCTCTCTCTCTCTCTCTCTCTCTCCCTCTCTCTCTCTTTCTCTCTTCCTCTCATCTCTTCTCCCTTCTCTCCCTCTTTTTCCTCTATTCCTTCCTTCCTTCCTTCCTTCTTTCCTTCCTTCCTTCTTCTTCTTCCTGTTTAAGGGTCATCATGTCCTTCATTAAGACAAAAAGATTTGAAACTAGATATAGAGAAGTCCAACCAATAATAATTAAACCCATAGAATCACAGAATTATCAGTGCTAGAAGTGACCTTAGGAGATTATCTCGTCTAAGCCTTCTTATTCTGGTGTCTATGAACTTTAAAAAATAATAATAATTCAAAATAATAGTTTTCCTTTGTAACATTACATATTTTATTTTATGCATTTTAAAAATATTATGAGGAAGTGTTTATAGGCTTCACCAGACTGCCAAAGGTGGCCATGGCACACAGAAAAGTTAATCTCATCTAGTCTATTTCTCTTATATTAAACAGATGAAAAGCAGAGGTTCAAAAAAGGAAAAATGTTTTCTCACGGTCATACACGCAGTTGTTAGAGGTCTCAATTCCCAAGCCAAACTGAAATCTTGGAAAATAAGGTAGAAGTTGTTTTGTTTTGTTTTTTTAATTTAAATTTTAATTCACCAAGACTCATGGGGGGAGGGGGGTTGGATTGTATAAAAAGGGCTTTACCTTTATTTAATTATATAGATTAAAATTAAAGCTGATTTTAATATTAGGTGTTCATTAAGTAAAAACATATTCTATTTTTGTAGCTAGGCTATATTCATACCCTTTGCCCCAAGTAGCTTAAAATCACATAAGGATGATCAAAGATCTATGGTCACATGGTTTAGTATATCTAAGATTGCATCATTGCATATTTGTAAGCCCAAGCCAGGTAGGTTTTTTGTTGTTTTCTTTTTGGACTTCAGTTTCCCAGGCTTGGGTTAAATTGTGAACATCTGAAGGATTGATCTCCTTTGAACCTTGATAAAACACAGCTGTGCTGAGTCAAGTAGGTTTTGTGCCTACTTGCTCTGAGCCAATGAGGGGCTGAGTCTTTGTTATATATTCTGGGAGGTTGGCATTTTATTTTGGGAGTTTGCTCATGAGAAGGATCTTTTGATTTCCTGGTTGAGACTCTGAGTAGCCATATGTTCAGAGCCCCTAGACTGCTCAGATTTCTGTGCTCTCTCAATCCGGTGATGTATATAAAGTATATGGCATTATTGCTATGTTCAGACAGCTGGAGCCTTGTCTCTTGGTCTTTGTGCTAATTTCTCTGCTTGTATTTTCTATACTCACTTTTTTCTCTGTAATTAAAGTAGGATTGTTAACCCTTTTAAAGCTGTCTTTCCTTTATAAAGCAGATCAAAAGAACCTGTGCTAGCAGACCATCCTGCTGTGCTAGAGTGCTTGCTAATACAGAATTCTGTCTTTTGGTAGAAATGGTAACCTCTTCTTGCCTTGAAGATCTTGTGTAATTCTTGTTTGTCATTTAATTAAGCCTTCACTGAGGGTGTGCACAATACACTGTAGGTTTTCCTCCTAATGTTTGCAGTGCAACAGTAGGCTCTTGTTACATAATTTTTTTTCGTACATACACCTGATGATGCCTCCCATTCTCATTACATAAGCCCCCAACAATAATAAGATATAGCTTCCTTGTGCTCACCATATAGCTTTCTATTGTCTTTTGAATTCACCAGCAATTTTGATCATTCTCAGATTGAAGTATTTCATGATTTGCATACATATAGCATCTTAAAGAGAATAATGGTTTTTAAAAGTTGAGGTTTTGGGGGCCTGAGGCTATTGAAAAATTTTGAGTTTTTCAAATATATTCTGGTTTGATTCCTTGGACCCAACTTATTGTCTGTTTGTAGTAGCTGTCCAAAATTAATTCAACCCAGACCTATTTTTATTTATGTGTATATTATTTTATATGAAAATATTAACTTAGTGGACTGCCCCTCCAACTGCATATAGCAAACTGGACAACATGTGTTTTTCATCCACTTTGTTTTTCCGTTATATACAGGTAGTCTAATCCCAACAATCCCCAATTGAAATACGAAGTAAAATGTATAATAAATGCATAAAAGGAGTTAAAAGTACTGAGATCATATGAGGGAGCATAGGATCATAGATTTAAAGATCATCTTACTCTCACGAGGTCATAAGTCAGAGGTCATGTGACTTGCACAAGGTCAGATGTAGTTAAATGGCAGAAATGGACCGCGAACCCACGTTTTCAAACTCCACATCTATTTTTTTCTTTCCTGTTCTTTCTTTTATGCCATGATAGAAAACCTAATGGTTTTAAGGATCCCAAAGATGATCACAATATAATGTAGTATTAATATTTGCAGGGTAAGAACTTTCACCTGGAAAAATTAGGAAGGATTTCATGGAGGAAGAAGCATTTGATTAGGTCTTGAAAGATGGGTAGAATATCATGTTGTTCAGTTATGAACTTTATAACCATATATATATATATATATATATATATATATTTCTTGGCAGGGATACTGGAGTGGTTTTGCCATTTCCTTCTCTGACTCATTTTACAGATGAGGAAACTGAGGCAAACAAGGTTAAGTGACTCATAAGTAAGTGTCTGAGTCCAGATTTGAACCCACAAGGATAAGTCTGATTCCAGCCTCAGTGCTCCATCCACAGTATTTTAGATGTTATGTTATCTTTGCTTGTAAAAGTAAGACTTTTACATCAGTCAGCTAGTTGCACCTAAAGTTGAGAAAGCAGTTTTTTTAATTTTTGTTTTTTGTTTTTTTTAATCTAACTTCAAATGAAAAGATTTAGCATTGAGATTCAAAAGGCCTTGATTGTCCTGAATGTGGCTAAATATTGTCTCAAATATTCTCAGATTTTTCATAGGACAGGTTCTGTCTAATCTAAGCTAGTAACTTCCTAGTGCCTTAGAAACCATCTGGTCCTTCTAACTTTCCTAGTCTACTCAGGAGCATCACCATCCATCTGGTCCCCTAGCTTTGCAATCTAGGACTCATTTCCAACTCTTGACCCTTATTCTCCATCATATCCAATCTGTGGCCAAGTCTTTAAAAAAAAATTTCTTCCCTCCCTCCCCACCCCACACTAGAGAAAGTCACGGTTGGACAGTTATATGAATATATGTAAAACCATACCATGCATACTTCTGTTTATCAGTCCTTCTTTGCATTGAATATTTAGAATTTCCAAATAACTTGGTTGTTCACAATTAATCTTTGAACAGTATTGCTGTTACTGTATACAGTGTTCTCTTAGTTCCACTCATTTCACCCTTCATTATTTCATGGAAGGCTTTCCATACTTTTCTAAAACCAACCGGCTCATCATTTCTTACAGCACAGTAGTGTTCCAGGCCAGGTCTGTTTGATTCTGTTTCCATATCATCTCTGACATCTGCTTACTTTTCTCCATTTATACCACGTCACCCCTAGCTCAGACCCCTACCGTCTCTCATCTGTAGTATTAAAATCTCCTGAATCATTTCCCTGTTTCCAGTTCCTTCCCTCTCCAGTCCCTTTCCGCACAACTGTCATATTCTAAAAACACTTGATTTGACTCCCCTGCTAATGACGTTTTGACTTTTCCCTGTTGCTTCATGGATCAAAGAAAAACTCCTTTGTTTGGGATTTAACTCCTTTACCACCTGGCGACTTGGAAGCATTTTATACTTTACTTCCCTTCAGTTCAGATTGACATACTTGCTGTTTCTCATGTACAACATTCAGTCTCCCACTTTGGTGGCTTTGCACAGTCTGTTCCCCGTGCCTGATTGCTCTCCCTCCTCCCCTCCACCTCCTTTGGAACCCTCATTTCTTCTAAGACTCACATCAAATGTCACCTCTTCTGTGACCTTCCTCCGTTTGTCAGTACATCCTGCCTACTAATATTTATTTGCATATGTTTTGCATTATTTTTCTAAGTAGTTTCCACCTAGTGGAATGTAAGCTTTTTGAGGACAATTATAACAGTGCCTAGCACAGAGCGAGGACTAAATACTTGTTGAATTGAATTGAATTGAACCCTGTCATTTTATAGATGAGGAAACTGAAGCCCAGAGACATTAAAAATGTCAACAGAGTAACTCGAGTAGCAAGTGAGAGAGCCACACTATGGCTGTGGGTGCCTTGCCCGGCACATTACATACTTGAGTCCTTAGTCTGTTCTCTATTAGTTGTTAGATCCGGGACAAGTCACTTAACCTCTCTGACGTTTTGTTTTCTTATCTGAAAAATAGGTATAATAGCACTTGTGATGTAACTATTCAAAATTTGAGATGAGAAAAGGCTGTCAGTCAATCAGCAGGTATTTATTAAAGGCTATGTGCTGAGCTTTAGGAATGCAAAGAAAGGCAAAAACAATGGTTCCTACCCTCAAGAAGCTTACACTCTAAAGAGAGAAACAGCATGCTAGTAATTCTACCCATACAAGACATATACGGTTTAAGTGGAAAGTAATTTAAGAGGATAGGCACAAATATTGAGGGAAATAGCATAGTGCCTGGCCCACTTAATAAATGCTGATCGATTGATTGATAGGATCACGGGAGAAAACCCTCCTTTGGGAAGTGGGGCTTGAGCTGAGTCTATGCTGCCTTATTAATGACCTTTCTCAAACATTTGACACTATAACCTCTTCTGTCTTCCATTTCCCCTCCCTGGCCCCCACACCTGGCCTTACAGATAATAGGGACTTAATAAAGCTTGGTTGAATTGAATTCCACTAAATCAGGAGAAAAACAGCTGGAAAAAAAAACCTTGCATATTAAAAAAGACTCCTGAAGCTTGATTAAGATTTAGCTTTTTAATTTTCCCAGTCTTTCAGAACTGAAATCCTAAGTACTTGAAAGGCATTTGAAAGACATGCTTTTGTTCAGGTAGAGCATTTGAAAAGATAAACTTTCATACTGATTTTTTTTTTTTGGAGAGGTGAAGTTGGGAGTGGGAACAAATACAATTAAAAAAAGGCCTTTCATAAGAGAATTGTTAACTTCTTTTAATTATGTGCTTTTCAAATATGATCTGTAACCATGAATCTTGTTTCTAATAGCAAAGTGTCTCCTCATTGAATTATGTATGAAGGACACACACAAACTGATTATGTTTCTAATGTGGCAATACTTAGGATAGTTGGGAGGTAGAGGTGGGGTAGGGAGGTGCGTGGAAGGAGGAATTGTGGATGGATAGAACAGTTTCATGAGCCAAAAGCTTTCTATTCTTCTTCTACCTGCTTGAGCAATTTTGGAAATGATATTTTCTTAAGGAACTGCAATTTTTGGAGTCAGAGGACCTGAGTTAGAATCACATCATGGCCACCATAATTGTGTGCCCTCGACTGTGTTACTTCTCTCCAGATCTCAGCTGCAAAATCGGGGTGTTGGACTAGGTGACCTCTAAGTTACCTTCCAGCTCTGACTCTGGGATCCTGTGATCTCATGAAGAGAATCATTTGGCCTGACATTCATATTTCCCTTCAGGACCAGTACACTCTGGTAACAGAAGAAGACAGATGAAAATACTCAACAGTAAATCAAGTAAACTAACCCATCATTTTTGAGCTTTGTAATGATAATAATTAATAACTCATTTATATGGTATTTCATAGTTCTCTCTTTGAGGCAATTGGATTTTTCCCTTCTATTTTGTAGGAGGCACGATGTCACCTTCAGACAGAATGTCCTGTGGTCTAATTCAGTAGTTCTCCATGTGTTCTGCAAATCCCTGGGCGGTCCCTTAGATCTTTTCAGGAGGTCCTTGAGGTCATAACTGTTTTCATAATAACACTAAGACATTATTTGCATGTTAAAAAACTCTTCCCTGTTCCAACTACATTTCTGTGTGAGGATGCATATCACAGCAGATTGAATACAGAAGCAGATATAAGAATTCAGCTATCTTTGATTAAGCTGGACATTAAAGAGATTTGTAAAGCTATGTGCCTCTCTTCTCACTAAATATTTTTTCTTTCAGAAAGTATAGTTATTTTCATTAAAATGTTATTTATATTAACATTATTAGACTTATTTGAAATGAATTAATATTTCTGAAAAGTTTTCATTTTTAATATGGTAGATATCAATACATTGACTCACATAAACAAAAGCTCTTTGGATGGATAATCTCTTTAATTTTTAAGTGTGTGAAGAGGTCCTCATTTATATTAAGGAGTATAAAAAGGCCCTGAGACCAAAACACTAGAGGACTACTGGTCCAGGAGAGCATCCTTTGGAGGACTGTTTGTTTTATGATATAATTTTTTTAATGCTTTACAGGTTCTTTTTGTTTTACATATCATTTCATAATTTCTATTCCACCTCATTGTCCTTCCCTCCACCAGAATCCTCCATTAAAAAAATAAAACCCATCAAAACCAATGACCATGTCTCACTTTTGTCATAATGCCCAACACATAGTAGACCCTTCACAAATACTTGTTGACTTGTTTGCCAGCATTTATATCCTGGTTAAAAACGTTTGTAGATTTTCCAGGACCCCAGACCCAAAATACACTCAGGGGAAGAGATAAGCCTGAGTCCCTTTAAGTATTTCCTATGAATCGAGCACATAAAGTAGGCTTGCCTTTTGCGGGTAAGAATCTCTACAAGGGATGAGTTCAGCTTGTGCTTGGTGATTATTCAGATCCCCTAATTTGAAAGTAAATTAATACCTAGGAACTGTATGAACACAATTACAAAACACTTTTCACACAAATAAAGTCAGAACTAAATAACTGGAAAAACATCAGTTGCTTGTGAGTAGGCCAAGCTAATATAATAAAGATGACAATTCTACCTAAATTAATTCACTTATTTACTGCCATACCAATCATATTAACAAAAAATTATTTTATAGAGCTAGAAAAAAATAACAGTAAAATTCATCTGGAAAAACAAAAGGCCTAAAATGTCAAGGGAATTAATGAAAAGAAATGCTAGGGAAGGTGACCTAGCCATACCAGATCTTAACTAGTATTATAAAGCAGCAGTCATCAAAACTGCTCGGTACCGGCTAAGAAACAGAGTGATGGATCAGTGGAATAGATCATATATACAAGACACAATAGTTAACAACTGTAGTAATCTGCTTTTTGACAAACCCCAAGACTCCAGCTTCTGGGATAAGAACTCGCTATTTGACAAAAACTGCTGGGAAAACTGGAAAACAGCATAGCAGAAACTGAGCATAGACCTTACAGTGTATACCAAAATAAAGTCAAAATGGGTACGTGATTTAGATATAAAGACTGATACTACAAAACTGGGAGAGCAAGGAATAGTTTAACTGTCACATTTATACCACTTTTAGGACTGTATCCCAAAGATATACAAATGGGAAAAGGACCCTCATATACAAAAATATTTATAGCAGCTCTTTTTTGTGGTGGCAAAGAATTGGAAATCAAGGGGATGTCCATCAGTTGGGGAATGACTGAACAAGTTGTGGTATATGAATGTAATGGAATACTGTTGTGCTATGAGAAGGATGAGCAGGCAGACTTCAGAAAAACATGAAAAGACTTATATGAACGGATACTGAGTAAAGGGAGCAGAACCCAGAGACCTTCGTACACAATTACAGCCGCATTGTGTAATGACTAACTCTGATAGACTTGGCTCTTCTCAGTAATGCAGGGTTCTAAAACAGCTCCAAAAGGCTCACAATGGAAAGTGCTCTCCATATCCAGAGAAAGAATTACGGTCCGAATACAGATTGAAACATACTATTTGTTCTCTCTTTTTTTGTTTTATTTCTTCTTTCTTGGGGTTCGTTCATTGCTTATAATTCTTTTTGCAACATGACTACTGTGAAAGGATGTTTTATGTGAATATATATGTAGAGCATATATCAGATTACATGCCATCTTGGGGAGGGGGGAGAAAATTTGGAACTTAAAAGCTTGTGGAACTGAATGTTGTAAACTAAAAGTAAAGAAATTTTAAAATATAAAATAAGGATAAGAACACTTATCATTTCCAACTAAGAATTGTTTTGAGGAAAGTGCTTTTCAATAATAATATTAATAATAGCTAGCATTTATATTTTGCTTTAAGATTTGCTAAGCGTTTTACAAATATTAGCTCATTTTATCCTCATGACAACCCTGGGAGGTCGGTGTTATTATTATTATCCTCACTTTACAGATGAAGTAACTGAGGCAGATGGAGGATGCCTTGCCCAGAGTTCCACAGATAGTAAGTGTCTAAGGCTGAATTTGAACTGAGGTCTTCCTGACTCCAAGTCCAGCTTTCTATACACTGTGTAACTTAGCTGCCTGCTGGCTTAAAGGGATATGTAAACAAGAGTTTTGTATATAAGTTAAGTAATTCTGTCAAAAAATAAACATTAGGTTAGTTTACTGTGACTTTTTTTTTCTTTTTGGAGGGAGGAAGGCAGGGCAATTGGGGTTAAGTGACTTGCCCAAGGTCACACGGATAGTAAGTGTGTCAATGTCTGAGACTGGATTTGAGCTCAGGTCCTCCTGACTTCAGGGTTGATGCTCTATTCACTGAGCCACCTAGCCTCCCCTTACTATGACTTTTCTTTAAAAAAAGTTTTATGGATACCTTTGCTTTTTACTTCTCTTTAGTATCTTCCTGTTACCATTCCTTCGCTACCTTCTTTCATATCCGTCCTTATAACAAAGCAAAATATTTAAACAGAACTGGCTTGCAGAGCTTCTGAAAAAAAAGGAAGTAAATTCATTCTAATAAGACTGTGTACTCTGAACATTAGCATTGTTATGAAGAGACAGTGTAGTACAATGGGAAGATTACCAGCTTTGGAGTCAGAGGAACTGAATTCAAATCCTGTCTCATCTACATCACGCAACTTCTCTTGGTCTTAATTTCCTTTTCTGTAAAATGAAGGAGCTGAACTAGCTGATCCCTGAATTCATCTCCTGAATTTCTAAGGAACTTAAAATTACATGGACACTCCATACCTTTAGTCTGCCACCATTCTAATTGGAGAAGGGGAGTGTTTCATCATTGTGTCATGTTTATTTATTAGGATAGAAAGATTGGAAGTCAAGTGTAGAAAAGCCTTCCCATTATTATTAAATTCACGGATCTCAAGAAGGTATCAGGGTTGGAAAAGACCTTAAAAATCATCTTGTCTGGGGCCTCTCATTTTTATTGTTGTTGTAATCAGCCATTTCAGCCGCGTCCAACTCCTTCTGACCCCCTTTGGAGTTCTCTTGGCAAAGATACTCGAGTGGCTTGTCATTTCCTTCTTTAGCTCATTTTATAGATGGGGGAACTGAGGCAAACAGGGTTAAATGACTTGCCCAGGGTCACACAGCTAGTAAATACCTGAGTCTGGATTTGAACTCAGGATGATGAGGCTTCCTGATTCTAAGACTAGCACTCTCTCCACTGTGCCACCTCACATTTTAGGGGTGAGGAATGCAAAGTACAAAGAGAAAGTTGTCTGAAATTGGACAGCTAGCCAAAGGGGAAAACCATGTCTCAAACCTAGGTCTTCTGGCTTCTGAGTGCAATGCTGTTTTTACCAGGCCATACTGACTTTTATACGATCAGTGCCTTTAAGAAGTCTGCAGTCCATGATGAGTGAGAAGAGAAGAACCAGGAAAAATTTGTACACAGTCACAGACACATCATATGTGTGACAACCAATTTTGAAAAACTGGATGCTTCTCAGCATCACACAGTTAAAAGACAACTATACAAGTCTCAGGATGGAA
>CM053598.1:169951041-169985635 GCA_028646575.1 Pseudocheirus occidentalis | reverse complement strand
GGGGAATGGGAAGGAAGGGGAGAAAAATCTATAACTGAAGTGACTATGGAACAGAATCTTGTAACCTAAAAGTAAACAAACAAGTCAATAAATAAATAAATAAATAAATAAAAAGAAGTCTGCAGTCCGATTTGGGGAGACAAAGCATAATTCACAAAAGGTTAAATAACAATACCAGACTATCATATAAGACTTATTGCAAGATAGTAGTAGCTGATAAGTTGTCAAATAGATAGATGGCTTCTCTTGTCCCCAGTTTCTTCATCTATGGACTGAAAGCGTGCTAGAAGCATCCATTTTAGAACCAGAAGGACCTCAGAAGACAATCTAATCCAATCCCAATGAGAAATTTAAGAATCAGAGAAATGGTTTAGCCAAAGTCACAGGGCTAGTAAGTGGAAGAGCTAGGATCTGAACCCAAATCTTTTAACTCTAAATTCAGTATTCTTTCCACTGGAACATGAGGTTGGAATAGATGACCTCTGAGATTCCTTTTAGTTCTATATTGCTTATGTTTAGACAACATTTCTAAGTCTGAACATGACCCCCCAGGAGCATCTAGAATAAAAAACAATAATTGTTTTTAAAGTTTGGGCTTGGTTTGGTCTAGATGAATAAATAATGCAAGAACTGAGACTCAGAGCAGCAGTAAATCCTAAAGGCAAAACAGAGTAGTGGGTTGGCATCTGAGCATTTGTGCCTTAGCAGTAATATTAAATTGCTACTGTGAGATGCTTTAGCAGAACATACTATTGGATCATATGACCATTGATTTTTAAAAATATGCATTTTAACAGTCTTTAGAAAATATTTTTGAGTTCCAAATTCTCTCCCTTCCTTCCCTCCCCTCTCCTTAAGAAGGCAAACAATTTGATATAGATTATACATGTGCAATCATGCAAAACATTTCCACATTAGTCATGTGAAAGAAAACACAAACTAAAAAAACAAGAAAAGTAAAGAAAGTTTTTTTAAAGTATGCTTTGATCTGCATTCAGACTCCATCAGTTCTTTATTTTTCATTAGTCTTTCAGGGTTGTCTTGGATCATTGTATTGCTGAGAATAACTTAGTCTTTCACAGTTGATCATTGTACAATATTATTGTGCACACTGTTTTCTTGGTTCTGCTCACTTCACTTTGCATCAGTTTGCATAAGTCTTTCCTGGTTTTTCTGAGAGCATTATGCTTGTCATTTCTTATAACACATATGATCATAGATTTGAAGATAAAAGGGTCATCTGGTTTAATGCCTATATTTCATAAATGAGGAATCTGAGACTTATAGAGATGTAGTAATTTGCCCAAGGGTTGCGGAGCAGGAACCTGGTGGATCCAGGGAAGTATGAGTTAATCTCTCCCTTCCTCTCTCCACCCACCCCCTATACTCCCAGAACACCAGCAAGGACAGTTGTAAACAAGGGAGTTGTGGTGCACACCTGGAGCATCTGGGGTTAACTTTGCAACCACTGGATCAATATGGGACACAGGTATGGGTTGGAACATAAAGTTAACTCTAAGACTTACACAAATTTTTCCAGAGACCTTCAGGAACCTCCTTGAAGACTGATTTTAACCATCTTGCTTTTACCATCTTGAGATTTTTAAAAACTGTCTGTGGGACTGCTTTTTCTATGGGCTGTTTGAACATATTTTTATTAAATGGGTTATTTGTTTTAACCCTTGAATCTAAATGATCTATTGAACCAGATGGTGAACTCTGACCTGGATACCAAGGTTACACTTTAGTCTTCAAACGCCAAGCTCACTGCTCTTTCCACTGCATCACTTTACCCAGCAGAGTTGGAATAGAAGCTCAGAATCCCAATTAGTGAGGGGCAGTTTACAAGTCAGAATGGTTCACTGGAGAGGAAGAATAATGACTTGAAAAATAGACCTCTTAATAATAATACAGGCATGCGGGGACTTTAAGGATAAGAAAGCAACTTCATAAAGAAGCCCAGCTCTCCTAAAGTCAGAGATCAGAAATCATAAAGACCAATGATTAATAAAATCAAAGAACAAAAGTAGGTTCTTCCTCAAATAGCACAAAAAGGTGATTAGAGGCTGGTAGAAGGATTGTACGAGCATGAGCTCAGGTGAATGAGCCAGAAGGCAGTGGAGAGGTGGGGCAAGGGTTAGTGCCATGAATACCAATATGAACTGTGGAAAATGATTGGAAATCTGGTAGAGGCAGGGTCCAGAGACTTGCCAGGGAAACTAGCATCAGTTCCAAAAAATGGACTTGGAGCCCACCTATAGTCAGAACAGGGGTTTCAAAAGCCAAGAAGAATTTCAATAATAAGGATCCTGAAGTTAAAACAAGGTTAAAAAAATAAAAAGGAATGATACAAGATGTTTTAAAAAATAGTGTTGGGAGAGGGAAAAAAAGAATAGCTTAGAAAAGAAGGTAAAAACCTTAGCTGAGTAGCAGACTTCTTGAAAAACAAGAATGGATGAAACAAAACTCAGTAACTCTATTAGACAATGTTATCATATTAGTATAAAGCCAAGCATGAACAGCTCTCCAGAGGACTGCTGGTGTGAATATCTCTAAGGTTCTGATCACATAATATAGTGAACTGTCTAGTTATTCAGCAATAAACTAAAGCAAAACATTCACAGAAACAAAAGTACAGCATTCACAAAGACATAACAACTTAGCACTAAAGTGGTCGCATAATTTTAAACAAAAGATATCATTCAGGATATAAAATACAAAGTTCTTTCACCCCTAGGTCACAGTAAATCATGTTCTTGTCAGTCAGCACTAAGTACTCAAAGAAAGGTCTTTTCATCTTGGCTTGAGGCTGGTTTCCAAATTCCATGGTTCCTCTTCCATGGGTTCAGCTTTTGTCTGAATTCACCCAGCTATCACCTGGATTCACAGGCAGCTCTCAGCTCCTCATCCAGTTCTCATTCTATACTGAAGTTCACAGTGTCTAGTCTACCTCGGGTCCTTCGCAGTTTCTGTTTCTGGGAAGACAAAGCTTAACAGAGCCAAAACAACATCCATGCACATTGCTGGCACTGTCATCAATTTACTATCTGTCTATGAAATCAACACAGACCCACAAACAAGGTCTGAGAAATCAACACAAATCATCTGACACCTTCCTCTAGGACTTCTGTAAACAGACAAGAAAATCCTCTTTCAGGGCTTCTGAACCAGCAGTAGGGTCCCAAGGCTTCTGTACAAAGGTGTTCTGTACAAACACAAATCAACACTGACAGAACAAACAGAGTGCCAGCCACCATAAGAGTTCTTCTCAGTTCTGCTCAGTCCCAACTGTGCTTGAGCTTTTTATTTGTCATTATTAGCTCCTCCTGTTCCACCCACCTCTTAAGTCCTTCCTGTTCCTGTCTTTGGCAAGTCCCTCCCACTGTGGGATTCAAAGTTTCTGTTTCTTAACAAAGACTTAATATAGTCCCGGGCAAGGCTCAAAGACACTTGAATTGAAACAAGGTGCTAAGTAATTAAATAACTGAGACAACATGCTAAGTAATCATTTGCTTGCCATCACAATTAACAAATGCAATGATTGAAACAATTGAAGAAAATGTAAAAGTATGTTCTATAAAAAACAGCTGTCCTGGAAAGCAAGTCAAGGAGAGGAAATTTAGTAATCATTAGACTCCCCCAAAACCAGGACCGCACAGTAAAGCTTGGATACCATTATGTTTCAAGAAAACATAATAAAAAATTGCCCATATCTAGTGAAATCAGAAGACAAATTGAAAAATAGAAAGAATTCACTAATGGAAAGGAAGGGGAGTTGAAAACATCCAGGAAAGTCAAAGACAAAATTCTTAGTTTCCACATCAAAGGAAAAAATGTCATAAGCAGCCAGAAAGAAAAAGTTCAAGCAACAGGGACTCACAATTAGGATCATTCAATACTCCACTGCAGATATAATTTTAGAACATAGTTCCAAAAGACCAAAGAGCAAGGATTATGACCAAGAGTAACAACTAGCAAAACTAAATCTAATCCTACATCCTCTGCATTTACTGTGGGTCCCCTAAATCCTTTGGCAGTCCTGTATGTTGTAAAAGTCTGCTATTTGCCAAAAATAAAATAAAAAATAGACATTTAATAGAACAGAGGAATTTAGGCATTCCTTATAGAATAGAAATGAGTAGAAACTTTGAAATGCAAACACAAGAAACCCAACATATAAGCAGTTGGAAGGAGATAAATAATGGTAAAAATCTTTACATTTTTATAGTGGAGGAAGTGGCAAATGTCCTTTCAGAATCCTCATGCCTTTTAAAGTCACAGAAGGAATCATGGAAAACAGACATAAGGCCTGAGTGATTTTTTTTCTATTGCATTTGTTTTAAAAGAAGAAAAATAGAGAGGAAAAAAAGTAATATATTCCAGGAGAAGAAATTAAATTTTTATATAAATAAAGTGAATATTTAGAAAAACAGGAGTATACAAATATGAGGAAGTAGTAGAGATAATGGGCTTCTCATGGCCACTCTTCACTGGACAAAAGCTTTTATACACAATTTGGTGTAGAATTACATTAAACTCAGTAGGGATATAGGGGGACCATGGAGAGGGGAGAGAAGATTATAAAAAGGAGAGCAGAATCAGGAAGTCCTAGGCAAAATAAATATAAAAATAAATAAAAAATAAATGTAAAAATAAATGTCTACTTTGGAGGGTTGATCACGAAGTGAGTGTTAGAAAGAAAGAAAATGTTAAGAACTAATAGTTTGAACTTGGTGAAAATAGGTCTTCAGTTATAGAATAATAGTATTTTTGTTCATTTGCCCCCTTCTTAACTTGAGTAGAGCAGGAGGAAATGAGGAAAAATAAAAGTAGTAATGATGAATGAAAAAAAGCATTTTTAAGCACTTGCTCTACACGAAAGCTGTGTTAAGTACTGAGGATGTATATAGAAAGGCAATATGACCCCTATTCCTTAGTAACTGTGGATGCCGAGGAACTGAGTAATACAGCACTTATAGGGGCAGGTGTCAGAATGTATTCCTAAAAGGGCTGTTTCCCTGGTTGATGGATGAGGGGACCAGGCTGGTAACAGGTTTTGTGTTCTTGGGCAGGAGGAGGGTGTTGCTATTCCCATGACTCTTGAATTCATCTGTTTTTCAGCGGCATTTGATTAATATTTGCCATGGTTGGTGGAAAGCATGGCAGTCCCTTCCCTACTAGGGCTGCTCCCTTCTGTGATGGCTCTAGGAGCTGGACTGGAAACAGAACTCAGGGTTTGGGGGTTATGGCTATGCCTGGGGCTCTTGATGGGGGGAAAAAGCACACTTAACAATTGTAACAGTGAACATGCATGGAATAGACTTACTCATTAATAGAAGGGTAGTGGAATGGATTAGAAAGCAGAATCCAAAAATGTTTTATAAGAAACACACTTGAAACAAAGAGTCACGCAGAGGTAAGTAAGAGCTAGAGCAGAATTTATTATGTATCAGGAAATTAAAGAAGTGGTAGCAATCACATTTTAGGCATAAAAACAATAATCAGTAAAGAACCTTGTAATAAAAGATTCAAACTTTAAAGACTAGATTTTTTTTAAAAGAATTGGTTGATCAAAGGAGAAATCATTGAAACAATTATAGAAAATGACAACAGTGAGACTGCTTTTGGGATGCAGCCAAAGGAGTCTTTAGGGGGAAATTTATATCTCTAAACACTTTTGTCAACAAAAGAAAGACTAGATAAATGAATTGTGCTTGCAACTGAAAAGCATCACATGAAAACCCCAGCCAAACACAAAAATAAAAATTCTGGAAATCAAAGAGGAGATAAAATTGAAAACAAAAAGTCATTAAATTGATAAAACTAAGACCTAGATATTTTAAATGAAATTAATAAAATAAACCACTAGCTAGATTTAAAAAAACAACAGGAAAAACAAATTGCCAATCTAAAAAAATAAAAAGGAGAATTCACAATAAATGAAGAGGAAATAAAAGAATCATTAGAATTATTTCATCCAAATTTATGCCGACAAAACTAGTAAACAAAATGAATGGATATTTCCAAGAGTATAAGATATCTGGATGAACAGAACAAAAATTTAAATATCTAATCTTTAGAATGGAATGAGCAATTTTTAAAAACTCCCAAGGATGACCCTGTGCCAAATAGATTTAGAAGTGATTTCTAGCAAACATTCAGATTCTATTTAGTTCTAATATTATGTAAACTAATTGCAAAAATAGGTACAGAAATCATCCGACCATTTTCCTTTTATGAGACAAATAGGATACTAATACCTAAACCAGGGAGAGAGAAAATGAAAAAAGAAAAATATTGACAACTTTCTTTATTGAAGGGTAAAATGACACATTAGAGAGATTATACACAATGACCATGTTGGATTTGTTCTAGGAATTTAGATTTGTTTCAATATTAGGAAAACTATAAACCTAGTAAACCATATTAATAAAAAAATCAATAAAATATATGATTATATTAATAGAATAAAAAAGGCTTTTGATAAAATATTCATTTGTGTCTAAAAAAATTAAGACATTTAAGAATAAAATGATCATTCCTTAACAGAATATATACAGTCTATCTAAAACCAAGAGGTAGCAACATCTCTAATGGAGAAATGCCAAGGGACTTTTCCAATAAGATTAAAGGTACACAAGTACCATTTGTTATAGTTCTAGAAATGCCAGTTACTATCAATAAGCCAAAAAAAAAGAAATCAATAAATTAAGCACAAGCAAAGAGGAAACAAAATTATAGCTTTCTATAGATGATATGGCGGTTTACTAAGAATATCCTAAAGATTCAAATAAAAATTAATTAAAACAATAATTTCATATAGCATATGAAACAAATCAGTGAAAATCAGGTCTCTTTATACTACCAATAATACTCCTCAAGAAGATACAGAAAAAAGAAATGTATTTAAAAATAACTACAAAATGCCAGGCATTTTGCATTTGCACATGTTGTAATTTCTGCTGCTGGAGTAGGCTAAGGGTGGTGAATTATTTGAGTTTGGTACTTTTGAACTTCAGTAGAGTTAAAGTTGATCAGGTATTTTTACTAAATCTAACACAAACATGATGAGCCCCCCGAAGTGGAAGGTCACCAAGCTGATTAAGAGAATAAAGGTAGAGGAAAGGGAGAAAAAAGAACCAGTCCAGATCAGAGAAACAAAGCAGGTTGAAGGTTCCATGCCTATCAGTAGTGAAATTGGATCCAGGAATGGGTACTGCCCTTCTAATGTGGTAGAAAGAAGGAGACTCAGTCTCATAAACAAGAATAGCAAAAGCAATAGAAACACAAACTAAATGTATAATAAGCTTGGGAGTCTAACTACCAAGACACACTTAGGAATTATAAGAGCATAACTATAAAAACACTCTTAACAGAAATTAAGACAGATTTAATCATTGTAGAGGTATTAATTTCTCATGGCAGGGCTATGATGATATGATTTAAATTAATTTGGAATTCTAGTGCCATACCAAACTATCCATTTAAAAACAATTTCATGTGTAAAATCATTCATTTTCTTCTCTGTGATTTGATCACAGAACTTGATAGAACTTGAAAAAATAATTAAGAGGAACAAAAGATCAAGAATCTCAAAGGAAAAAAATTAAGTAAGAGGGAAGGGTACCTAGCATTATCAGATCTCAAACTAGACAACAAAATAGAAATCATTAAAACTAATTGATATTGGTTTAAAAGGGGGAAAGTTATGGAGAGAAACTGGAAAAAAGATTAGGTACTTTGAACAGAAGCAAATGAATATTGTAATGTAATATTGGATAATCTCAAGGACTCCAACTACTGAGATAAATTCTTACTATTAAAAAATACTATATTAGGAAAACCAGAAAGCTGTCTGGCAGAAACCAAGTTTAGACCAACATCTTGTGCCATATGCCACAAGAAATTCTAAATGAATAAATAACTTAGGTATAAAATGTCATATCATGAACAAATTAGTGGACCGAGGAAGAGGATAACAAGGAGGAAAAGATTTCTTGACCAAAGATAGGTAAGAGAAAGTCACGGAAGATAAAATAGGCAATATTGATTACAGAACATTGAAAAACTTGAACAAAATAAATGTATTAAGAATTAGATGGAAAATGATGGACTAGAGAAAATATTATAGCAAATTTCTCTAATCAAAGTATAGTATCCAAGAACTGATGGGGAAAAATACACAGAAACAAAAATCACTCTCTTCAGTAAATAAGTACTCAAGGGATATGAACATGCAGTTCTAAAAAAAGAAAAGAAAAGAAAAAGAAATCCAAGCTATCAGCAACCAAATGGAAATATGCTCCAAATCACTAATAATAAGAAAAATACAAGTTAAAACAACTTTGTAGTTCTACCTTGGAAACTATCAGATTGGCAAAGATGACAAGGAAAATTAAATTTTTTGTAGAATATGTAGGAGAGCAAGTACATTGTGGACTGTTGGTACAGCTGTCAATTTGTCTGTTTTGGTAAGCAATTCAGAATTATACCCCCAAAGTCCCTAAGGTGTGTATGCCCTTTGACTGAACAATACCGCTACTAGGCAGACATATCCCAGAAAGATCAAAGAAAGACAGAAAGAATTCGTGTTCACAAAAATATGACAGCATTTTTAATGTAGCAAAGAACACTTTAAAAGCAAAGAGGATGCCTGACAATTGATGAATGACCAAACAAATTGTGGGATATGATTTTAATAGAATATTATTGTACCAGTAAAAATTATGAAAGGAGTGGATATGGAGAAATGGGAGAAATTGTATGAACTGATACAGAATGAAATGAACATAATTAGGAGAACATTTTATTCAGTGATGACAACATTGTAAAGAAAAACAATTGTGAGAGTTACAAACTATGACCAATGCAATACCGATCCCAGCTTAGGAAGACTAATGATGAATCACACTTCCTGCCTCTTGGTAAAGAGGTCATGTACAGAATAACATGTACGTTTTCAGACATGGCATATGTGGATTTGTTTTATGTGACTATACATGTTTATTACAAGGTAGTTCTTTTATTTGGAGGCATGGGGGCATTATTGATAGTGATAGTAAAAAGGAGAAAAGAGCGTGAATGAAATATTTAAGAAGACATGGAAGAGAGTAGAAGGCTGTTCAGAAAGATACAGAGAAGGACAGTGTTAAAACTACCATTTTAAAAGGAAATATACTCCCAAACCTTTCAATGCAGGCTTGCAATGTAGTCAATAGTAATCTGTGATTTAGATCATCAACATAAATCCTACTGAATTGCCTGAGGCTCTGAGAGGCTAAGTGATTTACCCATGGTCTTAGAGTCATTGGGTGGGGAAGGCTGGATTTGAAAATATCATTTTTAACAAAACTCTAAAGGGTACTAATAGTTTCTTATCTTCAGGATGGTTTCTGTTGAGGTGTGACCAGTGGGATCATGTCAACAAGCTTGAAGCAAGTGTAGTAGATTAGACCAGAAGGAGGTAGGATTAGCACTGAGAGATTTTTTAAAATAGATGCAGAAACTTTTGTCCTAATATTTCATTTTAACTTGTCTTCTGACTTGAAATTTAGGGACTAAGTTCTAAGAGTTATGGGAGGAGAGAAAGACAGGGGATGCCCAAATCAGAATAGTGATACCCCCCCCAAAACAAAGTACTAAGAGCTAGATAAGCATTCTCAAGGATAGAGTCCTACCACTGTTAAGGATAGACTAAAGCTTGATTGGCCTAATAGAGGGGGTTAAAGGTTTTCAGAGGCAACCATAATCATGCCTGATTAAAAGCTCTGCAGTATGTACAGTCTGTGACTTGAAGCAACAAAAACTCATTGAGAGTGTTAAGAAATAGCCTAGCACATACATGAACAGAATTCCCTTGACAACATCCCAGACAAGTGGTCATCCAGTCTAGTTTTATTTATGTTCTAAGTTTACTGGAGTAGAAAATATTTCATATTAATATTCTTTTCCCCCATCTGAGCTTGAGTTATCTGGGAAGCATTCAAAGACATTCTTAGATTTTACAGCAACACCGTAGCAGAAATGCTCTGTGCTCAAGTGAACATGCTAACTATGCACTAGATATACACTGACAACAACATTCAATCAACAAACATTTGCTGTGCCCATACTCTGGGCTAGGTAGACCTTGTGTTTAAGTACTGGGGATACACAAAAGCAAGCCAGTCTCTGCCCTTGAGGAGCTTCCAGCAAAGGAGAAATATACACACATAGGTACAGGAAAAAAATGGTACGAGGTAATTTGTCAAAAGATTTATAATTGATCTTTGAATAGAGAGCCATTAGAATTTAGTCTTTTCAGGTTCTCACTGAGTGAGGCAACATCCATTCAGTGAATAGGCCTCTTTAATAAGTGAATCAATGAATGGCCCCTTTAATTAAAGAAAAAAAAAATCAAGCTGGCCGAAAAAGAAAGTTACTATTTACATTCACTATGAGTCAGGAGGGCCCAAAAAACAACCGTTAAGTGATGCAGGGACCTATTGTTGTCTAGGCTCTGAGATCCAGAGTGAATTGGGTTTAAGGCTTAGCTTGAAAGGGCCAAGAGCTCCTGGGCCATCTCCAGTGGTCCTGATCAATATATGGCCACAGGACCTGGATGGCTTTGGAGGAGAAAGAGGCTGGTGACTTTGCATAGCCCTACCATGGTCCTCTTCGAGAATGAAGGACAAAGCACCACCTGTGAGTAGTCTGAGCAGCCTGAATGGGGACCCAGCTGGTCAGTTCCAGTTGAGCAACTCAGCTCCTCCTCTCCTCTCTCCTCCCCAACCCCATCCCCCTCTCCCCTCTCTTCCTTCATAAGTCTTTTGTGCTTAAGTTGGGTATAAAATGACTTTGTTGTTCAAATTTGTTTTTCAAACAGAGCTGCTGTATATGACATTCTCTTGCTTCTGCTCATTTAACTCTTTTTTATTTCCATTTTTTACAATTTTGAGTTCCAAATTCTCTCCCCCTCCCTCTCCTTCCCCATCATTTAGAAGACGAGTAATTTGTGCAGTCATGCAAAACATATTTCCATATTAGTCCTCTTCAGATTTCAGAGATACACTTTCAAAAAAATCACTTTGTCAGTTGTATGGAGTTGAGATTGGAGAAAGTAGAGATCAGAATTGGGGAATCTTAATTATTAGGTTGCTTTAATAAATAGTCCAGGCTAGAGATGATGAGGCCCTGAATTAATGCAGTCACCATGTGACCAGAAAGAAAGGGACAAATTCAAAAGGCCCTATTTGACAACTGTTTTGAAATATGAGGTGAGAGAGTGAGTAAGTTAAAAATGACATTGAGGGGGTGAACCTGAGTGACTGGAAGGAAAGAGTGATGCATTTAATAGAAATAGTAAAGGCAGAAAGGGGATTAGAGTATTTAGAAGAGGGACCCTTTTTGTGTCACAGGACCCTTTCTTAGAATAATAAAACATACAAGATTATAAAGGAAACCAATTATATTGAAATATCATTAACAGCTAAAAAAAAAAAAAGTTCAAAGGCCTCAGGTTGAAAATCCCCAGTTTAAGGGGATAGTGATGTTTTGACCATATTGATTTTGAGGGGCCTAGGAGACATCTAGTTCTAAATTTCTGACAGTCAGTTAGTTTCCAATGGGTGACAAGAACTCAGGAAAGAGAAGAGAGCTGGATATATAGATCTGGGAGTCATTGACCTAGAAATGATAATTATCCTCACATCGGCTGATGAGATCGTAAAAGAGAGAATAGAGACAAAAGAAAAGAATGTCCAAGACCAAGCCCCGCAATTAGGAGATGGCGTATGGAGATGATGGCCCAGCAAATGGGACTGAAAAGGTGTGTTTAGTGAGTTTGGAAAAGAAAAAGAAAGCAGCTTCTTGAGTGTAGTTGAACCTGCCAGAATGTACATTTTACCGGCCTAGACCTCTGAGAACCCAGCATCACCTCAGTCTGCTAGGACCTCCCGCATATTACCTTGTAATTCTGTGTATGTGTGTATATATTTATGTATATGGGCATATATATGTATATGTGTGTCTATCTATATATCTATATATCCATAGCTATCGATATATGTAGATCTAGACCTAAAATTTCCTCCGATAGAATATAAAGACCCAGGAGACTGAGGCCCAAAGATGTTCTTTCTTCCCCAGTATCAGTCACATACCTACTAAGTAAAGAGCAGGGGAATTTGGACCCATGACTCCTCTTTCAGAATCCAGCCATCTTTACTTGTTTTGGGCTTTGTCACCAGGAGAATCCACTGCAATATTTTGATGAATGGCATATTTTAGGTTTTTGCAATAATTGATGGTGAAGCTTTATGCAGTAATTAGTAGTAAAACTCTTTTTTTTTTGGTCTGTGTTATGGTTTAGAGTAGAATTAATGAATACATTTGCATTTTGCTCCCCTTAACACTCTTTTCACTTTATTGAGTACTCATTTAGTAATTACATGCTTCCCTCAATGTTTGGGCTATTTTTAATCCGTTCTGTGTGGATTTAATAGAGCTATTTCATCAACTTTGGCTGATTGATATAACAACACTCTAAATTGGAAAGATTGGCTCTCATCATCCCTGGCGTTACTTTAATTTATGTGTCTGTATCTAGAGCAGTTCAGGTCCAGTGAGTACTACTTTGGTAAATAAAGATGCAGACAGGAAGCTCTATTTATCAGACAGATACTCTGGTTTATAAACAGAAATGGAGGCATTTAATTGACTTCTATTTAAGAAAATTAATTCTGAGAGCACAAGTGGCTCTACCTTGGCAGTCACAAAAATGCTTTCTGATCCATCACAGGCAATTTTAGGTAGAATGAATTAAATGAGGATCTGAAGTAGTGTCAATGACTCTTGCATGGGCATGGCTTATTATCGAGAATTTCATTTATCGAAAGTGTCTAGGAGGGATTATTAATGGCTTTCTGTTTGAGATTGCTTGGATGGAGTGGAGGGAAAGCAGGGAAAGTAAAGCTCGCTCTTTCCTTACTGACAAAGATGCCTTTTACCTGGAGATAATGTTTTCCTATTTTTTGCCTCAAGGAATATAGGATAGAAAAGATGTGAAGGTAACTGGGGAACAAAACAAAAGGGGGTGATGTGTTTAGATGGGCCATTTATATATATTTCACCAGAAAATGTGATATTTCTTCCATCTGAAGAAGAAAGGTTGGTGACCTTTTTTCAAGAAGAAAATGTATTTTGTGTCTTTGGCATCATTACCATGAAAAATATGGTTTTTATGGTGGTACAAAAACACAAGAATCTTATTCCAAAAACATTATTTTTTTCAAGTTGTCCTTTCAGGGGATGAACTTCTTCCCTTTACCCCCACCAACAGCAATGCATAGAATCATATAGAATGGCAGAGGTGGAAGAGACTTCTGAGGTTGGCTAATCCAATCCATCATTTTTCAGATGAGGAACCAGAGGCCAGAGACATGATGGGATTTGCCCAGAGGCAAATAGGAAGTAAGTTAGTAGCTGTATCAGCAAGCACCCTAGAATACCCAGGGCAGCTGCTAGCACAGGTTCTTAGATCTGCTTTACTAAAGGAAAGCAACTCAAAATGGATTAACAATCTTTCTTTAATCAAACAAACATATCATTTACCTAGTTCAGAGGAAAAAGTCAGCACCCTGAACTCCAGAGAATACAAACCCAAGTTACAAGCACAAGTTACAAACACAAGTTATAAAAAGACCAAGAAACAGATCAGCAGATGGGCTTCCAACCATCTGAACATCACATCCATTACCTATTCAAGTTACCAGAAAGGGAAGCATCAACATCTGGGTTTTTCAAAATCGGGGGGGCTCAACGACTTCCCAGAGTCTCATCTGGCCAAATCACACATCTTTTCTCAAAGCGAGCCCTAAATGAAACCTCACATCAGGGTGTATATATAGGCTTCTCCTGGGTCAGAGAATGTCACAGCCCTCTTGACCCACTGTCCAATTACAAAGTAACAAGGTGCGGCCATTCCCAAAAAACAAGCCTCCTGCCATAGGCTCCACGTGACCACATTCAGCCTATTATGGGGCAGAGTATACTTTCAAATCAGGGAAGATTCTCGGAGGCACTTAAGCCTTTCAAAGAGCCTAGAGGCGGGGAAGATTTTCAGGTTCTCATTACAGTAGCCAAGTTAGAATTCAAGTCCGAGTCTTTCTGACTCTGTACCTCATCACAGCACATTGCTTGATGATAATAAATCAGAAGTCTGACCATTCGTTGTTGTGGAGTCCTTTGAGTGACCCCATTTGGAGTTTTCTTAATAAAGATACTGGAATAGTTTGTCATTTCCTCCTCTGGCACATTTTACAATGAGTTTTAACTAGGGTTAAGTGACTTGCTCCGGGTCATACAGCTAGAAAGTTTCCGAGGCCAGGAAGATGAGTCTTCCAGACTCCAGGACCAGCGCTCTATTCCTTGCACCACATCGATGCCTCTTGTGCTACCTAGCTGACCATTTATCTCTCTCAGAATCCTCTGTTTTATCTGCAAAGCCGTTCATCACCTGCCCCCCTTCCTACCGTTCCAGTTTCCTTATGCTATGCATCCCTCACCCACCCACCAACTGAGATCCATTAACAGTGGTTTCTTTCTATTCCTTGAGCCAGACACTCCATCTCTTAAGCCTGAGCATTTTCACTGGCTAATAATGTGTTATAACTGGAATTCTCTTTCTCCTTGTCTTCTTTTCATCTCCCTAGATTTCCTCAAGTACCAACTAAAATCCCAGTTTCTGTGAAAGCAACCTTTCACAATCCTCCTTAATATGAGTGCTTTCCCTCTGTTTCTTATTTACAGTTTTTCCTTTATAATTTATCCTCAATATATCTAATTTCATGTTGTTTCCTCCATTACACTGTGGACTCCTTGAAAGCAGGGACTGATTTTTCCCTTTCTTTGTGTCTCCAATCTTTACTTAGTACAGTGCCTGACACATAATAGGCAGTTAAGAAATGCTAGTTCACTAATTGTGTGGAGTTTAAAGAGTTTGAGAGATGTAATTTCTGGATAATTAGTAATTTTATTACTAATGTCAGCATTTTAATAAAAAGTTGGTGGCCTTATTGAATGCCAAAGACCCTCACAGTGGTGGGCTCAAGTCTTATATGTCCTTGGGAGAGTAGGTGTCCCAGAAGGTGGTAATCAATTCTGATTGATTAACAATTAATGAGAAAATTAATATTATAATGAGGTGCTATGCTATATTCCAATGAGAGTCTTGAGGATATGTGACTCAGATCAACCCAGTCTTGGTCAAAGAGACTTATTGGTTTCCATATCAACTTTTTGACAAAAGGGGAATTCCACATTTTCCCAGAAGTGCATGAGTTAACATAATGAGCAGGAATCCTCCCATTAGTCTAAACTTAGAATTTTTTTTACTGTCTGATTAGATCTTAGCCTGGGTAAGTCTTTGCCTAAGATTTCCCACACTGGCTGATTCCTGGATGAAGAAGTAAAAAAAGGAGAAGAACATTGGTTCTGATTCAATAATTAGTTATTAATACAAGAGAGAAAGAATCATTTCTCTCAACTGACTGAATTTACTTTTTTGTCAGCCAAGAGAAAATTTGTGTCATGTTACTTAAAAGAATAAGAAAATTTCTATTTAAATACTGAGATTGACCAAGTTCATGGGTATTTTAAGTGTTAGAACTAAATGTGTGTGCCTTTGAACTAGAAACTCCCTCTGCTAATTATGACTAGGCTTGAAGAGTAATTAGGAAGTTTGTCTGCCTCTGCATTTCCTCCATTTTACCCATCCACTAACGTGGAAACTGATAGGTGAGCTTTGTAGTGGTATTCCCCACACTGTGTGGTATGGAATCTTAGTGGATTAAACACTAGGAATAGAAGTTATATGAGAAAATGTTGGCACCAATGATATTTTCCTTTCTAAAATGATTTATGGCATAATGCATACATCTAAAATATGTATGACTCTTTTTTGCAGTGTGAAAGTAAGTTTGATTTCCTCTATTTGGTTGCAAAAGTTTCTTAAATCACTCATCTTTTCTTACTCATGTTTTATAAACTCAAGGGGATTCTCTACTCTCAGGATCTCCTAACAACTTTTATGGGTTATATCTACAGATTTCAAGTCCCAAGCTATTCTGCGGACAAATGAGCTTAGGAAATGTTGGTTCAGGTTGTTATCCTTTTCCCTTGTATGGACACTATATTTATTAAGACACTCAAGGACAAGAAGACCTTCCAAATAGCCAAAGGACTTGCTCTGACATGGTACAATTTCCTAGACTCTAACAAGGTGATGAGGGAGATGTTTGGGAAGGTCATTCTAGTTCCCTTTCAATCCCATGACATATTTCCTTCTAATGAAAGAGTTAGAAAGATGATTCTCTATCCATGGTTCTTAACCTTGTTTGTGTCATGGACCTCTTGGTTAGTTTGATGAAGGCTATGGACTGCTCAGAAGGTTCTTTAATGAATAAACTTTATTCATTAAAAATTATCTTAAATGTGTACAATAAAATACATAGGATTACAAAGTAATCTAATAATTTTGAAATACAGTTACTGAAATGTTTTGGGGAGAAAATCCACAGACGCTGGTTTAAGAAGTCCTCGTTTATTATTGTCCAGTCATGTACAACTCTTTACAACCATGGATCATATCCTGCCATTACTGTCCATAGGGTTCTGTTGGGAAAGATACCAGATTGGTTTTTCATTTCCTTCTTCAGGGTATTAAGGCAAACAGAGGCAAAGTGACTTGCCCAGGGTCACACATCTAGGAAGTATTTGACGTGGGATTTGAACTCAAGTCTTCCTGACTCCAGGCCCAGTACTCTATCCACTGTACCATTTAGCATACAAAATTAAGATGAAAACTTCACAACTACAATATGATTCTTGTATCCTCACTATAGAAAAACAATTACAACATGACTGTTCAAGTCATTGAAAGACATTTTTCCAACAAAGATGGGTAGGTGGGTAGAAAAACAAAATGGCCTTATGGAGCCATTGGGGGCATTTCAGTACAATGGACAGAACACTGGACCAGGAATTTAAGGTAGGTTTGAGTCCTACCATTTATAGTATGTACAAATGCGTAAATCACTTAACATCTGTCAGCCTCAGTTTCTATATGTGTAAAATTGGGACAACAGTTTTCTTACATAGTGACATCATTGTGAGAAAAGTGAAGGCCTGGCTGTATCACCTCCCAATCAAGAAACTTCAGTGGCTCCCCATTACCTTCAGCATCAAATATAAAATCCTCCAACACTCAAAATTTCTTCTTACGTCTCAGTCCCCTCTGTGTTACCTGAGGTCTGGTGATTCTGGTCTCCTTGCTGTTCCTTTCATAAGATAGTCCATCTCCTGTCTCTAGATATTTTTACTGACTGTCCCCCATTACTGGAATTCTCTCCTTCCTCCTTTCTGTCTCTTTACCTTCCTATGTTCCTTCAAGTTCCAGGTAAAATCCCATTTTATTTAATAAGCTTGTCTCATTCCCCCTTCTGTTGGTCATCTCCATTTAATCCTTTACATATATTGCTTTGCATAATTGTTTGCTTGTTGTGTTCTCCCATTAGACCATTATATGAGCTCCTTGAGAGCAGGGACTGTCTTTTGACTTCTTTGTGACCCCAGTCTTTAGCACAGTGCCTGGCATAGAGTAAGCACTTAACAGATGCTTACTGACTTGTCTTGTTGACATTGTACACTCCAAGTGGTTATTGTGCTTGTGGTAGCAGATGATGTTCATTGTTTAAATCGTAAAATAGATGCCAACTAGATAGCTCCCAGTATGCTGTTAGACCATGGTCTTCAAGTGAGAAAACATGATTTTAAGCCACAGGTATTTGTCATTTATCCTTCATTCTCAAAGAGGACTGTGACATGAGGAAGGTGATGCCATAATTTGTAAGTGAATTGGATTTAAGTGAGGCAGGGCTGTGCAAAGTCACCAGCCTCACTTTCTCCTCTAGAGCCATCTGGGTCCAGTGGCCAGATATGGATCAGGATGAGGAGAAATGGCCCTGGATGCAATGGGAGACCTGGCCCTTTTTAAGCTAAGGCCTTTAACAGGTCCGGTTTTCACCGAAGCAACACCCATTCAGTGATTAAGGATAGCAGAGAATGGCCTCTTTTACTCACTCAAAAAAAAAAAATCTCTCTCAGGGGAAGACCCTCAGGGTGTCTGGCCAAAACAGGAACAAGTCCATAGCCATACACTCACTCTGTATGTAAATGCCTAACAGTATGGCCAGACCATTTTAGAAGGTTTTCCAAAGGTTAACGCTGTCTGTCACATATTTCTTACTTAGAAGACAGTACTGACCACTTGTAATACATACTTCCTACTAACGATAGCATTTAAAATTGAGAATACATATCAAAAATGGAGACTTCAGACTTTCTCCTTGGAAAATGTCATAGGGGAAGGAAAGAGAAAAATGAGGAAGCTTAGTCCTCACTTTTGAAAGCATCACTGGCTAAGAATTTATAAATCACCATATTGATAAGTTGTCTTAAGTACCAATTTTGAAATCAATGATTAAAGCAAAATGGAGGTGTTTAGATGAAGAGTAATGGTTTATTTAATATTAAATGATTATCAAAAATGTCATTTTATGCCCATAAATCTTTTCTAAAATGGTTTCTTGAGAAATGCAAATTGTTTCCTACCATTTTGTGATGGGTTGAGAATAATTTTACTCTGAATTTTTTTTTTCCTCTAGCTAGGGCTGAGCTTAGGATTCCTCATGCCTGTTGTGGTCATCACCGAGATTTCTTTTGTCCTTCACATTCATACCCTCGTATTCAGGATTTCTTTCTTCTGTGAGAAATAGCCAGAATGAAACAATGACTCAGGGCAGCTTTGTGTAGAACTTGGAAAATGATGAAAGATGGATGGTCATTTGATGGAAACTAGCTTTCTGAATACCTGGGACCCAACTTGACTAAATACATACAAGCCCATGTCCAGTAGCTCTTGTTTCAGCAAAGCTTTTGTTATTAACTGTAGGTATTTTGTTGAAGGGCTGTGGAAGTGTTAAACATTTTTATGATTTCTTAGCAGAGAATTTGGCATTTTAATAAAGTAACAGATGGCTGGGAAATGAAATAGAAATATACTATCAAATATCTTTTTTAAATACGCAAGGGGTACACAAGACCCTTCTCTCTTTTCCCTGGGTCCTATTGAAGTATTATTTTACAGCTGTGTTTTTTAATCTGGTATGTTAGAAGCGTAAGACGTTTTAGAGACACAGAGCTAGGAAAGACTTCGGCGATCATATAAATCCATTACCTTCATTTTATAGGTAAGTCCCAAAGTAGGGAAATGACTTATCAAAGGTCTTACCACTTGTTAAGTTGTAGAGAATAAGAATGAAGCATTTAAAGTTTTTGTACAAATATCCCATCAATTTCAAATAATGTTTTCGTTTTATTCTTTACCTAAATTCTATGTTGTGCATAGTGTTGAGAATTTGGAAGATAGTGATGAAAAAAAGATTTTCTCTTCCCTTATGGGGACTATAATTTAGTAGTGAAGGCAAGACTAATTGAATATGGAAAATGATATGTGAGAGTATGTAATCTGTTTGTTGCGGGAGTTAAAAGGTCAAATTGGCTGTGAACTGGAAGACTTAGGGAATTCTTTGAGATCCAGCTTAGTTTCTGAGTTTTTTCATTAAAAAAAAATAATTGGAGAGTGTTGTTAAGTTGAAGTTGGAAGGCTAGAGAAGAGCCTGGATCATGGAAGGCCTTGAAAACAAGATAGAAGAGTTTATATTTCATGCATTAAGAAATTTGGTACAGTAAATCGAGCAACAACCCTGAAGTCAGGGGAATCTGAGTTCAAATTCAGCCTCAGACACTTGATACTTATTTGCCATGTGACCTTGGGCAAGTCACTTAACCCCAATTGCCTTGCCCTTCCCCCTCCAAAAAGCAAAAAAAAAAGAAAAGGAAAATTGATTCTTCTGAGCAGAGTGACATGATCAAAGTAGTTTGATGTGGTGAGAAGAACACTAAACTTGGAATCACAAAATCTAAGTTTAGATTCCAATTCTTCCACTTTATATTATTATTGTATTATATATACTACATATAGATACATGCATACATGCTATTCTATTCTATTTTATTAGTATTTAGCATGTCCTGAAATTTCACCGGGCCTCACTTTCCTTGTCTGTAAAACGTGAGGGTTGAAGATGGCCCATGTGGTCTTTTAAGTGCTAACATTCAGTGAATCTGCAGTGATGAATTTGAAAAATTAGTCACTGAAGTGTTTGCAAGTTTCTTTTCATGTTTTCTGGACTTCTTTTCAAAACAAAAGGCATTGGACTGGAAAGAAGAGGGAAAAACATTAATAATTACCTACTGTGTTCCAGCTGCACTAAGTTCTTTACAGTTGAGGAAACTGAGGCAGAATGAGAAGTTAATTGATGTGGCTAACTTCTGCCCAGCAACAATGAGCCTTTCCTAAATCTTAATGTGCCCAATAACAGGAGGCTTTATCTGTGGATAAGAAAATCTTGTTATTTTCTACGTGTACAACTAACCCCTACGTTTTGTGCTCATATCCTTGAATGTTGCAAGTTAACTTCCCTGCTTTGTGACCACATCCCTGGACTGTTTTGTAAAGTACCCAATACACCTGCTTCTCCTTTCCTGCCTCCCCTTACACACCTGCTTCCCCCCCTCCTGAACCCTTCCCTGTAGTTAACTGCCTGGGGGAGTGGGAGGGTTAGGGTGGTGCATACCTCCACCCCTAACTGAGCGCCCAAAACTTGGGTATAAAAGCAACCCTCTGTCTTGTCTCAGGCTGCTGGTGTTCCTAAGGACTAGCCCCCTGCTTTTGCATCAATAAAGCCCTCTTGACCAGGAGAACCTCTGCCCCTTGAATTCCTTCCAGACAACCTGACTCCAAACATCATAGATCTTGTCAAAGTGACTTGCTCAGGGTCACATAGCAGTTAAATACCAAATTTGAGCTCAAGACTTCATGAATTCAAGATATATTTTCTACACATTGTGTCACCTAGATTCCATTAGGTAGTGTTCAAGATCCTTTCACGGGTTCCTTTAAAAAAATTTAAAAGTGAGCTCTCTTTGATTTATGCCACGTAGACAGCAGTCATTTCTGGATTCCACCATATCCCTTCCCCTTCCGCTTTACTCCCGTTGAACCCCCACTTGTAATGAAGAAAAAGAGCTGAGCAAAAAGAACTAATACACTGACTACACATGACATTTTTTCTGCATCGCTTTACTTTTGCAGTCACCTGAGTATCTGCCATTTGGGAGCTGTTCTCTTTTCTCTGGGACTAACATCAACACCAATATTAATAAATATAAGTAAGGAGGATTTTGTTATTCTTTCTTAGAGTTTAGCTCTCAGCATCCATGACCATGACAATCTCTAGTTCCCAGGTGTTAGATAATATTTCCCAGGCTTATGACTTGTAAACTACCACTTGTAAACAACTGCACAGTGAGATATGGGGGTGACATAATGTGATTTTACTATGCTTGCACTGAATGACAATATTGCTAAAGTTAACCTGTGAGGCTATTGCTGGCAATATGCTTTCTTTGTCCACTGCCCTATAAATCAAGTGGGCACTGGTCAGTAGTTGGGGATTTGTGATTTGGGCAATGCATAGAGGAATGCATATACCTGCCTCAACCAGCCCCCATTGAGGCTTGGGGGGAATTAGGGGAGTGCACAGGCTGGGATGCTGTGCCTGTCTAGACTGACCCCATGGAGATGTAGGGGCAGCTGCCCCACCCTTCTGGCTGGCCCCTGTGAGAAGGGTGATTAGAGGATCCTGTAGGAGTTGGTGCTCCCATTATCAGCAAGCCCTTGTGAGAAGAAGAGACTGGAATAAAGTAAGCTTATTTAACCCCTTATTATGACTCCTCCTGTCTGCCCTGATCAGGAGTGAGTCTGTGCTAGAATCTGTGCTTGCTGACAGCCCTCCCATGTGTCCACCTGTGAAACACCTATATTAAGTGCCTACTCTGTGCCTGGCATTGTGTTAAGTGCTAGAGTTAGTTATACAAAGAAGCAGCAGGCAGTCCCTGCCTTCAAGGAAGTTACAATCTAATGGGGGAGACAACATGCAAGCAAATACATACAAAACAAGCCACATACAGGATAAATAGGCACTAGAATTAAGAGGCAGTGGGGAGTTGTTGATATACAGTTGTTTTAGCTGTGTCCAACTCTTTGTGACCCCATTTGAGGTTTTCTTAGCAAAGATACCAGAGTGATTCGCCATTTCCTTCTTCATCTCATTTTACAGATGGAGAAACTGAGGCATACAGGGTTAAGTGACTTGCCTAGGGTCACACAACTGCTAAGTGTCTAAGGTTGGATTTGAATTCAGGTCTTCCTGACCTCACTCTATGCAGTGTGTCACCTAAAGACAGGATTTTAGTAGGGAAGATTTTAGGAGGCTAGGGAAGTCAGTTATGAGTTGTCAGAGTGAAGGAGGGAGAATATTCCAGGAATGAGGAGACAGCCAGAGGGAATGCCCAGATAGGGGAGATAGGTGGAGTGTCTTGGTCATGAAATAGTCAGGAAGACCAGTGTTGCTGGATCAAAGTGGGGAGTGATACATAAGAATATATAATATATACATGATATATAAGAATACTGGACAGATAGAAGGGGGCTACCATACAGGGCCAATGACTACTGTTTTTCCAATTATTTGGAGTTCAGTTTTCTTTCAGTGATTTTTTCATTAATATTGGTGTTATCATTGCGTGAATTCTTCTGAGTCTGTTTATTTCATTCTGGATCAATTTATACAAATCATTATGTTTTGCTGAAATTCTTATATTCGTCATTTCTTGCGCCACAGTAATATTCCATTACATTCATATACCACAGTTTGTTCAACCATTTCCCAATCAATGGATACCCACTTATTTCTAATTCTTTGCAACCACAAAAAGTGCTGCTATGAATTATTTTGGTGTATTTTGAATTTTTGTTTCTGTTTTTGACCTCCTTGGGTTTTATGGCAAAGAAAGTACGTATGGGGTAGAGGGCAGATGTCAGGGTGGCCTGGGTGAACAGCTGGATGGAATGTGAAACATAAAGGATATTCAAAAAATGAGGAATATATGTATCTATATATAATATAGCTCCCCATACTTTTAGAGTGAGTGCAAAAGTAAGAGCTACTGTCTATGTAAGTAGTTCTTACGTGTGATATGACCAGAAGAGCATTGAACATGAGGCAGTTTTGGTGTAGTTGGAAAAAAATTGAACTTGTAATCCAAACATCTATATTTGAGTGTCGGGTCTTTTATTTGTTATCAAAGTGTAAGTTGTTTTCATCATCTACAGACATTAAATCAATGGAAAGAGCAATTTGCAATCTGTGCCCCCACAAGATTTAAGGAGCATGAGATACTATAAATATGGATTGTTAATATTACTGTTAATAATAACTGCAGCATATCCCATCGTGTGCTTATGGGCATAAACTACTAGTTTGAACAAATGGAAAAAATGGAGGTTAAAAAAACAACTCAGCTTCTAGTTCAAAACAAAATATTTATTGAGCACCAACTGTGCAAAAACATTTCAACAAACATTTATTAAGATCCTACTATGTACAAAGCATTGGAACAGGCACTAGAGACATAAAGATGTAATTGATGCCCAGTTGCATTTTGCATCAATTATTTAGTCACTTTCACCTAGAAAAACTCTTTTTTCTTTTTTGCCTTTTGGAGGGCAGTTGGGTTTAAGTGACTTGCCCAAGGTCACATGGCTAGTAAGTGTTAAGTGTCTGAGGTCATATTTGAACTCAGGTCCTCCAGGGATAGTGCTCTATTCATTGTGCCACCTAGCGACTCCATGAAAAAAATGTTTCTTAAAGTGTAGTCTGGGGGCCTCTGGAAGTCCTCAAGATTCATTCAGAGGTTCTGTGAAGTCAAAACTATTTTATTAAAAATGCTAAGATGTTTTAATTTTAACAACAAATATCAAGAGATATAACACACATAAACAAAAGCACTTTGGTGTCATCAGTAATTTTTAAGAGCATGAAGTGGTCTTGAGACTCAAAAGTTTGAGCGCCATTGTCCTAAATCAGTGCTAGCTAAGGCCTTTACTGAATAGCCTGGAGAGGCTATTTATACTGAGAAGGTATTTCAAACAGACAGCTTTGTCTGGCCAATTCAGGAGTTGTTTAGGGTGGTCATTAAAACTCTTTATTCCTGTGTTTGAAAAAAAAAATTATTGTTTTTAGTATGAAAATTCTTCCTGGCTTTCAGAGAGGGGCTATGTTCTTATTGTATATCCTAATAGAAGAGGGAGAGAAGAGAGAAAAATCAATTTCCTATTCAGGATAATCCGTTGGTTAATACATTTATCTGCTCATTACAGACAAAACTGTTAGTAAAGTTATCCTCCAGTGTCACATTCAGTGAATTGACATGATTTTCTTAAGTGCTTACTGTGTTCAAGGACCTACTGAGCACCGAGTATTCAAAGCAGAACCAAGCAAAAACAGTCCCTGCTTACATTTTAATGGGAGAAACAATATGTACTCAAATAGGTACATAACAGATACATATCAGAGAAAAGAAAGGTTTTCTTAGAAGAGAAAGCACTCATATCTCAGGGTGTGGGAGAGCTTTCCTCCAGAAAGTGGTCCTTGAGATGAGTTTTGAAGGGAGTGAGGGAGTCAAAGAGGGAGAAGAGAGGAGACAGAGTCTCCTAGGAATGGTGTACAACAGATACAAAGGCGAAGAGTCCGTAGGAGTGTTGTGTATGAGCAAGAGCAATTAGATCAATTTAGCTAATTGTAGAGTGCGTGGAGTGACTGTAAAATGTATGTGAATGTATAAGAAGACTAGAAAAATTCGAAGGGCTCAGGATGTGAAGGACTTTAAATGTCAAATAGCAATTTTTATTAGATCCTAGAGGTAAATGAAAGCCATTGGAATTTACTGAGCAAGGAGATGGCATGATCAGACATTTATTTTTTTCTCTCGTAGATAATATTTTATTTTTTCTAATTACATATAGACATAATTTTTAATATTCATTGTTGTATAAAATTTTGAGTTCCAGATTTTCTTCCTCTTTCCTTCTCCTCCCCCTTTCCTAAGACAGTAAGCAGTTTGATGTAGTTTATAAATGTGCAGTCATGTAAAACATATATCCATATATTCTTGTTGTGACAGAGGAAATAGAACAAAAGGGAAAAAACACAAAAAATAAAGTGGGAATAATATATTTTGATCTGTATTCAAACTCCATCAGTTCTTTCTCTGGATGTGGGTAGCATTTTCCATCATGAGTCTTTTGGATTTGTCTTGGATCATTGTATTGCTGAGAGGAAGTAGCTCAGTCATAAGTCATCACACAATGTTGCTGATACTCTGTATCTTGTATCTGTATACCTGTTTCTGCTCAGTTCACTTTGCATCAGTGCATGTAAGTTTTTCCAGATTTTTTGATTAACTTTATTTTTGATTAACTTTATTTAGTTAAATTATAGTTGAGTGGAAGATGGATTGAAGGTGGGAAAGACTTGAGGCTGGGAGTTCAATTAGAAGATTACTGCAGCAGTAGTCCTGATAAGAAATGGTAAGAGCCTGAACTAGGTGGTGATTCTGCGAGTAGAGGGAACATATATGAGAAATATTGTGGAGAAGGAAATTAGAAGATTTGATAGCTAATTAGACCTGTAGAATGAAAAAGAATGAGGAGTCAAGGGGGACACCAGGATCATGAACTTGGGTGAGTGCTTGAAGGTTGGGAGTACCTTGACATTAATAGGGAGGTTCAGAAAAGGAGAGGAGTTGGAGAGGAAGGATGATGAGTTCTCTTTTGGACATGTTGAGTTTGTGATATTTATGGAACATTTGATTTGATTTGAAAAGTTCAATAAACTTGTGAGTCACTTATAGAGATGGGATTGTTTAAGCCAACCAAAGACCATCCAGATTTTGCTTCTCATACCATTGCCTTTTTTTCCTTTCCTACCCTCAACTGAAAGTGATCTCTCCCTCCTTAAATTTCTTATAGAACATTATCTAGGCCTCTCTCCCCACCCCTCTCCCCATCACATTCTACTTTGCTTTCTGGTTATTTTTTTTAATTTACCCTTCATATACATTTCATATCTGTCCAATTTAATTCTAACCTCTTTGTAGGTAAGGATTGTGTTGTTTTTTCATCTTTGTATTATTATTATTACCCAACACAGTGCCCTGCACATAGTAGGTGGGTGAAAAGGTTTATTGAATTTAATTGAGCAGATAAGTTCTCTATAAGGAAGAATCTAAACAAAAGCTCTGAAGGTTCACCCTGTAGGAACATGAACATATTTGGGAACAAGAAGAGAAAGACCATCCACAAATAGAATAATTAGTTCTTAATAAGAATGTGAATAATCTTATTGAACCAATTGTTTTTATACCTGCCTGTGACTGCCCTAGCTCTCTCCAAGTATTGGTAAATTCCAGTCTTGGGTATTGCCACCATTGTACCTGGTCTCTGCCTATAGTGCTTTCCATAGTCAAAGTTAAGTATTCAAAGCCTTGGAACAAAACCTGCAAATGATGAGATCAAGGATTCAGTTTCCAGAAAGGTCTAGACATTCTAGAGCTTTGGACTGAATCTAATAAAATGAAATTTTCAGTAGGTAATCATGTAAATTCTTACATTTGTGTTCAAAAACTCAATTTCACAAGTATAGCATGGGGAGAGACATAATTAGGTAGCAGTTCATCTGAAAAAAGATCTGGAGATTTTAGAAGATTGCAAGTTCAATATGAATCAATAGTGAGTGTAACAGGCAGAATGATGATGATGATGATCTTGATGATGATGATGATGATGATAATGATGATCTTGATGATGAAGATGATGATGATGATGATGTGGTCCTGGGCTTCATTAAAAGAGAAGTAACTTCCAGAAATAAGGAGGTTGATTAATTTTTCCATATTCTGTCCTGGTCAAATACTCATTTGGACTATTGCATTCATTTCTGGGCCCCTCCGTTTGGATCTCCACAGGAGGGTGTAACGAGGATGGTGAATGGTTTCAAGACCATGTCATATGGGGATTAGATGAAAAAAACTAGGGATAGTTAGCCTAAAGAAGAGGAAACTCAGTGGGGACTTGATAGCTTGAATATTTGGAGTGCTGTCATGCAGGAAAAGGGATCAGACTTATTCTCAAGGCAAAACCAGGAGTAATGGGTGGAAATCTCAAAGTAACAAATTTAGGCTTGAGGTCAGGAAAGACTTCCCAACAATTTGTTGTTATTGTAGAGTTATTGAGTCATCTACAATTCTTTGTGACCCCATGGACCATAGCATACCAGGCCCTTCTGTCTTCCACTTTCTCTCAAAGTCTGTCCAAGTTCATTTTCATTGTTTCCATGATACTCTCTATCCAGCTCTCCTCTGCTATCCCTTTTCTCTTTGCCTTCAATTTTTTCCAACATCAGGGTCTTTTCCAATGAGTGCCATTATCTTAGCATGGCTAAGATATTTATTTATTTTTTATTATTTAACTTTATTATTTAACTCTCCTCTGAATAGCCTGAATTAGTCTCTTTAGATGTTGACTGATTTGATTTCCTTCCTGTCCAAAGGATTGTCAAAAGTCTTTTCCAACATCACAGTTTAAAAGCATCAGTTCTGCAGCTCTCAGCTTTCCTTATGGTCCAGACATACATTACTTTTGGAAAAACCATAACCTTGTCCTATGGTCCTATGTTGGCAAAGTGATGTCTCTATTTTTTAGTATGGTTTCCAGATTTGCCATAGTTTCCCTTCCAAAGAGCAAGTGCCTTTTACTTTCATGTCTGCAGTTGCTATCTGCAGTGATTTTTGAGCTCAAAAATGTAAAATATGACACTGTTTTGGTTTCTTCTCCTTCTGTTTGCCAGGATATGATGAGACCAGTTGCTAAGATAGTTTTTTTTTGTTTGTTTTTGCTGCTTCAAGCCAGCTTTTACATTCTCTTCTTTGGTCCTCATCAAGAGGCTTCTTTAATTCCTTTTCATTTTCTGCCATCAGAATGGTATCTTCTGTGTACCTGAGATTATTGTATTGTATTGTATCTGAGATTTCTCCTGGCAGCCTTGATTCCAGCTTTTGATTTAGAGCTATCCAAAGGTAAAATAGACTGCTTTTAGAGGTTGTGAGTTCCTCCTACTTGAAATTTGTAATGTTAATGGGATTTAAGGTCTTCCCTACCCATTCATAGACCTCATGTGGAGCCCATTAAGGAAAGCTTGTTTAGGGGAGGCCTGCTTGCTGGAATCCTTTCACACCTTTTGCTAATTTCTAATTAGACACTGAGTCAAGAGAGCAGTGATGCTTTCTGGCTCTGAGAAGTGTATATACACACACACACACACACACACACACACAATATACTCTCAGTTGGTATTTTGCTTTGGGGGTTCAGGTAGGAGAAGGATCTTGTGATTCCCTGGTCAAGATTCTGAGTGGCCTTATGTTCAGAACTCCCCAGACTGCTCAGATGTAAAGACTCTGTCAATTCAGGGATGTATACAAAGTGCATAGTTGATTTAGGCAGTCAGAGCCATGTCTGTTGGTCTTTATTTCTCTGCTTGTATTTTCTTTGAAGTTCAAGGTTCTGACTTTTCCCCTGAACTAGTGAATGTAATTTAAAAAGATTATTGACCCCTTAAACAGCTATCTTTCCTAGTAAAGCAGATCTAAGAACCTGTGCTAGCAGCCATCCTGGGTATGCCAGTATGCCAATCTCAAGCAGAGATTGAAGAACCCCTTGTCAGGGGTAGTATAAATGGCCACTGAAGTCCCTTTTCAAATTCTGTGATTCTGTGTGTGATAGAAAGCCTAAAAGTTCTTTGATAATCTAAGGTGATCTTGAGCCCCAGATTTCACCTCTGAAAAATGAAGGCATTGCATTAAATGACCTTTAAGGTACTTTCCAATTCCAACTTTCTATGTTTTGAGGTCCCTTTTAGAATCATTGTTGTGTGTTCTCAAATCCATTCAAGCTCTAGCATTCTCTGGTTTATGAGGCTTTCCAGCTCTCACATTCTATAGTTATGTTCCCTGACATGGAACTATTCCTTGAAATCAGAGGTCAGGATTCCTTTTAAATTTCCCAGTCTTTCCAGCCCCATTTCTAAGGCCTTCTCCCTTCCTTCACCCAAAGTCTCTAGAAAGATCTATAAATCTATAGTTTGGGAGAGGGGGAGCTTATTGAGTTAGTTCTGCCAGTTCCGTGGAAGGAAACTGGATAATCTCTTTACCAGGGAGGAAGAAAAAAGTCATTTGTAACCAGCCTTTGAGACCCAATGCTTCTTTCAGTTCTTAGCTGTTGGAGAATCACATCCTCTGTTTTTGGTCCCTTTCCTCTTTCTCTTATTCAATTCTTCAGCCTCTTTCCAGTGTCCCAATTTGATTCAGCTAGTCTAATGACATGAATGAGATCAGCTAGTCTAATCTTTTATTTTACAAAAGATGAAACCAAGGCCCAGAATGATAAAACATATCATATCAATGATAAACCATAAAACTATATCACAAAGCAAGTATGTGACAGGGATGACATTTTAAACCCAGCTCGTCTGACTGCAAATCCAGTGGTCTTTCTATTACACCACACTGTTGCTTCCTTCCTTTTCCTCTCTCCCTCTTTCATTATATTTCACCTGTGTGACTCAGGAGGGCATTTGGGTCAGATAAATGATCTACTTGCAAAATATATGACTGGATATAAATTTAATCTGAAGTCATTAAATCAGTGAGATAACCTTAAAAACAAGGATGGGCCCAGAGATTCAGGACATTTGTGGCTAAAGAAATCTGGCAGAGTTCTGCAAAAAAAAGTGAAATAAATTTAGAACTCTCCTCTCTTCCACATTTTTCTTTCTTCTGTCCTCTCCTTTCTGTTCTGTCTCTTCTCCTGTCTTCTCTCTCCTTTCAGCTTTTCTCTTTCCCCTCCTTTCTTACCTGTCCTATCTTCTCTCCTCTCTTTCTCTTTTCTTCTCTCTGCTCCCTTCTTTTTTCTTCTTCTGCCATCTTTTTCTCCCTCCTCTCTCTTCCCTTCTTTCCTATTATGGTGCTAGAAATCTGGGTTTTGAGGAAGAGTGCTAGGAGTATTAACCATATTGGCAATATGAGATGGTTGTGGGGGGGAAAACTGCCTGGGAGTCAAGAATTCTATTCCCATAACTCATTGTGTATGTCCTTGGACATGTTGGAGTATCATGGAATGTCAACACTTGAACAGGAGTCAGCTATTTTAACCTCTTCATTTCACAGATGGGAAAATTGAAGCTGAGAGATAAGTAATTATTTGTCTAAGGTCACATGGTAAGTTACGAGACCATCTGGAGCTATAACATAACAACCCTCTTGACTTTGAGTCCAGTGTTCTTTCCAATACTATGCCGGTGCTTTATCCAAGACTCAGTTTCCACATTGTAAAATTGGGCTTATAATCTTTGTCTTACCTCATTATTATGAGGATCAAATGAGTTAATGAATGTGAACATCTTTTGAAAACCATAAAGTGCTATATTAATATAAGGCATTGTTATTTCTATTAAGGAAGAAATTATTAATCATACATAGGCAAACCCATTGGGAATTTGTTATCTCTATACTTAAAAAAACAACAACAAATTTTCCTTCTGTTGGTAAGGGCCAAAAAAGCTTTCAACTAGCACATAAGAAAACTGAAATGTGGTCTAAAACAAAAGGCCATAGTTGTTTCCTGAACATTGTAGACACTGGATAATGGAACATACAGCTTTAAGTAGCCGCAAGCTTCCTTATTCAATATAACTGAGGCCCAGAGAAGTAAGATGATTGAGTCACTAGTTAGTGGCAAGTATAGACTAGACCCCTGGAGAGAAAATGACAAACCACTCCAGTATCGTTGACAAAAAGCAAACAAACAAGGAAAAATGGGACCACAAAGAGTTGGATTTGACAGAAAACAACTGAACAACATGGACTAGAACTGAGATTTCCTATTTCCTAAGTCAAAGCTCTTTCTGCTGCACCACTGTCTTTTATTTTGAAGAAACATCGTAAGCAAAAGGTTTTGGCAAATGAGGCAGAATTGTGCAGAAAATAAATTTTCGTCATTTCTACTACATTGACTTTGATTTTTAAAACCAGTCAACAATCACCAAGCATTAAGCACCTACAATGTATCAGGCATTAGGTTAAGTACTGTATAGGGTTAATGGAGTATAAAATCTTCCCTATCCATTTGTACACCTGTGTGACCACGTGTTCCTTTTCCCCCTTGGAACAGGGGCCACATTCCCAGGTCTAAAGGTACACAGATACTTCCATCATAGATGTCTGGTTGCTTTGAATTCCGGCCCAGTTCACAGCTGCGACACATCCTGAGTCACATAGAGCCCATCACGTGAAAACTGTATATATTCAGGGAGATTTATATTGCCTTGGGGAAGGAGCTTGCTTAGGGGAAAGCTTGCTTATGGGGAAGCTTGCTTGCAGGAAGGCTTTCACACCTTTTGGTAATGAAGCCAATTAGGCACTGAGTCACATGGGTTTTGATGCTTTCTGATTCTGAGCCTATTAGTTGAAAACTATATATGTATATATACACATATATATGTGTATATAAACATATATATATATGGAGGCTGGTATTTTACTTTGGGGCTCACTCATGGGAAGAATGTTTCTTTGTGATTTGGCCAGATGAGACTCTGGATAGCCATTGTTAAGGCCCCCCCCCACTTTGTGAACCCAGATGTTGGTGCTTTCTGGTCTGGTGATTAGGTATCTAATTACTCTGTTTAGACAGTTGGAACCTATTGGATTCTTTCTTGGATAATCACTTCTTTCTACTTACCTGTCTGCATTGTTTAAAGTCAGATTGTTGACCCCTTTGAAGTTGTCTTTCCTTTAGAAAAGCAGATCAAAGAACCTGTGCTAGCAGCCCTCCTGTGTGCTGGTGTTATTGGCCTTACACCTGCACAGCAGCTACAAATATAATTAATGAAGCATACTGTAGATACCCAAAAAAAAAATGAAAAAAAGTCCCTGCTATCAAGGAGCTCATAATCATTTTTTTTGCTTTTTTTTTTCAGAGGGGGGGGAGGCAGGGCAATTGGGGTTAATTGACTTGCCCAAGGTCACAGGGTGTCTGAGGCCTAATTTGAACTAAGGTCCTCCTGACTCTGGGGCTGTTGCTCTATTCACTGCACCTCCTAGGAGCTCCTCGGAGCTCATAATCTAATTGGGGGAGACAACATGAAAAAAAACAAACCCAAAGCTATGCCCAAACAATATATATGGAAGATCATTTGGAAAAAAATAAGCAGAAGGAAGGCATTGGCATTGGGAGGGAGGGGGAATCAGGAAAGGCTTCTTGTAAAAGGTGGGATTTTAGCTGGGACTTGGAGGAAGCCAGGAGCAGAGGATGAAGAGGGAGAAAAAGTTCCAGGCATGGAGAACAGTCAGCATAAAGTCTTTTGTGCAAGAAACAGCAAGGAGGCCAGTGTCACCAAGACTTAAAACCAAGATCTAAGTAATGGATTTATTGTAGTTTTCTTCCTAATAGCAAGGCAGAAGAAACATTGAGGAAAGAGACACTTCTCTAAATTTTTCAGACATTTGACTAGTCACCACATGATGTGTGTGAATCATATTTCTCCACTTCTTCATCCTGTGCCTTGAGGAAGGAAGGTTTTTCATTAGAGCAGAAGAATCATAGGATAGGAAGAAGACAATAGTGGCTTTGAACTCTATGAGCTTGTGAACATCATGAGGTGAGAGGTGGAAAGGTCTCCCTGCAACAGCAGTTATGCTACATGCCCTTAAGTATAATATGTGGGGAAAAGGTTGAAGAGAATTATATATTTGATCTATCCTTTCTTTTCCACAGAAGGGCTTATTATGTATACCAAAATTTATTTAAGTCAACAGCCCATATTGAGTGTGTGATGTTAAGTAAGTAACTCTCTCTCCAACTTGATGATGTCCATCTGTAAAATAAACAGCTCAGACCAGGAGGTTTCTAACGTTCCTTGGTGTCTAACATTCTGTGTTCTCAATTGTCTTCCTGTTCCAACGTTCAAGTGTTCCATGATTCAGTCTACTCCATGTATGGCTGACTCTACTCAAAATATTTACATCAGCAGGTTTTTTTCCAATTTGTTTATTTTTTTCCTCAATTACATAGAAACAACAAAAAAAATTTAGCATTCTTTTTTAAAAGAAATATTGCATTCCAAATTCTCTCCCTCTGTATGCCCCCCCACAAGAAATCAAGCAATTTGACATAGATTATATATCATCAGCAAATGTTTTGGTTCTTGTACTTTCAACATACTATTCCATTTTCCCTTCTCAGTGGCATCCTATCTTCCCCTTTCCAGTCGTGCAGGAGACCTCATTTTCTTTTCTCCCTATCAGCTTCAGTGTTCAGGAAGCTATCTCACCATCATCTAATTTTCATTTCCCACAGCTGGGCCCATAGTGGCTTAGCTATTTTGTTGCTCTTCATTTTGCACCTGGACTTGAGTTCAGTCGTGAAAAGTCTGGTCTCCAGTGAAAAAGAGTGTTCCATCTACCTAATGATTTTCATTAAATCTCTGACCTTGGTGCTGAAAGAGATGATTTTACTTCTAGCTTGAGTTTGACTCCTTTCTAGGGACTCCTCAAAAAGAGAGAAGTCAGTATAGAGATAAAAATATAAAAGTTAGGGGTAGCTAGGTGGCACAGTGCATAGACTGCCAGCCCTGGAGTCAAGAGGACCTGAGTTCAAATTGGGCCTCAGACACTTACTAGCTGTGTAACCCTGAGCAAGTCACTTAACTCTGTTTGCCTCAGTTTATTCATTTGTAAAATGAGTTGGAGAAGAAAATGGCAAACCACTATCTTTCCCAAGGAAATGCCAGATAGGGTCACAGAGATTTGGACACAACTGAAATGAGTCAATAAGACTATATTCAAAAGTAACACCAGCCATATGTTTGACAGGGTTGTAAAAATATATTCATTCTAATTGATGCTTTATGCCTGTAGCTGTGAACTAGTACAACCATTCTGGAAAGAAATTTGGAATTATGCAAATGGAGCGACTAAAATGTCCATATCCATTGATGCAGAGATTGCACTAATAGGTACATCCCCCAAGGAGCTCAATGATAAAAATAAAGGGACCACGCATACCAAAATAGTTATACCAGCACTTTTTTGTGGTAGTAAAGAACTGAAAACAAAGTAAATACCCATAGATTGGAGAATAGCTAAACATATTTTGACTCGTGAATGTAAGGAAATACTACTGTGATGTTAGAAACGATGAATGTGATGAATACAGAGAAATATGGAAATATTTTATATGAAGTGATGCAAAGTGAAGTGAGTAGAAGCAGGAAAATGACAAATTCAATGTCCACAACAATATAAATGGAAAGAAAAGCAATCACCAAGTATTTGAAACTGTAGGTTAAAAAAATTATGAATGGGGGGGGTGGAGCCAAGATGGCAGCATAGAAGCAGCAAAGCACCACAGCTCCCACACAAACACGCTAAAAAACTCATAAAATGGGACGCTAAACAGATTTTCAAGCTCCAAAAC
>CM053598.1:169904893-169950541 GCA_028646575.1 Pseudocheirus occidentalis | reverse complement strand
ACAGATTGTGGGAGGGGTCTTACAGTGGGATCAATGTTCTGGGCTGGGGGGTAGGGACAAAAAGGGGAGAAAATTTGTAACTCAAAACTGGAAATGAATGATGTAATCAAGAAAATAAATTAAAATTTAAAAAAATTTAAAAAAATTATGAATAAACTTGACTCCTAAGAAAAGAAGGCACTTTCCCTGATCCTTTGAAGAGTTGGTCCACTGATAAAGGATTGTACATTATAACATCAGATTGTTTTTCAGTGTGCTGAATAGTTTCACTGATAGTTTTCTTTTTCTTCCTTTCTTTAAAGAAATTCTTTGTTATAAAGAGCGCTTCTCTTAGATGGGGAAGAAGAGAGGTATAGAGGAAATTGTAGGCAATATAACCAAAAATAGCAAAAATCTTGGGAAAAAAGATTGAGATTTAGTACTGCTCTAGTCTACTAAGAGGCCAATATTTGTACCTCATTGGAATAGAGCAGTACTGCTAAATTAGGCATTTTGTCTTATTTCAACATTGCCCTTAGGACTTTCACTACATATTTGCTGGAATATGATCAGGCGTGGCCAATCCTCTTCGGGTTGATGGCCAACATTTCCAACAAGTTGGATTAGTAGCCCTTGAGCAAAAGAGTTCATCTGGGATTTTTGTCTTTGTATCCCTTAATACTGTACATTACTGAAGGAAAGTACTTAATACATACTATTTGCTGAATTGTGGCTGATTGGCTGAGCTGGGCAATAAGCATCAGATCAGCCAGCTGTGGTATGGTAACCAATTAAAATAATAACTGACTGAATTGTTGCTGATTGACAGATGATGAGAGGAGGGAAAAGATGTAGTTCTTATATTTGTATGTATTGGGTAACATTAGGTTCATAGATTTAGAGCTGGAAGGGACTTAGAAGGCATGAAGTCTAGTCTCTTCATTTTATAGATAAGAAAACTGAGATTAAGAGAGGTGAACTTCATAAATACATTTTTTTTTACCTCTGGTATTTTTGTTGTTGTTGAATTATGGCTGACTCTTCATGACCCCATGAATCATAGCATGCCAAACCCTTCTATCCTCTCTATCTCTCAGTCTGTCCAAGATCATGTTCCATGACACTATCTATCCATCTCATCCTCTGCCAACCTCTTTTCCTTTTGCCTTCAATTTTTCCCAACATCAGGGTCTTTTCCAATGAGTCTCTTCTCATTATGTGATCAAAGTATTTAAGCTTCAACTTCAGTGTTTGTCCTTCTAGTGAATAATCAAAATTAATTTCATTTACATATTGACTGTTCTGATCTCCTTGATGTCCGTGGGACTCTCGGATCTCAGAAGTCTTCTCCAGTACCATGATTTCAAAGTGTCAGTTCTGTGGTGCTCAGCTTTCCTTATAATCCAGCTCTCACAGCCATACATTGCTACTGGAAAAACCATAGCTTTGACTATATAGACCTTTGTCATCAAGGTGATGTCTTAGCTCTTTAGTATGGCATCCAGATTTGCCAAAGCTTTTATTCCAAGGAACCAGCATCTTTTAATTTCATGACTGTAGTCACCATGTGCAGTGACTTTTGAGCTCAAGAATATAAAATCTGACTTTGTTTCCATTTCTACTAAGTGTCTGAAGCCAGATTTGAACTCAGGAAGATGAGTCTTCCTGACTCCAGTTTTGGCACTCTATCTACTGTAGAGTAGATAGTAGCAACCTAGCTGCCTAAACCCCCGGTGTTATACCTTTCAATATCAATAGTCTTTTAACAGAATATCAAACTCCTAAATAATAGGAATTTATCTGGAATGGTGAGATTTCAGGCTCTTTCAAGGGGATAAGAAAAAAACATTTTGGGGGTTGGGAGGCCTTCTCTAGTAGAAAATCATCTACTATAATTACTCCCCATCCATTTTGTGACAAGTATTATATTAGGCAATATAATGGAGGAGAGAGGAGGGTTATAAAAGTTTTGGAGTCAGAGGATCTGGGTTTGACTCCTGCCTCTGCCATTTGCTAGCTGTATGATCTTAACAAGCAAATCATTTAACTTCTCTGGGTCTTAGTTTCATCTGTTAAATGTCATGGTTGGGCTAGGTGACCTCTAAATGTACCTTCTGGCTCACATCCAGTGATGGAGAAAGCAAGTGAGGTTCCATTAAAAAGTAGGCAAAACTCTACCCAAACCCCAAATTATGGTTTACTTGTAGAGAAAGGAAAGTTGAATTTTATTGATCATGTCACATTTATTTTTAAACCTAGGACTACTTCAATACTTAATGGATCCATGACCTCACTGATAATCCCTCTACCAGTGCAGATTGTAGCACAGTCATATTTTTCATCGTATATAATCCTGAATTGTACCCTTCTGTAAATACTCCTTGACTATCTATCCAATGTGTTGTTTTCTTTTGTTTTTGTTTTGTTTTAGAAAGGTACCTGCACAGCACTTAAGCTATCTACCTATTTTCTCTTAATTTTGCTGTTTTATAGACCACCCACCTCCTTTTTCTAGTCATGCATAGCTTTAACATTTCTCATTCTACTTATTACTTAGTGCAAGTGTCTAGAACATGGGCCAGGTATACTCAGGTGTGCAGGCAAACCATGGAGAAAGAGTACTATTGAATATTCCCCTTGCTTGTGTAGATGTCTACATATATAACTTATACTCTTTTTACATGTATGACCCAAGCCATTTATGGAGAAATGCTTTAATCTGCTTACACCCATAATACATCTTTCAATTGTCTTTTGGGTCACCAGCAAAAATACATAAGACACATTTAAGCCTCTTAACCTTCTTGGCTTCAGTTTTCCCAAGTGTAAAATGGAGAGGTTGAACTAGATGACTTCTGAGGTCCTTTCTGGTTCCATATTTATAATCCTGCAAACAAAAAAAAAACAACAACTATAATACTTAATAATGATTATGGCTAACATTTATATTGTACTCGAAGCTTTGCAAAGCACTTTCAAAATATTTCATTTAATCCTTACAACAACCCTGGGAGTTGGTACTGTTGTTAACTTCATTTTATAGATGAGAAAACTGGGACAGACAAAAGTCAAGTGATTTCATCAAAGCCAAACAAATAATAAGTGATTGAGGCTGGATTTGAGCTCACATCATCTTTTTTATATAGTATTTTATTTTTTCCCTAGTTACATATCAAGACCATTTTTAGCATTCATTTTACAAGACTTTGAGCTCCAAATTTTTCTTCCTTCCTTCCCCCTTCTGAAAATGTTAGGCAGTTTGATATAGTTTATACATGTGCTATGATGTAAAAACTATTTCCATATTAGTCACAGTTGTGAAGGAAGAAATAGATTTTTTGAAAAATCACAAGAAAGAATGAAGTAAGTGAAAAAAATATGCTTCTGTCTACATTAGGAATCCGTCAGTTCGTTATCTCAATATAGGTAGCATTTTCCTTTGTGGGTCTTTTCTACTGGTCTTGGATGATTGTGTTGCTAAGAAAAGTTGAGTCATTCATAGCTGACCATCACACAATGTTGCTGGTACTATGTACAATCTTTTCCTGGTTCTGCTCATTTCACTTTATATCAGTTCATATAAGTCTTTCTAGGATTTTCTGAAATCTGTCTGTTCATCCTTTATTATTGCACAGTAGTATTCCATTTACATTTATATACCACAGTTTGTTCAGCCATTCACCAGTTCATAGACATCCATTCAGTTTCCAATATTTTGCCACCACAAAAAGTCTGCTGTAAATATTTTTGCACGTGTAGGTCCTTTTCCCTTTTTTAAGATCTCTTTGAGATAAAGACCTAGTAGTGGTATTGCTGGATCAAAGAACTCATATCATCTTGACTCCAGGTCCAGCACTCTTATCAATTGTACCACCCACATATCATACCTGTTAAGGTTCTCTTAAGCAGAATGTATTACAAATGAGGAGAGAAAACAAAAAGCAGAAGGAAAGGCAGAGGTAAGAATAGCATTAGGATACCATACTGAAGGGGACATAGATATGAGCTGTTATATGGGCAGGAGAGAGAAGTTATATGACTTCCTCCAGTGGGTGATTTAAAACATAACTGATTGAACAAATATTCATTGGCTGCGTATTACATGCACAATACTCCGCTAAACCTAGGATAGCGTCTGCCAACCCAAATTATTTTCCAGACCAGTTGAGTCTCTTAATTCTGTACCATGGACTTTTCTGTCTTTCACCCTCCCAACAAGGTAGCCTCAGCGTCTGAAGAGTCTGAGTCTGGGAGCTATGGAGAATGAGGAAGGCCAGGATTGAAGAAACAGGATGCAGGACTGAAGAGAAGTCAGATTATTTTTTTTTAGTTTGTAAGTTTTCAGAAGAGAGGACCTTAAGTTATAAAAATTTAGCAGACTGATAAAAATCTATTGCTAAAAGAGAGCAGAAAAAAGTGTTCTGAGCATTTTGCAAGAATAGGGAACTGTAACTTTACACAAGTCCTGGCCTTGGCTTTAGTTGTAAACTGAATGGTTTAGATGAATATTAGTGCCTTTTCCAACTCAAAATCTATGGTGTATGACCCCAAGGAATGTATATTTAATATATTTATTTAGGAAAAGAAAAGATATGCATGAGAAGCAGTGTGGCATAGAGCATTGGATTTAGTTTATCTGGCAGGCAATATGCATTTTTTTTATGTGCCTACTATGTATCAGGCACTGTAAGTGCCAGGGATGCAAAAAGCCAGAAATACAGTTTCTCTCCTCAAGGTCACAGTCTAATGGGGGAGGCAACAAGCCAACAAATATCTACAAACAAGCTACGTATAGTATAAATAGTAAACAATTAACCAAAGAAAGGCATTAGAATTAAGAGGGATTGGGAAAGGCTTCCTTCAGAAGATGGGATTTTAGTTGGGACAGAGAGACCAGGAGGGAGAGCGTTCCAAGCATGGGGGCCCACGAGAGAAAATACCCAGAGCCAAGAGAGGGTGCATGAACCTCATTTCCGTCTTTTGCTGGTTATGTGATCATGAAGAAGTCATGTAACTCCTGAGACTCAGTTTCCCCATCAGTAACATAAAGATAAAACTGTCACTGACTGCCTTTCTGAGGTGGTGAGAGGAAAGAGCTTCAGTATTAGGGAGCTAGGTGGCACAGTGGATGCAGTGCCAGGCCTAGAGTCAGAAAGACTTGAGTTTAAATTTGTCCTCAGAGACTTACCAACTCTGTGACCCTAGCAAGTCACTTAACCTATGTTTGCCTTGGTTTAAAAAAATTTTAATGCCATATAAATGTTAGCTATAGTACTTTTGGGTGATGGGAGGGGAAAGAGACAGAGACAGAGATGGAGGGAGAGAGAGAGAGAGAGAGAGAGAGAGAGAGAGAGAGAGAGAGAGAGAAATAGAGAGAGAGAGAGAAACAGAGAAAGAGAGAGAAATAGAGAGAGAGAGAAATAGAGAGAGAGAGAGAGAGAGAGAGAGAGAGAGAGAGAGAGAGAGAGAGAGAGGGAAGACAGAAAGAGAACACATTTAAGTTCTTTAAGGGAGCTAAACGTTGCTCTCATACAAATGAGAGCAAACAAAACAGCCCCTGACCTCAAGGAGTTAGCATTCTAACAAGGAAAGACATCTCATTAAGGAATGCTGAGGAGGGATCATAGGGGCTACCCAAAAGGAATGTGGTGAGAAGACAGCCAGGAAACGAGGAAAGAATGTGGCAGCCTGGGCCTGTCAAGAAAAGGCAGAAATTTGCTTCTCAGAATCAGGGGACTCAGGAGCTGAGTCTAAGGTTCCAGTGGGGAAAAGGTAAAGGCAGTGAGGAGACATCTAGGAATTAGTGTGGAAGCCTGGACCCTGGCAAAATAAGACAAAAGCATTATTTATGATTATGAAAAATTCATTAACAATGGTTAAACCAAATTAGCAATCTAAAACAATATAGCCATATTGTTGGAAAGAGGGGGATGGAATGAGGGATAGGGCCACTGTTACCGGTGGAAAGAACAGGAGATAAAAGACAGGACTACGCAATTCTTATTTTGCTTCTGTTTCCTCTGCCAAGGAGAGTGTCCTTCGGAGTGGGAAGGATAAAACAAAAAATGACTAATGGGGAGTTAAAGTCAAGATAAGTAAGGAGCTAATAAATGAGAACATAGCAATCCTTGACGAGTTCAAGTCAAGGCCTTAGAACAACTAAATCACAGTAACATAAACAATAATAACAACAGATGGTGGATGCAATTGCTGGGCCATTATCAGCAATTTATGAAAAAATCATGGCAACCAGGAGAGACGCTGCAGGCACTGGAAAAGGGCAAATTTCTTGATTTTCAAAAATTGGAAGAGAGGAGATTATACACATTCTTGGTAAAATTCTAGTGCATATTATTAAAGGGATGGCTAATGAACATTTAGAAGAGAAAGCAGCAATCACAGAGATTCCATATCGCATCATCAAAGGCAGGTCATGCCACATTCGCATCAGTTTCTTCTCTGACAGTATCCCTGGATTGGTAGCTAAAAAGAATATTGTAGACATTACGTACCTAAATTTCAACAAAGGATTTGATAGGATCTTTCATGCTGTCTTTGTATGCAAAATGAAGAAGTGCAAACTAAATAATAATTTGGTTAGGTGGATCTGAAACTGTTTGAATGGCCAGGCCCCAGGTTAGTTGTTAATAATTTGCTCACAGGGGTGGCTAGGTGGTGCAGTGAGTAGAGCACCAGCCCTGGAGTCAAGAGGACCTGAGTTCAAATGTGACACTTGACACAATAGCTGTGTGACTTTGGGCAAGTCACTTAACCTCAATTGCCCTCCAAAAAGCAAAATAATAATAATAATAATTTGATCACAATTAGAAAGGATGTCTCTAATGGAGCCCTGTGCTCATTTTTGTTAACGACTTGTGGGAAGGCAGAAGAATATTTATCACATTTGCAGAAGGCATAAAACTAGGGAGATAAGCTAACTGATAAGATAAAAAGATTAGGTGGGATCTTAAAATGGAAATAAGAGAAGGTATTAATAAGCATTTATATGACTCCTACAATGTGATAATTGCTTTTACAAATGCGATTTTATTTGATCCTTGCAAGAGCTCTGGGAGGTAGGTGCTCATGTTATCCCCATTTTATAGTTAAGGAAACTAAGGTAAACCAAGGTTAAATGACCTGTCCAGCCTTATACAGCTTGTAAGTGTCTAAAGCTAGATTTGAACTTAGTTATGATCCACTGCATTGCCAGCTGCCTCCAAAAAAATCTCTACAGGATAGAATGTTGGATCATTCAAATAGGGATTAATGTAAAATCTTCCAGTTTGGGCTTTAAAATGAACTTCATGAGTATAAGATGTTGGGAGCTATTTGTCTGAAAAAGCTCTGAGGGTTTTAATGGATTGCCACAAAAAAATCAGCCCCCCAAAATCTAATACCACTTAAGGCTATGACAATCTCTGCATTCTGCATTGGTCAAAGCAATCAAGATTTCTGTGTTCAATTTTAGGTATCACATTTTTAAAAGAACATTGATAGGCTGGAGGGCATTTAGGATACAAAGGACCTTAAGATCTACTGTAGAAGAAATGGTTAAAGGAGCTTGAGATGTTCAGCATGGAGAAGTGAAGGCTAAGAGGAAACATCATAAATTCCTTCAGTCATTAAACTTGATCTCTTTGGACCAAGAAGACCTAATATTAGGTGGAGGTTGCAGAGAGGACAATTTTAGCTCAACAAAAGGATTCATTTAGAAATCAAATCTATCCCAAAGTAGAATATGTTGTCTACAAAGGTCATAGGATTGTACATTTAGAGTTAGAAAGGACGTTGTTGTTCAGTCATATTCTAGTCTTTGTGACCCCATTTTGGAGATTTCTTGGCAAAGATACTGGAGTAGTTTGCCCTTTCCTTCTCCAACTTATTTGACAGATGAGGAAACTGAAGCAAACAGGGTTAAGTGACTTCTTCTGGGTCATACAATTAGCAAGTGTCTGAGGCTGGATTTGAACTCAGGAAAAGGAGTTTTCCTGATTTCAAGCAAAGTGTTCTATCTGCTGCCCCACTTAGCCGCCTCCAAAAAAGGACAATAGAGTTCCTCTATTCTAGTGCCCTCATTTGAGAGCTATAGAATGAAATGGGAAACCAGAAAAGTTCATTTAACTTACCTAAAGGCACATGGGTAGTAATAAGTATCAGAACTGGGATCTAAACCCAGCTCCTCTGCTTTCACATGTGCTCCTCTTTCTACTCCGTAGCAGATAACTTATTATAAGTCCTTGAGAGAAGGGTGGAATGATTCCCAGAGTTGCCATAGAGGAAACTCTTATTCAGGAATCAGCTGAATTAAATGGCCTCCCAGGTCCCTTTCCAACTCTGAGATTATGTGATTCTCAAGAGCCTATTGGATGAAAGATCCTATGGCACAATACATATATATAAATGATATAAACACTTAAGAGTTATAATGAGAGAGAGGGAGGGAGAGAGAGAGGGGGAGGGAGGGAGGGAGAGAAAGAGAGAGAGAGAGAGGGAGAGAGAGAGAGAGGAAGGGAGGGATGGAAAAGTAGGGAGGGAGGGAGAGAGTGAGAGGGAGGGAGGGGGGAAGAGAGAGACAGAGACAGACAGAGACAGAGGGAGAGAGAGAGGAAGGGAGGGATGGAGAAGTAGGAAGAGAGGGAGAGAGACAGAGGGAGGGAGGGGGAGAGAGGGGGGAAGAGAGAGAGACAGAGAGAGAGAGGGAGGGGGAGAGAGAGAGAGAATTTGGATAGTAGAAGAAGGATCATGGAAGCAGTCAGCAAAAACATAGCAGTGTGATTGTGCCACCATTTTCTTAGGATGGTAAGTAGACCAGCCTAGCTGGAACTAAGGGGTCATACAGGGAGTAGCAAGACTTACAGATAGAAAGGTAGGTTGGAGAGGGAACATGTACATTTACTGCCAAGAAAGAGTAATTTAGATTGTACTTGATAGATAACAACTGAGGGGCTCACCAAGAGCTTCTAGAGGCAACACCAAGAGCTTCTAGAGGTAAGGCTAGAAGCTTGAAGGGAGCTAAGGATTCTGAAAGAGAGAGATAAGAAAGTACTACATTTGACATGTAGGAAACAACTCATACATATATGGAGGGTAGGAGATAGAATGTTAAGTCTATATTGTTTATTGTGAAAGAAGAGTAGAAAAGAAATTTAGAGATAGATTTTAGAAGACCTTAAATATTAGACTGAGAAATTTGCACTTTAATAGAGGCCAGCTACGTGACACAGTGGATTGAGTGTTGAACCTGGAGTCTGGAAGACCTCAGTTCAAATTCAGTCACAGACCCTTACCAGCTCTGGGCAAATCATTTAAAACTCTCTTTGCCTCAGTTCCCCCAACTGTAAAATGGGAATAATAGCACCTTTCTCACAGAATTGTTTGAAGATCAGATGAGATAATATTTGTAAAATGTTTAGTCTAGGGCCTGACACATAGTAGGCATGATATAAATGCTTATTTCCATCCCTACCATAGTACTTACAAGGAGCTGTTGACTTGTTTTTTTAAAGTAGGAAAGTGATCCTGTGCCTTTGGAAGACCCTTTGGCACCTCTGTGGAAGGTAGATTGGAGAGGATACTGACTGAGAGCAGGGGAAACAATTAGAAGTCTATTCTAAGAATCCAACTGAAAAATGATGAAGTTCAATATTTAGGTGACAGTCTTGTATACTGTAGGAACCAGGAGATGCTATGAAGGTAATAGCTACATCCCTTGAAATCCCATTAATATGAAGGTGGAGTGGTTATGAAGATGACATTGTCAAAGAAGACTGTAAGAATGTGAACCTGAGTGATTGATTCTCTAAAAAGAAAAGGGGAAGTTTAGAGTGATCTGAGTTTAGGGAGATGTTTGAAACATCATAAATTTGAGAAATAAACAGGACATTCACAGTAGGGATGCCCAGAAGGTTCTTGGAGATGTGAGGCCAGAGTTCAGGAGAGACTTTGGGCTTTGATATATATTATTATATATCATAGCATTATTTCATTATATTATTGTTATGTTAATTTTTTGATCTGTTAGGTTTTGATTTGGAGTTGCCTGCATAGAGGTGATCATTGAGTCCGTGGGAACAAATGAGATCGATCACTAAGGAACAGAATGTAGAAAAAGAAGAGAAGGTGGGGCAGCTAGGTGGCGCAGTGAATAGAGCACCTGCCCTGGAGTCAGGAGTACCTGAGTTCAAATCCGGCCTCAGACACTTATCACAAAAAACTAGCCGTGTGACCTTGGGCAAGTCACTTAACCCCAACTGCCTTCCAAAAAGCAAAAAAAAAAAAAAGAAGAGAAGGTCCAGAATAAAATTATGGAAAGCAAGCATATTTAAGTGTTTGGAAATAGATGATGATCCAGGAAAGGGGGGAGAAAAGGAAAAGTCTAGACAGGCGGAGGAGAGATGAGTGTCATGGAAGACATGGGAGAAGAGAGCATTCGGGTGGAGAAAGTAGTCAACTGTAGCAAAAGCTGCAAATGCTCGGGGAAAATTAAAGACCCATGACACGGAACAATTAAGAGACCATTAGTAACCTGTGTTAGCGTAATTCCAGCAGAGTAATAATATAAGCCAGATGGTAGGGGCAGAGGAGTGAATAATTTATAAAAGAAAAAAAAAGCAGAGAAAGCTAGTATAGACTGCTCTTTGTAAGAATTTGGCAGTGAAAGACAGGAGAAGAAGGAGGTCCTTAGCTTAAGGGGACTTCAGCGTCAGAGAAAGGATTTTCAGATTTAGGGAGACCTGAGGGTATTTTTAGATAGAGATGGTTCTAGGTAGGAAGAAATTCAAAGAGAGGAGATGATTGATGGGGAAAAAATTCCAGAGGAGACAGAAGGTAAGAGGGTCCAGGGTGCAGGTTAGTGCTGGTGAGGAGGTCCATCAGCGGATCAAAGGAGGAAAAAGGATGGTTGAATATGTAGAGAAGTATTGAGGTGCAGAGTATGAGAAATGAAGGTGCTTGCAATACATTGAGACAGCTTGGGAGAGGGGGAAAGCAGCCTGGATTCCTCCATCAGCTCTGTTACTTAACTTGTATGACTTTGGGCAAGTCACGATTTCTCTAAATCTCATTTACTTCATCTATGAAATGAGGAGTAGAAGACTGGAGAATGTCTAAAACATATTTCCGGCTCTAAATCCATCAATCAATCAACTATTTACCGAGTGAGGGGTAGCGAGGGGGTTCAATGGATAGAGCGCTGGGCCTGGAATCAGGAGGACCCGAGTTCAAATGTGGCCTCAGACACTTCCTAACTGTGTGACCCTGGGCAAGTCACTTAACTAATCTACTTCAGTTTCCTCATTTGTAAAACAGAGATAATAATAACACCTACCTCCCAGCGCTGTTGTGAGGATCCAATGACATACTAGACCCTGTAAGGCACTTTGCAAGCCTTAAGACATTATATAAATGCTAGCTATTATCATTTGTCAAATATATCTTCAAATAGGCAACCCATGATTGTCTATTAACAAATTTTGGTCCAAAATGCCTAGCTAAGATTCAAAATTCGAATTTAGCTGTTTAGTTTTATTGGGTCTTTCCCAGGCTCCTTACAGAGCAATAAATCTGATTTATATAGAGAGCATTTTAATTCTGTGAGCCATTTTATTTCATTTGATAATATTGCAGACATTCTACCCTTTGCATCGTGTCTTTCTTTTTTCAGTGAAAGTGCAGATGGACACATTTAATATAGTTTTAGTAGAGGTGTTCGGTTCCATTCTTTATTAACTCCTCAAGCAATGAAGTTCTTCAGATTTAATAACAGAAACTATATCAACAAAAAGATGAGAGGCTGTCATTTTTAGTTTGTTGACAGAAAAGTTTATTTGCATCAAAAAAATTTAATTTAATCCAACAAATATTTATTAAATCTTTTCTGTGTGCAAAGCACGCTGATAGGTGGCTCCAGTTTTTCCTGAAACAGTACAGTTTAGGGGGATGAAATTTCAACCCCATACTGGAAGATGGAGACAAGCAATCTCTAGGGTCTCTTTCCTTTGAGATAAGACCTGATGATTATTCCCTGGGGTAAAGAGATCTGCTTTTTCATGTCCACAAAAGAGTGACAGTTCTTATCATGCATACACCATGTACATACAACCAGTGTTTTCCCTCAACAGTGTCTTTGGCTGGTGTCGTGGCTGTCTTTGGTAAAGGGAAGGACCACAGATGACTGGTTACCCAAAGACAAGCACTGCGCTTTAGAATTATGTCAAAGTGTGTTGGACCCAGAAGGGAACTTAGTTATTAGAATGTGAGAAGATAATTCATAAATGACAGCAAGTCAGGAGCTTAGATCAGAATCTTAAAACTAGAAAGGAGTTCAGAATTTATAATAATCAAGCATAGAACAGAGGTTCTTAACCTGTATTGTGTCATGGACCCCTTTGGCAGTCTGATGAAGCCTGGGGACCCCTTTTCAGAATGAAGTTGATTGCCCACATTCATAATGTTAGAGGCTAGTAAAAAGAAAGATGTCTTTTTTCCCATCCAAATTCATGAGCTTCCTAGAATCTATTCATTCAGATATACTTTTGGGTCCACTGATCCCAGGTTAAAAACCCCTACCACAGAGTCAAGAATGTTGGAGATGGAAGGGGCATCATAAGACATAAAGTGTAGAATTGGGAGGAACTTAGGAATACGAAATGTCGCAACATCAGAAAAAGAACATTAGAGATCTTGTACAACTACCACATTCTATTTCCATTGTGTTTCCTTCATTGTAAGGGGAGTTCAATAAACCCAGCTGGTTGACCAGAACAATAAATGACTAGAAATTAAAGTGGGTGAGGAGGGAGGAGGGGAAGGGATCACAGCTTGGAACCAGTCGAAGATCCCTTCTCTCCACCTCCTCCCACTTTTCCCCCTTGCCAGGGTAGAGATAAATCAATAGCAGAGAAGAAGGAATGGCCTAGAGTCCCTTGAATACATCTAGTTAATTCTACCCACTTCCCCTAGTATTTTTGAAATAGAAGATAGGGAATCAGATGGAGAATTCCCTCAAAGGAAATATAATAATATCACCAAAATTATTCTGAAGTGCTTACTCATAGCTGAATTTGTGAATTTGGGAACATCGGAGCGTAGGCTTTTTAGCTAGAAGGAACCTCAGGAAGTCATCATTGAGTCAAACTTCCTCATTTTATAGATGAAGATACTCAGGTTTGGAAAGGTCAGGACTTCCCCAGTTAGTGAGGAGGAAGAGGAAGAAGAGGAGGAGTATCTTAAGGGTATTAAGAATCAAATGAGATAATATATTTGTATATAAATTACATATACTTTAAAAACATATATGGCGTACATATATGTATATATACATATATTTATATACTTTAAAATATCTTTTTATATATTTATCAATATAAATAAATATAATTTATTTATTATTTTATATATAACATAATATATATTATATAATTTATTTATTATTTGTAATATATTTATTATAAATAAATATTATTTAGTTTAAATATAATTTAAAATATGTGCATCTAGGGCGTGGCTAAGTGGCACAGTGAGTAGAGCACTGGCCCTGGAGTCAGGAGGACCTAAGTTCAAGTCTGACCTCATACACTTAACACTTATAAGCCAAGTAATCTTGGGCAAATCACCTAACCCCAATTGCCCTGTCTTACCCCCTCCAAAAAAAAAAGTAAAATATATGCACCTCTCTCTCTTTTTCTCTCTCTCTTTCTCTCTCTTTCTCTCTCTCTCTCTCTCTCACTCCATATTTATATATACATATATACGTATGTGTGTATATATTCATTTTACTCTATATATTTTCTTTTTAAATAAATTATTGTCAATCCAATTTCTTGTCTGAATTTTAAGAGATGCTTGCTAGGGGCTAACAGGCATATTAACATATTAGCCGGGTGCTTTGTTCATGGGTAGCCAGTGCTCACACAAGACTTTGCTGATTCTGTTGTTACTTCAAGTTGCTCCCGCTAAGTAATGGCCTACAATGGTTTGTGGTTCAGTTGCCTGAAGTAACAGGGTGAGGGTATGTTGACCAAGGTGATAACAGCACCATAAAATTTCCACAACTGCCGGGATTCGTTTGCTGTTTATACAGTCTTTTGGACTTAGGGAGAGAAAGAACTGAGTAGATGATAGGGATCGACCAATTCCTTAACGTCTTTATTCTTGCCAGTTCTGGGTTGAAGTATATTGGCATTCTACACAGGTTTTAGAGAAGGGGGGAAGGGAAAGAAAGAGGGAGAGTCTGAAAGGCATCCGATGTCTTAGAAAGGACAGTGACCCAGGAGCCAGGACACCCAGGTTCTCCTCTCAGTTGGGCTATTTACTCACAGTACACCCCTGAACTCTTGACCTCCCTTTATTTAGGGGCCCCCATGGGGAAAATAGGAATAATAATAGCTGTCCTACCTACCTCTCATAGGAATAATAAGAATATCAATCATTGATGTTCATAGAGCACTTCAAAGCCGACAAAGCATTCCATGTGTAGTATGAGCTCCTTTGGGTCTCAGAGTAGCCCTGTAAGGTACATATTTTAGTTATTAATCTCTTTGTTTTACAGATTAGGAAACTGAGGACTTGAGAAGTAAAATGACTTGCCTAGGGTCACACAGGAGCCAAGAGTTAAAGACAAGGATATGAACCCACTTGTCTCTGGATTCCAAGTCCAGAACTTTTAGCACTACAACATAATACGTGTAAAGTACTTTTGTGACTATACAGTTTGGTATAAATGTGAGCTGTTGTTAATTCTAGTTACCATAAAGGAAATTACATAAAGGTATGTGAATGGCTATTTCAAATGCTGAGGATATGATAACTTGGATTTAAATAACACTTTTAAGTATTACAAAATACCTTCCTTGCAACTTGGGCAGCTTGGTGGTTCAGTGGGTAGAGCATGAGGACTAGAGTCAGAAATACTTTAGTTCAAATCTGGCCTTAGACACTTACTGTGTGACCCTGGGCAAGACACTTAATCTCTGATTGAGTTTCCTCCATTGTAAAATGGGGATAAGAAGAGCCCCTACCCCCAAGGTTGTCTTGAGGATTAAATGAGATGAGCTACGGAAAGCCCTTAGGACAGTCCCTGGTACATAGTAGGTACTATTTAAATATTAGTTATTATTATTGTTGTTTTGTTGTATATAAAGTAGTTCTCTACAGATTGCTTCACTCATTACAATATATGCTCCTTGATGGTTTTAGGTTTTTTGTTTTTTGGGGTTTTTTTTTTTGGCTTTTCTTTATCTGGCCCATAGGAAGAACCTAATAAATACTTGCTGACTGACACTTAATCCAGGGCTCTTTCCATTATAACACGTTGCCTTTCTTGCTTATGAAACCAAAGCTTTGCGACTGATCTGAGTCGGACTAGCAAGCATCACCTTGTTCTACCTTCATAGACCTAGCCCCATACAACTAGCTCCCAAACGTGGTCACAATGAGAATGGGCAAGAGAGAGCGGATGAATCTGTATACTCCATCCCTACCACTTTAAAGGAAAAAAAATTCAAACAAACCCAAAGAAAACACCCCAAACCCTTCAAAGTAATGCTGCATTAACAGTGGGGTAGTGCTGGTATTTTTTAACCTGAAAAAGATCTGGATTTGGAGTTATAAGACCTGAGTTCTAATCTGAATTTTGCTTTTTATTATCTGTCTGACCATGGGCAAGTCACCTTTCTAGACCTCGGTTTCCTTATCTATAAAATGGGGGTTTCAGACTAAATGATTCTACATTTATATATCTTCCAGTGTTTAATCTAGGCCTTGCACCAGGACAGAAACACAGTCTAGACGTACATGTTCTGTCCCTTTGACACCATAAGAAAGAACATACAGCAAATCAGGTCAGTGTAATTAGAAGCTGTTCTGTGGTATATGCTGGCTCACAGAGGGAGCCATATATCACCCTGCAGGCAGATATCCTCTAGTTCTGCACAGAGATCATTTGCACCCAGTTTGGAGAGGTCTTGGGCTTTCCACAAAAAAAAACTCTCTCTTATGAGGAAAAAATACCGGCTCGGCTAGAGAGCACTGGCCCTGGAGTCAGGAGGACCTGAGTTCAAATCCAGCCTCAAACACAACACTAGCCGTGCGACCTTGGGCAAGTCACTTAACCCCCATTGCCCTCTGCCTTTCCCCTTCCAAAAAGAAAAAAGGAAAAAAATGCTCCTTCCTTCCCTTCCCTTCCCCTCTCTTATGTTTCCTTTTACTTTCCTTTTTCTTTTTTCCTTCTCCTTCTCCTTCTCTTTCCCCTTCCTTTTTCCATTCTCTTTCCCTTTCCTTTCCCCTTCACTTTCCCTTTCCCCTGGGGGTAGGGACTGTTATTATGCCCTTGTAGCTGAGGAAATGGAAGCAAACAGAGGTTGAGTGACTCGCCCAGTGGTAGAGCTCAGGCTAGAGACTCCTGAGTGAATGCTGTTTCTGCCATTCCATGGTTAGCTGTCTAGGTGGAGGTAAGTGTGAGCTGCTTTTGACTGATACTGATGGCTTTGTGACGGAGAGACTGATTCATTCTGAGCCAGACTCAGACTTTCCAACCTGTTTTCTCTCAGATGCAAGAAGAAATGTCAGGCTCTTGGGATGAAGTTTGGACCTTTGGCACAGGGCAGACATCTGTGATATCTATGTGAAAATGAGATACAGTAGAATAAAAAATCTAAGGTGATTTGTGGTGACTTCTTCACTATGTTCCCAATTGGGTACCTTCTCTCCTCCCATCCATCCATCTATTTATCTATGTATCTGTCTGTCTATCTGTCTATCCATCTTCGTGTCTACATATCTATGTATCTACACATCTATGTATCTATCTGTCTGTCTATCTATCTATCTGTCTGTCTGTCTATGCATCTACCTGTCTACATGTCTCTATGTATCTGTCTGTCTATCTGTCTATCCATCTTCATGTCTCTGTGTCTACATATCTACATATCTACGTATCTATGTATCTATCTATGTATCTGTCTATCTATCTATCTGTCTGTCTGTCTATCCATCTACCTGTCTACATGTCTATGTATCTATGTATTTGTCTGTCTGTCTATCCATCTATCCGTCTATCCATCTACCTGCCTACGTGTCTACGTATCTATGCATCTATGTATCTATCTATGTTTCTATGTATTTATCTATCTGTCTGTCTATCTATCTATCTATCATCTATATCTATCTGTCTGTCTGTCTGTCTGTCTTGTCTGTCTGTCTATCTATCTTTATCCATCTATCGTCTATTTTGGAGATACTTCTGGGAATACATCTTTGGGTTTGGGTTTGGGTTCATCTTGTAAATCTCTTCTTCCTTATATTAAGTAACACAGAATAGCTTTGTTAAATGTAAGTGCATTTTTAAGGTTATCCATGACCCAGGTGCCATGGATTTCCCCTCATCTATTCCCCACAAAATCTCTGGGCTAATAGGTATTGGGTTCAGTGCTAGAGGCTGATGATAAGAGGGTCATTATTTCTGTTTGGCTCATTTCCACCACTTGGAGTTGCTCCAGGAAAATCTAACATACTTAGAGTCTAGTTTATGGTTTTCCCAAAAAGAGTCTAGTCTAGGTTTTCCCAAAAAGAGTGTAGTCTAGCTTTTCCCAAAAGTGAATGAAAGGGGTCTTTACCTCCCATACAAGCCCTTAAGGCACAATACAGATATTGGCTATAGGACAGACTTTTTCTCCCCTTCGAAAAAAGCAGAAGATATGAAGGATTGAAAAGAACCCTTGAACAGATACAAAAACATGTAAAGTATTCAAATATCACATCAGCAGCCCCAGTCAAGGAACTGAATTTAGGATTGCCATTAGGGCAACTCTGTGACATTCTGGTCACATATCGTTCTCATCCACAGAATTATACATCGTACCTCCTAGATTTGTAGTGCCATGCTATGCTTTAGATTCCTCTGGAAGATAGACTTTGGGAACTGCTGAACAACCAATACCTTTTTATCATACCAGCATTGTTTGAGTAGGATAGTTGTATAGGAACTATCCTTTTCTTTCTCCAAAAGGCAGGCTAAATTAGGACATCTCTCTTTAGAAAATCTAATCTCAAACCTCTTCTTTCTATAAGAAACATTCTGCACCAGGAAATCCCGTCTCTCCCTAGAAGATCATATCTCCAAATACTCTAAATCGAAATTCTTGGGTTTAGGATGACCCAGAAGGTATCATCCAAGATATACATTTCTCTTCTTTGGTTGAAAGGCTAAATTCCTGAATCATGCTTCTTAGGGAATTCAGAATCTCTACTGTGTCCCAAAGGAGTTTGGGTTCATAAATATTGCTTAGGAAATACCATCTTGAAGGCCAAGTGGACATGTATAATCTGTTCCTACAGTTTGTTCTGCAGGAAATCAGTTGTTGCCCCAGCTTCTACCATGTCTTGGGCTGTGCAATAAAATTCTGGTCTCTGATTCTAAGAAAACAGAAAAACAAAAGGTAGCTAGGACCTCAAGATCCACAATCTTTCTTCTCAAGCCACCTGTTCAAGCACATATAACTTGCCATGTGTTTCTGCCCAAATTACCATTGCCTGCTCTTGGCAGGAGGAAAACTGTATATGAGCATAGCCTTCCTTTCGGTTTATCTCCCTTTATCATGTACCTCTGCTGCCAATCACCACGGATTGCCTGGTAAGGAGCATGAGGCAGAGAAACTAAGCACAATTAGGAATTCTTCTTTCCCACGCACATACACACATATACCCTTTCCCAAGGGGCTCCAGACTACTAGGCTTTTTGAGCTCTTGCATTGGTTTTTTTAAAAAGTTCTTCATTTCATGCCCTCCTGTTAGGTTGTCAACTGTCACCTAATGTCAGCATGTGCGGCTTTTAGCAGCCTTTGCCCTACCCACCTTCTAATCTGCTTTGGGGTTGGGAAGCAGCTAAGCTAGACTGTTAGAATTAAAGAGTCAGTAGGAGCTAGTAGGTCTGTGCCCCAGAGAGAACAAAGGAAAAGGATTCACACGTATAAAAATATTTACAGCGGCTCTTTTTGTGGTGGCAAAGAATTGGAAACTGGAGGGACGTTCATCAATTGAAGGACAGCTGAATAAGTTGTGGTATATGATTGTGATGCAATATTATTGTGCTGTAAAAAAATGATGAAGAAGATGGTTTCAGAAAAACCTAACAAGATTTATATGAACTGATGGAAAATGAAGTGAGCAGAACTAGAACGTTCTAATTGGACACAGTAACGGCAATATTGTAACAACCATCGACTGTGAAAGACTTAGCTATTCTGATCAATACAATATTCTGATCCATGACAGTTCCAAAGAACTCATGAAGAAAAACACCGTCCACCTCCAAAGAGAGAGCTAACAGACTAGGAGTCCAGATTGAAGCATATTTTTCTTCACTTTTGTTTTTCTTCTTATTGTGTGTGGGGTTTTTGTTGTTGTTGTTGTTGTTTTTTACTGATACAGAAATATTCTACGGGACTTCTTATGTATAATGGGTATTGTTTTTCTTGCCTTCTTCTTGGATAGGGGAAGGGTGGTGAGAGAGAGAGAATTTAAAACTGAAAATAGAAATTTTAAATAAAAAAAAGCCTACAGGCTCTGAGTGGGAGGCTGAGCCTAAGAAGTTCTTGTGAGTAAAGTAACATGGACTTTGATGCTTGCTCAGACACATTTTTACTTACTGTGTGAGTTTTAGCTGAGTCCTAGGTAAGGAAGTTTTCTGGAATGTTAAGTTCTAGAGAGGTGAAATAATTTTATTATTTTGATTTAATTATTTATTATAATTATTTGATGATTTTATTATGGACTTCAGTAATGACAGAATTTAAAAGATATCTCTATTTAAAAGGATGTCTTCCAACTCCCTTTTAATATACTTTCAAGACATTTCAGTATAAAGGGAGAAATCTAGAACCAGGACCAGTTTACCCATAAGTTATTATAGCTTATGGAAATTCAGAAACTCTTCTTGCTCCTTTCCAGCATTTTTCTTCCTTCTACCTTTCCCTTCACCAACCTCCCAACAAATCTTAGTATTGTCAATATGAAATTTCTTTAAAGGAAAGACATTCTGTCCTAATAGTTAAGGTTTAAAATTTACATTTCCTTGGGAGAGTAAAATAGTTTTTTAAATTCACACTCAAATTTAAATGACTCATGTATTTTTTTAATTATTAGGCATTTTTTCCTCCTTTTCATTTCCCCTCTGCCTGAAAAAAGAAAAAGAAAAACAAAACTCTCTTAACAAATATGTGTAGTTGTGAATCCCCATATTGATCATGCCCTAAATTTTGCATCTCATTTCTGGCATATTTTGCCCATCATCTGTCAGGAGGTAAGTAGCATTTTTCATCATCTATGCTTTGGAATCATCGCAGTTGTTCAGAATTCTCAAGTCTCTCAAAATTGTTTTTACATTGTTATTGTATAAATTATTCTCTGGGCTCTGCTCGCTTCATCCTATATCAGTTCATATAAATGTTCCTAGGTTTCTTCTGTCCCTTTTATGATTTCTTATAGTGAAATAGTATTCCATTAATTCCTACACCATAATTTGTTCAACCATGAGCCTTTCTTGAATGTAGATTTTGATAAGGAAAGGCAAATATTGGGAGTGGGGTAAAAGGGGTAGGAGGTAGAATTTCCAGAAAGAATTGGAAGGAATTTTCTTGGAAAGTAGAAGACTAAACTATCTCCTATCCTGGTCAAACCATATCTGAAATACTGTAATCAGTTGTTGGAAACATGTTTTAGGAAGGATTCCTTTACAAGCTTGAGCATGTCCACAGGAGGGTGATGAGGATGGATAGTGAACTGAGGACTGTATAAGGAGACCTGTTAAAGAGACTGGAGATATCAAGCCTTGAAAGAAGAAGATTTATTGAAGGGGATTGAGTAATAACTATTTTCTATAAAATAGAAAATATATAAAATATAGCTATTTTCAAGTGTTCATAGGACTGTCATTTGAAAGAATAATTGACTTACTTTGCCTCTTAGTCTATAAAAGAAAGTTGAGTGACCATTTAGTAGAGGTGTCATAAGAATTTCTTATTCAGGTAGAGGGTGGAATAAATGGCTTCTGGGGTCCTTTTCAGCACAGCTATTCAATGACTCCAATTGCCAGAAAGGGGTGAGGATCATGAACAAAGAATGCAACCTTTTAGATTTCACCTGCAACATGATTTTGCTGAAGGCTATGATTTTGTTATTGAAGAAAATCATAGGAAATTATTGTATAGCTTTTGGGCTGTTTTGTTCTCTTTTGAACAAAAAGCAGCTGGTTTTGGCTATTTTTTCTTTTTTTGGATTTTTTTGGCCTGTTTTTTTTTCTTTTTTTATCATAAAGGTTGAGTTTTCTTTTGGTAGTGGTCAAAAGAATATTCAAATGACTTTCAGAGCTTGTTCTAGACTTTGAAACACACAGGCATTGAGCATTTTGCAATGATTATAAACAGATTGATGCACTTTTAAAAAAATAGATTATTAGATTCTAGAACAAAAGATCCCAAATCTCCAGGCTGAAATTGACTTCAGTGGCCATCCAATCCAGCCTATAATTGAAGAATCTCTTCTACAATAGGAAGTTAGGTGGTACAGTAGGGGATGGAATGCTGGGCTTGGAGTCAAGAACATTTGAGTGCAAATTCTGCCTCAGACACAATAGTGTCTGTGTGACCTTGAGAAAACTACTTCTGTTTGCTCATCTGTAAAATTGGGGACTGGTATTTGATGACCTCGAAGGTCCCATTCAGCCCTAACTCTATCATCTTATAATCATCTAGCTTCTATTTGTAGACATACAACAATGGAAACCATAACATAAAAATAGAGAAAAACTGATTGACCTTAACTATAACTCAAGCCCCCATAAAATAGGAATAATAATAATAATGAGGAAGAGGAGGAGGAGGAGAAATACCTCCTCCCCTCGGTTGTTGTAAGGATCAAATGAGATTATATCTGTTACCTAAAGTGCTTATCTTTGCAAACCTTAAAACACATAAAACTCTTTTTACTCTTTTGTTCCAAAGTTTTAGGTAGGAAGTATTTCATTGACAGTAAAAAGAGTTTTGGGTAGTGGACAGCTAGCGGCACAGTCAAGTCAACAAGCATTTTTAAATGCCTGTCATGTGGCAGTAACTATGCTAAGTGCTAAAAAGACAGGACAATCAGACCTACAGATTTAGGTTAGCAGGGACAGGGGAGTCTACGGTTAATTGAAAGTAGACTGGGAGGGGGCTTCTCCATCAAAGGGACAGTGAGAGATGGGTGGGAGAAGAGATATTCCAGAGGGAGCTATAGATCAATTATTCTTCCACTGGAAGAAAGGCATAAAACAATGACTGTTGCCTTGAGGAGAGAATGCTTCGTCTCCAGGGGAGGAATCACACTCTTTCAATCCCTTCAGAAATATCCATATCCACTCCTGGAGTCTGCGCCGTGATACAAAGTTCCTTTTGCCTCATACTAGTTACAACTCTGACTCCTTCACAAGGCTTTCCTTAATTACTTCAGCTGACACTCAGCCCTTCTTTCTCCAGATTCCTATAGCACCCCGTGTCTCTCCCACTCATTTGGGCACTCAGCCACATACTATCTGCCATTGCCACTTACCAGTTTCATGCGTGTTATGTACCTTGTCTCCCCATAGACATTGTAAACCTCTTTTTTTAGAGCAGCTGTATTTTATACTCTGCTTGGATGCCAGTGCTGATCCTGTATAAATAACTTGCTGAACTGAATTGTATTGGCACGGATCATAAGAAAAGAAGGTAGACTATGGGAAATAACCTTTCTGAATATCACATTTCCTCTGCCTTTTTTTTTTCTTTTTGGATAGGGGAAGGCAGGGCAATTGGGGTTAAGTGACTTGCCCAAGGTCATGTGGCTAGTAAGTGTTAAGTGTCTGAGGCTGGATTTGAACTCAGGTCCTCCTGACTCATTAGGCCAGTGCTTTACTCACTGCACCACCTAGCCACCCCTTGCCTTCTGTTTCTTAGTTGTTCTTCTTGAATCTAAAAGAGGTTCAAGCCCTCAGAAGCCCTTTGTGTTCCATCTTCTACCTCCTCCTGTTCTCTGATATTAGGGACAGGTGAATTTAAACTCCTATAATGCAGATGAGCATGATCAGTGACCATATAGGGTCTGACTGTGAATAGAAAGCACTTGGTCAGAGATGTGAGGTCGGGTCATTAACTCCAGAAAGCAGCTCAGCTCCCTAAGTATCTTAACTGGTAAATCTCTGTTGACATTTGCCGCAACCTAGTCCTACCTATACCCTGATTTTACTCAGAAAGGAATACAACTGAGTCAAAGAAAATTTGGGTTTAAACAAAAATTTTCTCCCATTATTAGTTATTTGCTCACATATTTATTCTTTGATAGTTTTTTCATTGATTTGTTTATTTATGGGTTTATTTATACAAATTTAGTAAACATCTGTAAAAGGTTGTGCTTTAATTCATTAAGTAGTTCAAAGAAATGCTAAACTTTTATTGCCCAGTTATTATGTGCCAGGCTCTGTGCTAGACCCTGGGGACAGAATATAGGTCCTCTAAGGACTGGGACCATCAGGGGCTCTAACATGTCTCTATAAGTATACACAAATAAGAATATACAAAAGATGTATTTAAATGAATAATATTTTCAATTTTCCAAACAATAATAATGAAATGTAATAAAATATGACTAAATATTATTGGATTATTTATATTATCTTGATATATATATATATTATATATATATATAATATGATATATTCTATTATATTATCTTACCTTCTGAAATACCCATGCTATTCTTGTGTTGTATATTAACTCTTTCAGTTAGTATCATGTATAGACTGAGATCTAAGGCTCAGGATAATGCTCTTTTGCCTATAGTTTTGCATAAATTCAGTTCAATAAGCATTTTAAATGCTAATCATTAGGGATATATAGTTTAAAACAAAACTGTCCCAGCCCTCAATGAGCCTACATTCCACTGGGGGGGTGAGAGTTGGGGAAATACCATGTACAGATAAGGAATGGATGCCAGGGAACACCCTGGGATCAGAAGGTGTCTAGGAGAAGGGGTGAGTGGGCAATTGCATCTAAGGCTTCGGGAGAGGTCAAGAAGGGTAAAGATGAAGACGAGGCTGTTAGACTTCACAATGAAGAGATCAGTAGTAACCTTGGGGAGAGCAGTTTCAGATGGATGGTAGGGTTGGAAACCATCTTGCCAAGGACTGTAAAGTGAATGGGACATAAGCAGTAGCGTCCTAGTAAATCTTTTCATCACAGACTCTGGGGAGAGAGGAAAATGTATACAAGACACACTTTTAAATTTAATCTATAGCATAAATATTTTCTCTGTCACTTTCTTATATCTAAACAATCACCAAAACAATAAATCGAGTCCTGATTGAAGTTTGTCAGTTTTTGAGATGTACGTTTAACTTAGTATAAACTTAATGTGAATTTAAGTCTCTTGAGCTGACTCCGCACGTACCCTGTGAAGTAAAGACAGTGAATGTACATGGCTTCTTTTAAGAATTTGGCATTCATTCATTCAACAAACTTTTATTTTGCTGTCTTAGTTGCTAGTTATATAGAGAGTCTTAAAGTAAAACGATTCTTTTCCTCAAGGACCTTACATTCTGTCGACCCTCCTGCCTGGGACGCTTCCCTCCTCATCTCTGCCTATTGGCCTCCCTGGCTTCCTATGAGTCCCAAGTAAAATTCCACCTTCCACAGGAAGCCCTCCTAATTCTGGTGCCGTCTCTCTGCTAATTATTTCCTGCATGTCTTTGTTTGCTGTCTCCCCAGTTAGATAGTGAGCTCCTTGAGGGCAGCTATGGTCTTTTTGCTTTTCTTTGTATTCCCAGTGATTAGCACAGTATCTGATTCATAGTAGGCATTTAATAATTATTTATTGACTGACTGACTATTGAAAATGACCCATAGGGGGTGGCTAGGTGGCACAGTGAATGGAGCACCAGCCCTGGAGTCAGGAGGACATGAGTTCAAAGTCAGCCTCAGCCACTTAACACAAAAAACTAGCCATTAACCCCAATCGCCCTGCCTTCTGCCCTCCAAAAAGGAAGGAAGGAAGAAAGGAAGGAAGGAAGGAAGGAAGAAAGGAAGGAAGGAAGGAAGGGAGGAAGGAAGGAAGGGAGGAAGGAAGGGAGGGAGGAAGGAAGGGAAAGAAAGAAAGGAAGGAAGAAAGGAAGGGAAGAGGGGAGGGAAGGAAGAAAGGAAGAAAGAAAGAGAAAGAAAGATTGAAAAGAGTGTAAAGAGTGCTTGATTGGAATCCAAGGACCTGGGTATCATCTTCTTCCAGCTACTTACAAGCTGTATGACCTTAGACAAGCCATTTGACCTCTGGCTTCCAGTTTCCTCATCTCTTAAAAAAAATGGCGGGGGGAGGGAGGAAAGTTATCAAGTTCATGAATTTTTTCTTAAAAGAGAAGGTTTGGCTTATATGACCTTCAAGATTCCTTCCAGCTATGAATCTATATAAGTAAAGGGTGAAGAGATATAAAATAATCGTAGAATATCATAGGCTCTAGAGCTGGAAGTGACCTCTGAGATAATTATGTCCGACTCCTCATTTGATTGACGAGGAAACTCAGGCCTGGAGAGAAGAATTTACTCACCCAAGGTCACACAGAGACAGGAAGAAGAGTCAGAATTTGAACCCAAATCTTTCTACTCTAAATCCTTCCATTTGTCTGCCACACCATGCTTCCTCTCTTAAAACTTCTGTTGTAGTATCCCAGTCTGTGTGTGTACCCTCCCAGAGATGTTCACCAGCTAAAAACCCTTGTACACGAAGGGGATAGCCATTGTACATGAAGGGAACTGAAAAGTCACATGATAATTGCCATAGAATCCCAGGGATATCAGAGGTTATACATCCTGAGCCCTACCCATCACATGAATTCCCTTTACATTCATTTCAACAGATGGTCATCAAACCGTTGTATAAAGAGCATTGGTGTTTCTTATGGAACTACCTTACAAACTGGTTGTGGAGCCTAGAATGTGCCCAATATTGGCCTCCAAGTATAGGGGTTCTCTAAACTGGAAAAGATAATTAGCTGTGGAGTCTCTAGAGCTGAGTAAATAATGAGCCAAACTCAAGACTGGGAAATTGTCCTATAAGGGGTAACCATCTGGGCCAGCCTCCCAGATCACTTAAGACTGCCTGACTTTTTGAGCCTGTTAAGTGGGTGGTATAATATGGCATCTTGTGACTGACGGATGGGGCTTTTATAGGAATGCTAAGATGTCAAAGCTTGTTGAACTTAGCAGTGAGATGTGATGACTCCGCCTCACACTTCCCCAAGTCATATTCTGTTTGCTGCCATGTGGTAATGCCGTGTTATGAATATGTATCATCATGACCTCAGAGATCACCTTGTCTGATCCCTTCATTGCTTAGCTGAGGAAGCCAGGGCCCCGAGAGGTAATGTAGTTACATGACTTTTCATTCTTGAAAGGTACTGTGTTGACATTTTATAGATTTGCAAGGTAAGCCTTTCAGTCATTCACCTCATCTCAGAAGTTCAGAGCTGAAAGAAGCTTCAGAATTCACTTAGTCACAAAGATCACGGGTGTCTAGGCCTAGAAGGGAACTCAGAGGCCATCTAGGCCACCCCTTCCATTTTACAGGTGAAGAAATCAAGGATTAAATAACTATATTATCCAGCTAACTCACCAGCTTGTTGGTTGCTATGTTGACTTTTTGTGGATTTCTGATGATAGGCCTTGGAATTTTTGAACTGAAAGATGCCTAAAATGGGCTAAGCATTTTATTTAAAGATGAGGGAACTGAAATTTTGAGAGGTTAAGATTCATATAACTAAATAAGTAGAAAAGCTAGGATTCAAACTCGGGTCTTGCCCAAACTGGTGCTTTCCACTATACCATACTGCTTCCTCTCTTCTTCTGTAGATGAGCAGCCTGAGGCCCATAGAGGTTAAATGGCTTGTTCAAAGTCAATGCTGCTCATTAATGACAGACTCAACATTAGAACTTGGACCTCCTAACTCTCCATCTCATGCTTTTCCCAAAACACCATAAAAATTCCTCTTTAATTTGCATTAGATACAGTTAGGAGACTAATGTAGTCTCTGCCTAGAGAGTGGGTAGGAAACTAGTTTTTATCCATCACCCTTGATTGCTGGTTTTGTGTTTCTGACTGTGTCTTTGGGAACATGGCATGATTCCTCCTGTATCCATGTTCTTCCCATCACCTCTTTTTAATAGTAGAGGTTGGTCTTTTTTATCTCTAAATTCCAGGATCTTGGGAATTATAAGATGTTGGACACTGCTAGTACTTGAAGAGAGATGAGCTTTCCATACTTGGCCAGGAATTTTGTTCTTTTGTGGTTCTTCAAGTAAATAGTTAGCATTTCAATCATTTGACAGTCATTGAGTACCTACCATGCTTTTGTTCCTCTCCTGACACCAGAGGATACATAAAAGAAGTCCAAAATAATGGTCCTGATCCAAAAGGAGCATATGTTCTCTTTAGGGCCATAAGAATGTTCGCCCATATGATTAACACAGAGAAACAAAGCCATGTAATAAAATACTCAATTATGTTATAGAAAGTACCAAACAAATCATCTACCCTGAGCTCTTGCATCAAAAAACTATGTTATGTGTTACACTGCTTAACTTTTATTTGAAAAGATAACTATGAAGAGAATTCTAAGCTTTTGCTAGGCTTCCAAGTTTCCTAGGAGTTGGTCAACATTACAAACTTGCCTCAATCTCCCAGGTCACCTCCCAGGAGGTTGGGGATAAGGGTGGAGTAATGGGGAGGGGGGAAGAGGTTGAATAAAAGCTTTAAAAAGCTGTTTTAAATTTCTGAGAGAAAGAATAAAGGAGGTAATTCAAGAGCAAATGAAGTAATGCAATTATTTCCCCATTTCTTCTGCAATGTGCTTTATTACAGAATATGACCCCTTCTACTTGTCTTCTTCCACCAGGCTTCACCTTCAAAAAGGCTCATAGGAAGATTTATATGAATGGAAGAAGTGTCCGGTAAATAGAATCAGGACCACAATGAATACAATGACTAAAAAAAAAAAAAGTAATAAAAAAAACCAGATACTTTTTAGTGGGCAGTTTTGGTCCCATAGAGTTATTGATAAAACAGAATTCCCACTTCTAGAAACAGTCCCTGACCTCAAAAAGTGTATATTCTACTGGGGCAATCTTTGTAAGACATGATTGCTGTTTTGGTTGGTTTTTCTTAATTTTCTTTGTTACAAGGTGAGGTGTAGTAGTGGGGAGTGGGAACATATCAGGAAATGACTGTGATGCGTGTAGAAACGAAAGATATCAATGCACCTTTTTAAATGGCTCATAGAATCTCAGGGTTATGATTGGAGTCCATTCAAAAATGAATGTTGCCTACAGCATCATCCTGCTTCTGTAAGCTCTTTGAGAGCAGAGCATGCTTCATTTTTTTTGTCTTTATATAACCAATGGTTTTTAGAACAGTGCCTAAGAGATGCTTGATGTATATACACTTATCTATTGATCGATTGCTTGGAATCCTCCAGTGATGGAGAACTCACTACGTTAAGGAGTAGCCCTATTTCATTGTTGGACAGCTCCACTAGTTACTACATTCTTCCTTGTGTTAAACAGAAGATGATTCCCCTGCAAGTTCCGCATCATAGGCCTTGTGCACAGAGGACTGCTTCCTCCGAAGCTAGGCATCTGTCATAACATTTACCATAGCACTAGGCTTTTCCATAGTTCTTTTGACAATTTTTCCTCATTTAATGTTCAAAAACTTTTGAAGCAGTTTGAACATTATGGTAATAATAATAATAACCATAGCTAGCACTTATATATTGAGTTAAAGTTTGCAAAGACTTTAAAAGCATTATCTCACTTGAGCCTCACAACAGCCCTGGGAATTAGGAGCTATTATTATTCCCCATATTAGAGGTGAGGAAACTGGAGCAGAAGGAGGTTTATCCAGGGTCCCATAGCCAAAAAGTCTGAGTCCAGATACTGGCTTTCATTAAATGGTCTAGAATAGCATTATCTAGGTTCTGATGGCTTAGAATACATGTAAATATCAATTATTTTCTGTTCCGGCCAGACACTCTGAGGGTCTTCTTCTCCCAGACTGATATATTTGTAATGGTAGACTGAGCCATTCTTTATCTTAACTCTCACCTAACCCTTAGTCATTGAATGGGTATAGCCCTGGACAAACTGAGACCTGGGAAAGACCTTAATTTAGAAAGGTTGAGGTCACAGTGCATACTGGGCCATCACCAGCCATCTTGACCTTTGTCTTACTGCTGGACCAACATGACCCCAGAGGAGACCGTGATGCTGACAGCTTTGCACGGCTCTGCCTCACTTCACACGGAAGTCAAGACATCACCCTCATGTTGTCATTAGTACTCTTTGGGGACAAAGGACAAATAGCAACAATAGAGATTAGTATGAATGCAAATAAATGACAAACAGAATAAGTGCCCTGCTCCGGGTCCCATTATAATTTGATAATAAAGTCAGGACTAGAATCATTCTCTTAACTCTTCTCCCATACTCTACACAACTGTGGCTGCTATGATGCATCATTCAATGGGTGTCTGACAGTAGCACAAAGGAGCCACCAGATTTGGAGGCAAAAGACTTGATTTCAGGTTTTGGTTCCACCGTTCACTAGCTCTGTGACTGTAGCTAATTCACGGAACTTCTCTGGTTGGACCTCAGTTTCCTATGAAAGAGGATAATTATACTTGTTCTACCTGCCTTCTATGATTTATATGAAGAAAGCACTTACAAACCAAAAAGTACTATAAAGACATGAGTTATTGTCATTATTATTGAATGAAGAAAGACAACTAAACCTTTTCTGCCTCACTGTATTGTGAAATTTCAGGGGAAAATTGCATTCTATTGGTAACCCAGATAAGTTTCAATTAAATATTTAGTTCAGTTTATGAAAGATTGATTAAGTGACTATTATGTGGCTGCTGTTTTTCTTATTCTGCTTGTTCTTAAAAGGAAAAACAAAGAACCTTTTTGGCTTTGCATTTTTTTTTCCTTTTTGGTTAGTGCCATGTTTATGTTTCAGCTTACCTCCTCCTATATATAGGAGACATTGTACTGAGTTCATCAAGCACAGGAACACTGTGAAGCCTCCTTGATGAAAACATTATCACTCAAAAGAGCTTGGTCTAACAACCCACATAGAAAAAAATTCAGGAAGATACAGAGTGATTATTGACCAATGTCTGATATGCTGAAATGGACAGCCAGGGAGCTGGCCCATTAGTAAATATATCATGGATAGATACCATGGGTGAACAATTAATTGGGTTAAAAATTGAGGGAGACTGGGGCAGCAAGGTGGTGCAGTGAATAGAGTACCAGCCCTGGAGTCAGGAGGACCTGAGTTCAAATGTGGCCTCAGACATTTGACACACTTATTAGCTGGGCAAGACTAAGATTGCATTTTGGAAATTTTACAATGGGATCGATGATTGGCTGCTTAACATTTTTATCAATTACTTGGATAAAGGCATAGATGGCATACTTTTCCAGATTTGAAGGGAGAGCTAACATAGAACCTGGATCCAAAAATATCTCAGCAACCTAGAGAATTGGGCTGAATTGAATAAAATCAAATTCAGTAGGGATAAATGTAAAATCCGACATTTTGGTTCAAAAACTCAACCTTGCAATTCAACTAAAAAAAAGTCTATGGCTTCTCATTAATGGGCTGTAAATTCAAATGAGTTAAGAGTATGGTTTGGGGGCTGCTAGGTGGCTCAGTGAATAGAGCACTGGCCCTGGAGTCAGGAGTACCTGAGTTCAAATCGGGCCTCAGACACTTAACACACACATACACAAAACTAGACGTGTGACCTTGGGCAAGTCACTTAACCCCAACTGCCCTCCAAAAACAAAACAAAAAAACAAAACAAAACAAAACAAAAAAAAAGAGTATGGTTTGGCAGGGGAAAATGCTAATGGAATCTTGGGTGCGTTCAGAGACTATATGACTATAAGAACAAGGAAATGCTGCTACCTGTCTTCTGCTTTGATCAGATCATGTACGGAGTACTGCTTTCAGTTTTGGGCTCTGCAGTTTAGGAAGGACATTGGATGAACTGGAGAAAACCTAAGAAAGGGCAGCCAGAATCCTAAAGGTCCTTAAGTTCATGCTGCTTAGGGATCAATTAAAAGGATTGGGTACTTTTAGCCTGGTGAAGAGAAGATTTGAGAGGCTGTGTTCAAAGTATTAGAAGTGCTATCAGTCTGCTCCCTCTAAGTCCCCACACAACATCTCTGTAAGTTCATGGACCTAAGTGACCTAAGTGGCCACCACTCCTTTATATGTGTTTGTTCCCCTTCTCCCTCCCTTAACCCCATTAGAATGTAAGATCCTTGAGAACAGACTCCATCTTTGTTTTTATGGTCTCTACACTTGGCAAAGTATTAGTCACTGAAGAAATGGTTTTACATTCATTCTTTCATTCAAGCTGTCATGTGGAAGAGGGATTAGGCTTTTTTGTTTGGCTATAAAGGCCAGAATGGGCAGCCAAGCATGGGGCCTGGAGTCAGGAAGAACCATCTTCCTGAGCTCAGATCTGACTTCAGACCCTTACTAGCTGTATGACCCTGAGAAAGTCACAACCCTGCTTGTCTCCATTTCCTCCTCTGTAAAATGAGCTGAAGAATAAAATAGTAAATCACTCCAATATCTTAGGCAAGAAAAACCCAGATGGGGTCTTGAAGAGTAAGACACAGCTGAAATAACTGAACAATAATAGAAGGCAAAGCAAGGAGCAGTGGATGGAAGTTACAAAGAGGCAATTTTAATTTGATGTCAGGACAAAATCCCTAATCATTAGAGCTGTTCCAGAATGGAATGGGTTCCCTTGGGGAAGTAGTGGGCTTGCCTTTTTGGAAGTATTCAAAGAGGAGGTGGGTGACCCCTTGTTAAGTATGTTTTAGAGGAAATTCCTTTTGGTTGTGGATTGAAATAGAGGGCTGGCTTTGAAATGAGGAAGACCTAGATTCAGGCCTCTAAGACATTGACTGTGTGACCAGACAAGTCAATCAATCAAGTATTACAGGCAGTGCTACATTTCTAAATTTCAGAGTATCAGCCTATATTAGAGGGATTCCTCTCACTGAGAGCTCCTTGTGCTTTAAATATATACATACATACATACATATACACACACATACACATATACACATATAATATTATTATATATTTATACACATTATATATTATACATATATATTTCTACATCTATATTTCTTGGTATTGTACTCAGGGAATATAGACATATACATACATAGTTAGAGATGGAAATACGTAGTTATTTAGACTTAGATTTTTACATTTTCCAACATTAGCTACCAGCCTTCTCTGATAGACCATTGGCTACCTTTAAATATGAGCATGTTCAACTTAAACGGAGTCTTTATATTTTCATTTGATGACTAAGCAGCTCACATTCATATTCCTAAAGGATCAGGTTCTTATAGAAAAACCAAGAAAGTAGAAAGCCACTAGGTTAGTTTAATTCTTTAAATGGAATGCACTGGTTTGAATGTGGTCATGCCTTGGACATTGTGCCCTCCAGTGTTAGTTGTGGGAAATGCACTTTTTTTCCCGTAGAAACCATAAATGAAAAATCATCCCTACGCCTGTCTTGCTAAAAGACAGAAGGGATACAGCTTGTGGGAGATGGAAGAGGGAATGAATGTCCAGAAACTCTGATTCTAGAGCTGGTCCCCTTGCCTTGTGACTTTGGGTGGGTCATTCCATTTTCATGGTCACCGTCTCCTTTTCTATAAAATGGTGGTGATATGGCTTCGCCTTATGACCTCACAAGGCTGTCATGAGGCTCACGTAACATAAGATGTGAAAAGTCTTTCCATACATTGGTGCAGCCATGGTCTCATCAGAGTAGATCCTGTCTTCTCCAATGCTGATTGTAATCCATCCATGTTTCCTCCTCCTACCTCATTCTTGTCAGTGTCTTAATGTGAATCCTTTATAGGATTCCTTCTTGAAAACTGCAACTGAGTGAATATTGTCCAAGTTCTGAAAGTACATGTGAATTGGGTTGGGAAGGGAAGGTCAAACTATACAAGCTATTACAGAATGGTCAACTTGATTTTAATCCTTAGAAAAAAGTCTACAATAGATTGCTTTGAAAGGGAAAGATCACTGCCTTGTCATGGCAGAAGGGCTTGCATAACTCAATAAAACTATGAACCACAAGGTTACCTAAGACAGACAGGTAAGAGTGGAGAGTTTTGACATAAGATGGTCCACCAGAGAAGGAAATGGTAAACCACTCCAGTATCTGTAACCAAAAAGCCCTATGGACATCAATCAGTACACAGGGTCAAGAAGAATTGGACTGAACAATCAATATGGGTTCACAAAGACTAACTGAGTCATATAAATGAATTTAATTTCCTTTTTTAGGAGACTGTAGTAGACACAGTATATTCTAATTTCAATAAAACATTAGAAAAGGTCACATCTTGTAGAGGTAGAGAAATATGTATAGGATGGCTAGAAGTTGAGTAGATTTTCATCTGGTTGAGCAGTTATACAGAGAAAGTATTGATTAATAGGTCAGTGTCAACCTGGAGAGATGTTTCTACTTGAATTTCACAGGGCTCAGGATCTTAAGTGCCTTATTAACCATATTATACCACTCCACATGGAGAAGTTTCTTATCTCCATTCTGTCATATTTTTTTCACTTACCAATCTCTCAACAGTGCTTTGGACTTTCTCTTACTGCCTAGTCCACTTAGAATTCCCTGTTCTATATTTCGTTAAATGATTTGAATGAAGGTACAAATGAGCTGCTTCACAAATCTGCAAGTGACACAAAGTTGGGAGGAATAGTTAATGCATTAGATATTCCTTATTCCTATCACCAATCACACTTCGCTAACTCACAACCCAGGATTACTCTCACCATCCATTTCCTTAACTCCTATTCCTGTACTGCTAAATGGAGCTAGAGAAAATCATAAAAACCATGCTGATTGGTTCACTACAGATTTGTTATGTGATCTCAACTGGGTCATCATTGCAATAAAGCAATCTTTCTACTCCTTCCTAATTGATTCTTTATCCCACTCTCTATGACAGCTGTTCTAAACCCTCTCATCTCTTCTTAAACCTCCCATAATATTCCCTTCCCATCACCCTCTCAGCAGACTATCTTCCTGAAAAAAATTGAGGCTTTTCACCAGAGCTTAGTCTGCATTGGTGAAAGAAGTTCTCAAAGTAGGAATTTCAGTTTCAGCAATGTGGGGAACTCCCTCCACCAAGGCAGATTGCAACCCATCTATGACACTGACCATAAAACAGATCATATGGGTGTAGGATCATAAATTTTAGAGCTAGAAGTGACCTAAAGGACCATCAAGAACAACCCCTCCCCCCTCCATATTTTACAAATAAAGAAACTAAGGTTCAGAGAAATTAAGTGTCGGGGCCAAAAAACTATCTAGATTTGAACCCAGGTCTCCTTGTTAATACTAGCATTTATATAATGCTTTAAGATTTGCAAAGACGCTACACCTGCCGTCTTATTTGATTCTCACAGCAATCCAGTGAGGCCAAGCCTTTGCTCTCTGTGCCTCTAGGAACTTTCCCAATTCCAAGTCCTGTGCCCTGTGCACTTGGGTAGTTATTGCAGCACATAGAGTAAAGATTTGCTGGATACCACATAGCCAGTACAAGTCAGGGGAAGGATTGGAACTTAAAAGAACACCACTCTACCCACTGTCCTGTGTAGCAGGAGTACATACGCACAACAATGAAGAGAATTATAAATGTTAAACCAATTTTGGAGCAATGTCCTACAAATAATAAAATGTAATTTAAAATATTGTACCAAATTACTTTCCATTAATGTTCCTCGGGCCTCATGAATCTCTCCATAACCTCCAGCTTAACTGGTCTCCTTGGCAACACAGCAGTATACAGGTTGTTGTGTTGTTCAGTCATGTCCAACTTTTTGGACCCTGTAGACCAGTGGTTCTCAATCTGTGGGTTGCGACCCCTTTGGGGGTGGAATGACCTTTTCACAGGTGTCGCCTAAGACCATCTGAAACCATGTATTTCCAATGGTCTTAGGAACCGAGACATGGCTCCTCTAGCTATCTCCACCCCACATGCAGATACAACCACATATGAGTATTAAAGGGTCACCACATTAGAAAGGTTGAGAACCACTGTTGTAGACCATAGCAGGCCAATACTGTTGATGGGGTTCTTTCAGCAAGGATACTGGAATAGTTTGCAGTTTCTTTCTCCAGTGGATTACAGGAAATAGTTGTTAAATAACTTGTCCAGCGTCATACAATTAGTAAATGTCTGAAGCTAAATTTGAACTTGGGTTTTCCTGAGTATGGGTCCACTACTCTATTCACTGAGCCATCTAACTCCCTCCAGTATACAGGCTGTGTTTGCAATGGAAAAATGCCAGAGGTATACCCCAGGTTTAGTCCTCCCTGTACTTTATGGATGTGTTTCTTCCTTTTTGGTTTAAAAAAAAAAGCAGTCAAAATTCTCATATTATGGAAAGAAGAGTCAGAAGACTTTGATTCAAGTCTAACCTCTAGTGCTTACTACCAGTGTGATCCTGGGCAAGTCACCTAACCTCCAGGGTCTCTAGTTTTCTTATCTGTAAAATGAGGGGTATTGGACTTGGCCTCTGGGGTCCATTGCGGGTTTAGGCCAATGATCTTCTGCTACCACTTGCTTGTGAAGGTTTAATGACTTCTTGTATTCTTATTCAAAAAACATTTATTAAGCACCCACAGGCAGCATGGTGAGATGGCTAGAGAGCCTACTCTGGCATCAGAAAGAATTGGCCTTAAATTCTACCTGTGATACATACTACTGACTGACTTTGTGACCTGGGCAAGTCATTTAAATTCTTAGTGTCCCCACACAACTATCTAAGACTATAAATATCAATCTGAGATTTCCCTACACCAAGGCAGTTAAAAATTCAGTTTTGTTTTGTTTTTCAAATGTGCTGGACACTGGTAAAGTTCAATAGACTATAAGCTCCTTGAGGACAGGGACCATCTTTTGTCTTTCCTTGTATATGGAATGGGACTAAATAACCACCTAATTCTCTTCTGATACCCAAAATCATAGAACTTCAAAAGTGGAAGGAATTCTGAGGTTCTCTAACCCATAACATTGCAGAGGCACACATGCCCTTCATTTGTTCTGTGAAGTTTAGATTCAGTCCAAGGGCCACCCTCAAAGACCTAGAGGGCTACATGTGGCCTTGGGGCAGCACCCTTTCACCCCCAATCTAATCCCTCTTTCACAGGAATCTGAGGCAACCAGGTTTTTCTGGGAGAAATTGAAAGTGCTGACTCACCTTTAAAGATGCTATTGATTCCTATCCATGCCGCTGGAGTCTTTTCATCTTAAGGTTACCCAAAGTGGCTCTGCCTTGTTTTCTTGCAAAGTAGGTCTTTGAAAATGGCTTTGGAGTGAATAAAGCAGCTCGGGAGGACCTGAGTTCAAATGCAGCCTCAGACACTTAGCATGGTCTAGTTCTGTGACCTTGGGAAAGTGACTTAACCCTGATTGCCCTACCTTCTCCCCTCCAAAAAGACCAAAAAAAAAAAAAAAAGGCTTTGGGTTGCCCAGTACAATATTCTATTGAATGTGGTGGCCAAAGTCTTGGTAGATACCTGGTAACAATAAAGTTCTGGCAAAAATAAGGCAGAATTAGTCTCAAGTAAAGACCTGAAACAAATTCTGATATTATTAAATTAGTCACAGAGCGGCATACTAGGAGTCTAATGTGTTTTTCATTATTTCTTGGGCAGGCTTTGTGCGAATATTTCTGTTTAAGACTCATGGTTGCTTAGTTCTTGTTTCTCATTCGAGCATGAAATATCTTCCTTAGCACCTAGGAAGAGCTTGGCAGCCAGTGCCTTGGGTAAAGTAATATTGGAAATTATAAACATCAGAAAGGAAAAGTACAGGCTTCTTCAGGCAGAGGTTTTAGCTTTGCTTCTGTAATTAAAATTTACTTCAAATGTTAGGGTTGAGTTCACCAAGACTTCAGGGAGAATGTGTGACATAACCCTTGTTATGCCTTTTTGCAACAGAAAACATTGGAGAGTTGATATTTTCCAACGTAGTTAGCTTACTGACATGCAGTGAGTACGGTAGCATATTATATGAAAAGAGATTTTTAGAAGTCACCTTTCTTATACAGGCACTGGGGTATAGAAATCCATCTTGCCCTACTAGAAAGTGGGAGGGGGGAAGGGATGATGGGGAGGATGTAAGAGAGAGCTGATTGGGGGAAGGGGTATTCAGTAGGCTCACTGTCTTGGGGTAGGGGTTGGGGAAAGACCAGGAGAAAATTTGTAATTCTTGTGGAAATGAATGTTGAAAACTAAAAATAAATAAATAAATAAAAGATTTTTTAAAAGTCACCTTTTGTGCCAACTGAGTCTCATAACGCCTTGTGAAATAAGTATCTTTGATTTTTGAATTGATGAGGGGACTTGGAAATTATAAATGTGATTTGTGTCTTCCATATGTTGTTGATGGCAGTAGATTAACCCATCCACTGGATATGTAGGAACCAGTTCTATTTCTTATCTGGTTATGGAAGGAGGGGTGGATATTGTGAGGAAAGTGCTTTGTGAATCTTAATTCAGCTTGGCTCACATTTATTAAATTTCTACTATGTGCACATCACGGGCCTATACAAATGTAAATTATTATTGCTGGTCATAATGATTAAGATGAATAAAAGAATAAAGATGCTTTCCCTCTATGGACAATTCGCTCCATAATGACCTTTCTCTGCTTCGACCCTCACACAGCATTTGGTTCGCATCTCAATAGTGTTTCTATTATACTTTATTTTTAATTATAGTTCTCTGTTTATATGTTTTATCCCTATTCCTTTGTAAGCTCTGTGAGAGCAGGGATGTCTTATGTATTAATAAATTTTATATTTCCCCCAGTGCCTGGCACAGTTCTCTGTACACAGCAGGTTATTAATAAATATTTACTGAATTGAATTGAATCATAATGAGGACTGTCCTGGTCATTTCCTCCTTCAAACCTGAATCAAAACTCACCTTTTTGCCAGGAAGCCTTCCCTAATTTACCCCCTTAAACTATGAACTCATCTCTTGCATGTGTGTTTTTAGGGCTTCCGTCTTCAATCTGTCCTACTGTATATTAATGTGGTTCTGTTGCTTTGAACACAATCTTTAGTTAAAATTTTTAAAAATAGCTAGCATTTATATATGTGTGTATCTCTTTCTCTCTATAGATATGTCTCTCTCTCGATATATAATATACAAATATATATTATATATGGAGAGAAACATACACATATGTGTATATAAATATAAATATTATATATATATAAAAATTGTATATTAATAGTACTTCAGGGTTTGCAAAGTACTCTATATATGTTATTTGATTCAACAATTCTGTGAAGTAGATGCAATTTTCCCCCAATTTTATAGATGAGGAAACTGAGGTTGAAAGGTCAAGTGACTTGACCAAGGTTTCAGAGCTAGAATTGGAAGCAACATTTGAACTCAGGTCTTTCTGAGCCCATGTCTAACTCTATACCCAGTGTGTCATCTAACTGTCTGGTGAACAGATCCACCTGCCTCCTCCAGGGCAAGAATTAGATTTTCTGTTTCTTTAGGTGATGTAAATATAACTGTATTTCAATATATTTGCTTTCCTTTTGTAGTCCCATGCACTCTATTTTGTACACTTATAAACATTGTTCTGAGAATTAGCTTTACCAGACAGCCAAAAGGGTCCATAAGATAAAAAAGTGGTCACCGCCAGAATTTAATGATTAGCTTTGCCCCTAAATTTGACATGACGTATTCTGAAAATCCATGTAATTTGACCTCATTTTTTAAAGAAAATTATAATTCTTTGAAATTATGATACCTTTGACACTAAACCAGAAGGCACTTTTGTGAGAAATCCATGATTATGAAGTTAGTCATGTAGATGGAGACAGAGCTGTTACAAAGCCTACCCTTGTCAAAGCCACAGTCATGACAGGGAACCAGGAATGGTTGCATAGTTCCTATAGATTTTGGTTGAGCTTGAGTTACTTACAGAACTTTAATATCAAACACTGATTGTCAATAATGGGAATGGATTGATTCCCTTGTTTGGTTCTCTCCTGGGTGCCTGCCTAGCAGGGCATCGTGGTAGCCCCATCATGATGAATGACATCCCATGTGATCCCTTTTTAGCATGGTGGAATCATTGACACTTGCCCATTGACATCTCCATTGAATCTGACTACCCCTGATATTTCAGCACAGCTACAGAAGCACCTGGGACAAAGATGGGTTATATCTTTTCTCCCTTCAGTATGTTCCTTTAATTCCCACTCTGGGACAGTGAGTGTGCCAGGATATCCTTGATATATTCATCACTATGCAAAGTGAGGTAAGTGGACCCAGGAGAACCATTTATACAGTAGCAGTAATATTGGAAAGACAACTTGGAAAGACCTGAGATCTTTGATCAACACACTTACATGCCATAATTCCAGAGGACTCATAAGAAGACATGCTGCAGACTTCCTCATAAAGAGATGAGCATGGCCTCACAGGTCAGACTGAAGTTTATTTATCTGTCTATCTATCTTGGACATGACCAATGAAGGAATTTGTTTTGCTTAAAGATACATGGTAATAAAGAGTTTTATTTTCCTTGCTTTATTGCTTTATTTATGGAGAAGGAAGGGGAGAAGAGGAAATAGGGAGAGAATTTGGACTTGAAAATAAAATAAAATTGAATTAAAAAAAAGAAAAAGAAACGAATCACTAGCAGGTAGAAAAAAAAGGACATCAGTCTTGCACATCATGTGGCACAACACCTAGATAGGAGAATTTCTGCTTTAAAATATACTATCAATCAAGGAACATAAATATAAAGTTGAAGTGGTCTTGGGCCTCAAGAAAACTACATTCTATCAGAGAAGACAGTATGTACATGCAAAAATAAGTGGTAGATAAGAGATATTTATCTGAGAGGAAGATGCAGGTCATGTAAGAACAAAAGATAAAAACACTTAGGGTCATGATTCAGTAATGGTGGAACCATCATAGAGTTCTGAAAGGTGTTTCTTATCTTTTTCCCAATGAAACCTATCTTCATTTCATAAAATTGAGTGAATAAAATAAAATTTCATAGAATTCAATTCTGGTGTCTATCCATCATGAACACTCTAATGTAAAATATGTTCAAAAATTACGGTTAATAGGATTGTAGATTTTCTAACTAAAAGGAAACCTAGAGGTTACCTAATTCACTCTTCTCCCATTTTATATATGAGAAAAATGGAGACCTGGAGAGGTTGTCACTGACTCAAAGTCACACAGTTCAAAAGAAGTTATTGCAAAGTCTCCACTCCAAGGCATGCCTCCAGTTCCATGTTGCCTACACATAATTCGGAATCCATTTGTAGCCCATTTGGCCCTAAAATGAATTCCAAGAAAGTCAACCAAGGAGTATTTCTCTAACTTGAAGTATAAACGAGGTATTGCCACCAAGTTAAAATTTACCTCATGTATTCTCATTAGTGGTATGAAAAATACAGAAATATAAGCAAAATATACAAGAACAAATTTATCCAGAAGACTATAAAAGATATTATCAATGAACTATTGAAAGGTTGCCAAGGGGTAGGCCAATCCAAAAGGCATAAGCCAATATTCACATTTCCCAAATCTAGTATTAAAGTCTGTCATCATTTATCCCAAACTTTCATTTTTATGTATTCATTCATTCCTCCAGCTAGCATCTGTGAAGTGATAAATATGTGTGAAGCAAGTGTTAGGTGCTGGGAACATACCTTAAACACCAAAACAGTTATCTGCCCCCAAGAAGTTTACATTCTGTTGAGGGAAACAGTGCATATACATAGATAAGTATTATATATGGAATTCTCTGCGATGGGGAGGGTACTAATAAGATGATCAGGAAAGACCTTTTGTAGGATTTGACATTTAAACTGAGCTTTGAATGGAACTGAAGATTCCAAGAGACAAAAGCGAAGGAGAACCTTCCCCTGAAAATCTAGTGTATTATAAATGTGGGTACCCTTCCAGGAGTGTCAGGAATGTAGGGTAGCAAATAATAATTCGAACTCATTGTCTTTGAGTCGCCCCCCACCCACATAATCTGTACAGGACCACAGACGTCTTCCTACCCTCCACTGTACACACAGACAATTTTCTTAGGAGCAGAAGAAGGCATCTTTTGCAGTCATTGAAGGTGTTAAATAAATCCCTTATTCATATTTCCCGCAATATTTACTCACAGGATTAATTTCTTTGGAGCATTTGGGACATAGATATCTGCTCACTAAATGGAGATGTCTCAAGAAAGTCAATGGGGGTGATCATAGACCTGATGGGATGGCAGCCGATTCTCTTTTGGTTAAATATATCATTACTAAATCTAGAACTTAAAATCTATCAGGGCTTCCTGACTCTTAGTTGTAACTAACCACCCTAGAAGAGGCTTCTTGGGTATCACCAACTGTTGCTGAGCAGGGTTGTTTGCTTGGGGAAAGTACACATATCAATGTCATGTTCAATCTGATCATCATCCCAAAATTTTAGTGTTTGAATGGGGTTTGGAGGCTCTCTAGTCCAACCTGTATGTGAAAAGGGATCATGCTGTCTAAGTGCCATACCCACCACCCTGTCAGTTACTGCCCCCTCCCCTAATTATATGTCCTCTGCCACCATCTACCCTTCCAAGTGAGAGAAGTGGTTTTATACCATACTAAACCTTCCTTCCCTACTACCATGCTCAAAGACCCTCCTTCCACAGTCACTACCTACTCATTTATTACTTTGGACTGAAGAATGGTCCACATTTTTTTCTTTTATTTAAATGTAACTTTTGTATTATTTTGTTTTTTCTTAATTTTCTTAATTAACAAGCATTACTTTTCTTTTTTTGGAGGGGGAAGGTAGGGCAATCGGGGTTAAGTGACTTGCCCAAGATCACACAGCTAGGTTTTGTGTTAAGAGTCTGAGGCCAGATTTGAACTCAGGTCCTCCTGACTCCAGGACTGGTGCTCTATTCACTGTACCACCTAGCCGCCCCTTAATAAAATTCTTTAGAGAAAGACCAGATGTAACCACTTGTGTATGAGGGGATTCTTGCACAGTATTGGCCCAGATCATCTCTGAGGTCTCTGACAGATTTACTTCTTCTACTTTGAGGCAAGTCTGATTAGAGTTATTGGTAGCCTTTTGTTCACATTGCCAAGTGAATAGGAAGGTATGACAGTGATGTTGGATGGTTGTCAATTTCTCCTGTAGAGAAAAGTGGGTTTCAGTATTAGTTGAAGAAAAATGGTTGGAGTGAAGGAAGATCTTGCATTTATTAAAGTTTATGGCTTGATTCCATGATGGAAACAGCATTTGTGTTTAGTGCTGCAGAGAGGAAGACTTCATTCATCTCAGAATTAATCCTGAAGATTTCTTTCTCCTGAAATGGTTAAAGTAAATTCCTCTTTATTTTATTCCTCTTTGGGACAGAAAGTATATTTCCTTCAGAATTTGAATATTTTTTTGTCTTGTTGATCTTTTGCTGTTCAATATTAAGGGATTTTGTGGACAGCTCAAGACTATCTTTTATCCTTGTTTATGTAATGAAATGTCAGAAATAAGATCCAGTGGGGTATCTGAACAAGAAACAATTGGTATGCACCTGCCCAGAAGTTTTAGACATTTTTGTCTGACCAAATTGTTTTATATTTCAAGTAATGTTTTTTAAATAAGCTGAGTGTCTATTCAGGTCAATTCAGCAAATATTTACTGAATACCTCCTATGTCTAAAGTACTATTTTAGGCTTCACACCTGGACAGAAATGAAGAATGTAGCTTTTTATCCACCTTGTATTTGACATTTAAGTCTCACTGAGCTTGAAGTCCAAAGACCTGTGTTCAAGTCCCAGTCTGAGGACTTATTAACTGTATGATTTTTGGATCCATCACTGAGCCTCAATTTCTATAACTGTAAAATTAAGATACTAAAATTTGATCATCTTAGAGCATTGTTGTAAGAATCAAGTGAGATACTAGGTGCTAAATGACTTGTAATAATTGCCATAAACTTCTATACAGATTTAAGGTATAATTATCCTTTCAGTTAAATTGTCTCTTAATTATGTATATGCCTATTTATGTATTCAGGTTTGGCAATTTGGGGGGTGATAAGATTTCCAAAATTTCCATTGAAGAGTATGAGGGTTTTTTCTATTTTTATGAATAATTATTTTATATGTATGCATCATTTTGTAGTTTATAAAATATTCTCCTCACAATAGTGCTGTCAGGTAGGTAGTTCATATATTATTGCTAATTGATATTGTATTAATGATGTGGATATTGTTATCCCCATTCAATAGATGAGAACACTAAGGCTCTAGCTAAATGACTTGCCCAAAATCACAGTGGCAACCTCAGATTTGACCCTGGAACTTATTAATATCTTGTGGTTCCAAGTTCTACTATATGAAGATTTGGCGCCTGCTTCACAGTACACTGAAAAATTGTATAGGCACTGAATTATTTCCAGTGCATGATTTAGAAGGACCCTGAATTGAGCCTTTAACCAAGGTTTTTCTATCCAAGGAAAGAGCTACACTTTCTAATTTTTGGTGAAGTTACAGTATTTTCCTTATATGATTGCCATATCCTCTTCATGGTGGTCCCATGGAAGAAATTTCTAAAAAGGAAATAGAAATCAAGACCTCTCCCATAGAGTGAATACAAACTGTTATCTTCTGCAGGTACTATTATGCCCGTTTTGTGGCTAGAAAATTGAGACTCACCGATGGGAAATGACTTTTCCAAGGTCGCAAGATTACTAAAAGATAGAGTGAAGAATCAAACATGGGTCTCCTTACTCTAAGTCCAGTGTTCTTTCCAATGTACTGTTTTACCCATTGTTTCAAGGCAAACTACTATAACTTTTGGGTCACAGAGTCATATACCATTGGATGGGCCTTCTTTTAAAAAAAATTTATTTTTTGCATTTTGGAGGGCAATTGGGGTTAAGTGACTTGCCCAAGGTCACATAGCTAGTAAGTGTTAAGTGTCTGAGACTGGATTTGAACTCAAGTCCTCCTGAGTCCAGGGCCAGTGCTTTATTCACTGCACTACCCAGTGCCCCTAGATGGGACTTTAAACATCACTTAACCCAGTCTCCTTATTTTGCAGAGGGAAGTAGCAATGGAAGAGGGAGGAAAGGTGACTTGCCTTAAGTGAACTCCTTAACAGCAGGGACTGTTTGTTTTGTCTCTCTTTCTTTTAATAACTAGGGATTAATACAGCGCCTGGCACGCAGTAGGATATTTAATAAATGCTTGCTGCCTGGCTGACCAGAAGGGTCCCAGAACCAACATGTGGCAGAACTAACTCCAGAATTCCTAGACCAAGAATCTTCTTTGGGCTTAAGTGACAGAAATGGTATCTATGTCTATTTCTCTTCCTGATGTTCTTCTTCACATACTGGCCTGCTGGAAGTATTGGTTTGTTCCCTTTTCTTTAGTACCAGCTACCATTGAGGTCCCCTGCCACCCATTTGTCCTTTTCTTAGACTCTTCTCAGTACTTTCCTCTCCAACCTGACTTCATCCTTAATTGTCCTGCTTCTGGTATACATCATCTAGAAAATCACAGAGCTAGGGCTAGAAGGGGCCGATTTAATCTTTCTATTCCAACCCCATAATTTTATAAATGAGGAAGCTCAGGCTACAGAGTTGAAATGACTGGGTCTAAAAGGTTACCTAGCTACTAAGTGGTAGATAAGTTCTGATTTCCATTCACAGCTCTTTTTATCTACCCTCCCTGCTAGTAACCAACTTATACCTCCCCTCTTGTCCTTGCTCCTTGAGAAAGCCTTCTGTAATGGTAGCCTCAGCTTCTTCTCCTCCCACTGAATTCTAAAGCCTCTGCAATCTGGCTTTCAGTCTCATCGCTTGAAATCAGAAACTTCTCTCTCCAAAGTCACCCATGATCTCATAACCCCAGAATCTAATGGCCTCTCCTCGATCCTCATCCTCCTTGACCCCCTACAGCCTTCTGCACCATTAATCACCCTCTTCTGGATGGTCTCTCTTCTCTAGATTTTCATGATACTCTTCTGTTTATTTTTCTAGAAGTCTGAATGCTATTCCTCAGTCTTCTCTGCTAGCTTCTTCATCTAGATCATACCATGAATCATGTTTATCCCTCAGGATTCTGTCCCAAGTCCTCTTCTCTTCTTTCTCTATGCCATCTTGTTTAGTGATCTCACCATCTCCCAGGCGATCAATTATCATCTCGATGTAGGTCAGTGGTTCTCAACCTTCCTAATGCCGTGACCCTTTAATACAGTTCTTCGGGTTGTGGTGACCCCCAACCATAAAATTATCTTCGTTGCTACTTCCTAATTGTAATTTTGCTACTATTATGAATCATAATGTAAATATCTGATATGCAGGATGTATTTTCATTGTTACAAATTGAACATAACCCACAGGTTGAGAACCGCTGATGTAGATGATCCCCAGGTCTCCTTATCTAGGTATATCTGTCTACATCCAGCCCTAGCTGTAACCCTATGCATCCTTCCCC
>CM053598.1:169886795-169904793 GCA_028646575.1 Pseudocheirus occidentalis | reverse complement strand
CACATATCCAGTCTATGGCCAAGTCTTGTCATTCCTACCTCCTCAGCATCTCTTTCTCCCTGCTCACACAACCACATCTCAGTCCTGCTGCAGTCACCTGCTGATGGGTCTCTACTTCAAGTTTCTCCCACTTTCATCCATTCTCTATTCAGCTACACAGTTATCTTCCTCGGGTACCAACCTAGAAATTCACCCCTGCTATGTAAACTCCAGCAGCTCCCTGTATTTATATTTCAATAGATCAAATATACAATGTTCTGTTCAGTCTTTAAAGCTCATCACAACCTGACCCCTTTTCAGCTTTCCAGTCTTCTTACATATAAGAATCTTACAGTCTTCCCTTCCATGTAATCGATGGTCTAGTGACTTGGGCTCTCTTGTTGGCCACGACAACACCATTTTGGATCTTGGTTCCTTCCCCCTGGCTCTCTCCTGTGCCTGGAATGCTGTCCCTCCACCTCCCCTGTATGGCTTTTCTGGAATCCTTCATGACTCTGGTCAGATTCTGTCCCCTTCAGAAGGCCTTTATCTCCTTGCTTGTGGTTGCCACCTATATGTTCTGTATGTATCTTATATAAATGGAGTTATTTGCAAATTGACTCCCTCATTTGAATGTGAACCCTTTGCCAGCAAAGCCCATGTTTCTGCATTTGTTCATATCCCTAGTACTTAGCCAAGACCTGGTCTGTGATAAGTGCTTAGTAAATGCTTATAGGCTGACTGTTGATAACAGGCTGGTTTTAATTGTCCCTTTATTCATGAACTGATTATTCTTTTTTGCCTGGATTTTTGTCCCAGATATTAGTTTCATTTACCCAAACATTCGCTTTTAATAGACTTTGTTCCATTCCAGTGGTTCTCAACCTGTGGGTCACGATCCTTTCACAGGGGTCACCTAACACCATCAGAAAACACATATTTCCGATGGTCTTAGGAACTGAGACACCACTCCTCTATCCATCTCCAGGCAGGTCTGCCCACATGCAAATATGCCCACATAAGAGTATTAAAGGTTCACCGCATTAGGAAGGTTGAGAACCACTGTTAAATTCCATCCAAGAACCACAGCTTTGGTTTTCACCTGTATTTTCTCTGATTCCTGCCTGACCCCCAAAGGCATATACTGCTACCTTCTTTTTAAAACTTTTTAAAAAATTTATTCTTAATTTATGGCATAAAACAAGCATTCCCATAACATAGTATAATGAAAAAAGATGATTGCACATAAACAGCAAATCTGTTATGTACAACTTGCTATTCTTTTTAAATATATAATAAAGTTATCATTGTAAATGTCTTTTTTTCTTTTCCCCCTTCCCCTACCCTAGAGATGACGAACATTAGACACAAATATTTATATGTGTATGTACATATATGTATATATATATACACGTATAAAATCATTCTATACATACTTCTACTTAGCAGTTCTTTCTGTGGATGCAGATAGCATCTTCCTTCATATATGTCCTTTGTAGTTCACACCTTCTACCTTCATTTAAGAATCATATGTGAAAGAGAGTTCCACTAGGACTGTTTGGACCCCAAGCATAGAACTAGCACCAATGGATGGGAATGACAGTGAGAAAGATGTTCTCTTCATATGAAGAATTTTTTTACTGACATATCCCAAAATGACATGGGCTGACTCATTAGGTAGTGAACTCCCTATCCCAGGAAGTATTTAAACAGAGACCGTGCATCAGGAATGTTGTAGAAGGGATTCCTACTTTTAGTAGAATTAGTAATTCTAAGATTTTCTACTTTTCTGATATTATAGTTACATGATCATAAGATCATAGACTGAGCAAGAAATCATCCAGTTCAAATATTTGATTATAAAGATAAGAAAACTGAGTCTGAAAAAGGTTAAGTGACTTGTTCAAGGTCGCAGAAGTAATTAATAGCAGAACTGGGATTTGAACCCAGATCTTGATAGTGAATTTTGTTTTTTTCCACTAATCAGTCAATCAGTTGTTGTTTTTCAGCCATTTCAGTCATTTTTTTACTCTTAGTGACCTCATTTGGCATTTTCTTGGCAAAGATACTGGAGTGATTTGCCATTTCCTTCTCTAGCTCATTTTACAGATGAGGAAACTGAGGTAAATATGATTATGTGACTTGCCCAAGGTCACACAGCTAATGTGAGTCTGAGGCCAGATTTGAACTCATGAAGATGAGTCTTCCTGATTCCTGCCCAGGCACTCTATCCACTGAACCTACTATGTGCCAACCACTGTGCTAAGTGCTTACCTTATAGCTTTTCTAATAGGAGGTCATGTTATATAGTAAATAGAGCAGTAGTATCTGAAGTTATTGTATAATAGCTCTAGAGATAACAGGGACCTTGAATTAAATCTGATTAAATCCTTTCACTTTACAAATGAGGATGGGCAGCTGGGTGGCACAGTGGATAGAGTACCAGACCTGGAGTCAGGAAGACTCATCTTCCTGAGTTCAAATCTGACCCTAGACACTTACTAGCTGTGTGACCCTGGGCAAGTCACTTAACCCTATTTGCCTCAGTTTCCTCATCCATAAAATGAGCTAGAGAAGGAAATGTCAAACTACTACATTATCTTTGCCAAGAAAACTCCAAATGGGATCATGAAGAGTGGGACACAATTGAAATGGGTGAAAAGCAAAAATGTGCCCTTACTTTAAAGATGAAGACACTGAAGTCCAGGAAAGCCAATTATCCTGTGCAAGATCACACAGATAAGAAAGCATCAGAGATGGAATTTGAATCCAGCTTCTTTGACCCCAGAGCCATTGCTTTTCCAACTATTCTCATAGGCTGTGTCTTTTGTCTTTGTCTTTTGTCTCTAGACAAAACTCTTCTACTGTTATGCAAATCAAAACAACTTTGAGGTACCACATCACACTTATCAGATTGGCTAAAATGGAAAAATAGGAAGATGATCAATGTTGGAGAGGATATAGGAATGTTGGAACACCTATTCATTGTTGGTGGAGCTGTGAGCTGATCCATTCTGGAGAGCAATTTGGAACTATACCCAAAGGGCTATAAAAATGTGCATACCCTTTGACCGAGCAATATCACTTCTAGGATTGTATCCCAAAAAAGATAAGCTTGGGAAAAGGACCCACATGCACAAAAATATTGATAGTAGTTCTTTTTGTTCATCAGTTGGGGAATGCCTAAACAAGTTGTGGTATATGAATGTAATGGAATACCATTGTGTTATAAGAAATGAGGAGCAAGCAGACTTCAGAGAAACCTGGCAAGACTTATATCAGCAGTTCTCAACCCCTTTGGGGTGGAATGACCCTTTCACAGGGGTCACAGGGGTTGCCTAAGACCATCAGAAAACACATATTTCCGATGTTCTTAGGAACCAACACCACTCCTCTATCCATCTTCTGGCGGGTCCACCCGCATGCAGATATGCCCACAAAAACTTGAGTATTAAAGGGTCACGACATTAGGAAGGTTGAGAACCACTGACTTGTATGAACTGATGCTGAGTGAGGGGAGAAGAACCAGGAGAACATTGTACACAGTAACAGCCACAGTGTGTGATGACTGACTTTGATAGACTTAGCCCTTCTCAGCAATGCAAGGACTTAAAACAGTTCCAAAGGACATATGATGGAAAATGCCAGACACATCCAGAAAAAGAACTATGGAGTCAGAATGCAGAATGAAGCAGACTATTTTCTTTCGTTTTCTTGTTTTATTTCTTTCTCATGGTTTTTTCCCATTTGTTATAATTCTTCTATGCAACATGTGATAATGTGTTTAATAGAAATGTATGTGTAGAGCCCATATCAGATTGCAGGCCATCTTGTGGAGGGAGGGGGAGAAAACTTAAAACTTATGGAAGTGAATGTTGAAAACCAAAGATAAATAATTTAATTTTAAAAACTCTTCTACTCTTCAGGTCTCAGTTTCCTCATCTATAAAATGAAGGGTTTAGGGTCATCTAATCTCTAAGGGTCCCTCCAGGTCTAAATCTTAGTATGTTTTTCTGACTCTTTCTGTCTCTTCTATTTCCCTCGCCCTCAAGGTGTCCTCTTCCTCCTCCCTCTCTTCCTCCTCCTCTTCTTCCTCTTTTTCCTCCTCCTTCCCCTTCTTCCCTGCCTCCTCCCTGCTGCCTTCTCTCCCCTTCATCTTCCTCCTCCTCTTCTTCCTCCTTTTCCTCCTCCTTCCCCTTCTTCCCTGCCTCCTCCCCGCTGCCTCCTCTCCCCTTCCTCTTCCTCCTCCTCCTCTTCCTTCTCTTTCTTTTCCCCATCCTTCCCCTCTCCCCTTCCTCCTCCCCTGCTTCCTCTTCTCTCTCTTCTTCTTCTTCCTCCCTCTGTTCCTCCTCTGCTGCTCAAGTCTGCCTCTAGGACAGTCTCTTCACAGCGCCAGGTTGACAGCTCTCTCCTTCCCTTAGCTCCGGCACATTTAGCTCCTGTGTTGAGACTTGCCCACGCCATCGTCTGTGTCAATACTTCTCCCAAGCAGAGAGGCCACAGAGACTGTCAAACAGGACCCGAATTCCTTGCCTCCCACTCGGCTTCATCAGCCTGTCAGCCTTTATTCATTTAAGATATTTTTGAACATTTCCAAGACTTTTTTTTCCTACTTAAAATGTGGCTCATCTTACTGCTCCTCCCCCCTCCACACACCCCTGCCAGCCAATTAAGATATAACTATATCTTCTTTTACCATGTGGTGTTTCCTGAAAAACTTTTCTTTCCTTAGTTTCTGGTCATACCTTTCATCCACTCTTTTTATGATATTATAAATAATTTCTACCCCTATTATAACCTTAATATCCTCACTTCCTTTTCTCCCACAGGCTTGGGAGCACAGCTTTGCAATGTTAAATATACATGCCCCGATCCATCATACCTTAACATGTATTAACAGCATCAAGTATTAACAGCGTGTCATTGGGCTAGAGGGCTCCTGATTTACTCCTTCCTAACAGCCCATTGAGGTCAGTACTAGTATCTTCCTTTTACAATTGGGGAAACTGAGGAAGACAGTGGTTAAAGTCTGTGTACTTCTAACTAGTCACTTTAATAGCTTAAAGCTGTGCTAAAGACTTTTGGGACACTCAGTATGAGGAAGCTTCAGCAGCAGGGCTGTACTTTGCAGTCTTGTTTGGCTGTGACCAACCGACCCTTGGTTATCCTGTGAACTAGAGCACGCTCATACTGTCCATGGGGCTTTCTTGGCAGAGATTCTGAAGGAGGCTGCCATTTCCTTCTCCAGAGATAGTGTTAGAATAATATAGTTTAGAGCTGGCCTCGGTGATCATAGCTGAATGCCTTCATTTTGCAGATTAGGAAAATGAGTCCCAGAGAAAAGTGTTTATATAACACCGACTGTATGCCTGGCACTGTCATAAGCACTTTTTACAAATATTATCTTATCAGATTCTCCAACAACCCTGCAAGGCTGTTGCCTCACCTGGAAGGTGGGAGAGAGAGCTCAAATACATATAATACAGTATGTGGTATCTTTGGGAGATCAGGGTGAGAACAGTCTGTCTGAAAGGAAGAATTCATGTAGAAAAGATCAGGAGACAAGGTTGGGGAGGCAGACGGGAGTCGAATTGTTCAAGACCTTAAATAAAGCGCAGACTAAGAGATTTTGATCTTCTTTAGTTTCTTCAAAGGGGAGCTGGTACAGGTTGTGTTTTTTAAGCAGGGAAATATGATGATAGGAGATTTAAAGGAAGAACAGTTTGGTGTTATCTGATTCAGGATAGATTGGAGAAGAGTTTGAAAGTCCAAAACTGAGCACCGGCCCTGGAGTCAGGAGTACCTGAGTTCAAATCCGGCCTCAGACACTTAACACACACACACAAAAAAAAAATCTAGCCGTGTGACCTTGGGCAAGTCACTTAAGCCCAACTGCCCTCCCAAAAAAAAAAAAAAAAAGCAAAAAAAAAAAAAAAGTCCAAAACTGAATGTTGAAGACCACATAGAAGGACTATACACACTGTTTATGCATTAGATCACAGATTTAAATCCAAATGAGACTTGAGAGAACATCTGATTTCCTTCATTTCATAAATGAGGAAACAGACTAGAGAGGTTCCGTGATTAACCCAAAGTCACACAGTACTAAGGAGCATTATCCCCAACTAACTTGGAAGCTCTATGTGGCCATGCGGAGTCATATCTAAATTTCATATCTTTCCTCAGTGCAAAACAGAGTGCCTTGCATACAGTAGATACTTAATATTTACTTATCCAACAAATGCATAGAAGCTATCAGGTAAAAAGGATATTTTCATGATGCTATTTCAGTCTTTAGTGTATTGAAACAGCAGCAAAGTCTATAGTCCTTTGCCCATAGAAAATAGGCAGGTACAAGTGATAATGCAGACTTTTGTCATGAGTTTTGTCATGAATATTATATTGAGTCATTTTTCAGTCATGTCCAATTCTTCATGACCCCATTTGGGGTTTTCTCCAGCTCATTTTACAGATGAAGAAACTGAGGCAAACAGGATTAAGTGACTTGCTCAGGGTTACATAACTGAGGCTGGATTTGAATTCAGGTCTTCTTGACTTCAGGCCCAGTACCACCTAGCTGCCCTTTGTCATGGATAATCAAAATTAAATGAAGTAGCACTGACTCGTAGGATCACAGGGTTACAGGTGGGACACCATTTTTAACCCCCCCTCATTTACTCAAGGTCCAGACATCTTAAAATAACCTTCTCTGGTATTGCTTTTTGAGAAGTACTATAATGTAATGCCAAGAATATTGGGCTTGGAGATTAAAGACGCCTAGATTCCACTGGTCCTGGAGTCAAGAGGACCTGAATATGAATTTGACCTCAGACGCTTTCTAACCATATGAATTTGGACAAGTCACTTAACCTTGCTTGCCTCCAAAAAACAAAACAAAACAAGAAACCATCTAGGTTCAACTCTTAGCTCTGACACTTAATATTTGTGAAATTTTGGGCAAGCATCAACTTTAGTTTCTTGATCAAGAAAATGGGAATATTAATAATCAGACTTCCTATTTCAAAGGGTTCTTATGAGGAAAGTGCTCCATACACTGTAAAGTACCATAATGTTTAATGAAAGATCTAGAATTTGTACACGGGTTCTCTGACAAGGAGTTCATTCAGATCCTGGTCTAATTGCTCAGTTCCATGTGTGCTGAGTTAAAAATATTTTCCAATATGGTCTGTCTTGTCGTAAATTTGCTTATGTGTTGCTTTGATTTTGATATATGGGAGCTAGGGATAAACATTTGGTGTAGCATGAAAATTAACATGAAAACAATGGATCAGAGCATTTAAATGTCATTATTCCAAATAGAGACCAGGCTTAAAAACAGATAGATATTTTTCTAACAATAGAAGCTATACAAAAATGAGATAGACCTGGGAGCTAAAGAGATTTTCTGTCACTAGAGGCATTCAAAGAAAAGTTGGATATGGGCAGCTAGATGGTGCACTGACCATGGAGTCAGAAGGACCTGAATTCAAATCTGGCCTCAAGCACTTACTAGGTTTGTGACCCTGGGCAAGTCACTTTACCCCAATTGCCTAAAAAAAAAAAAAAAAAAAAAAGGATAACCTTCCACTTATAAAGGTTATCAAAATGGAGACTCCTTTCCTTGGGCTTAATGACCTTCAAGGCCCAGCACTAAGATTCTGTGAGCCTACGAGATGTATGACTTAAGAAACCAGAGGAAGGAAGTTGGTTTGTCACCAAAATGGAACGGAAAATAACTTCTCAGAATAGATCATTTTGCAGCTGCCTTTCAGTTGAAAAAAAAATATCTGAAGGGTTTGATAATGTTTCATGAAGTTGACACTTAAATTAAATATTTCCCTATCTTTTGGTTGGAATTTTTATTGTCTCCTGCAAGCAATTCTCTGATCCAAGAGCATTTGAGGTTATTAATAGTGGCATTTCTATCTCAGAGACTCCTATGATTGGTCAGTCTAGGAGCTCTGTTCATTAGCAGGTGGTTTGGGGTAGCAATAAACAGCACATTTCTTCCTCTGGTGCCCTATAACAAATTCTTGCAACTAAACATTATTTCTACAAGATCAGGGAATTAGTATAGCATGAGATGCTAAGTGCACAATAGAATTAATGAGAGCAAAAGGAGTTAGGGAAGAGAGAGAGAGCTGGGATGGGCTTCATGGAGGATGTAAGGCTGGAATGGGACCCTGCAGGATAGTCTGCACAGGTGGGTGGAGAAGGGAGGGGGAAATCACAGAAGAAGGCACATAAGCTGATGCAGAGGAAGCAGTGTTTCTCTGTAACTGCTTGGAAAAAGAGAAACAAACCCTAAAATAAAATAAAAACATCCAGAGAGTGATGGATAATGAACCCATTTCTGCACTAAAGTCCTCCTCTGCTAGCTTGAAGTGACCTTGTGTGCTGTTAGACCACATGCTCCAGCAGAGCCTGTAAAGATAGACTGGCTACTGAAGGTACAAGTCTGGCAACTGACATGTGTCTGCCATTCAGTTCAATTCGACATGCATTTATGAGGCACCTACTATTGCAAAGCTTGGTATAGGCAGGGGTGAGGAACCTGTGGCCAGGTCTGGCAACTGACGTGTGTCTGCCATTCAGTTCAATTCGACATGCATTTATGAGGCACCTACTATTGCAAAGCTTGGTATAGGCAGGGGTGAGGAACCTGTGGCCAGGTCTGGCAACTGACTTGTGTGTCTGCCGTTCAGTTCAATTTGACAAGCATTTATGAGGCACCTACTATTCCAAAGCGTGGTGTAGGCAGGGGTGGGGAACCGGTGGCACATCAAGGTCACATGTGGCCCTTTAGGTCCTCAAGTGCAGCCCTTTAACTGAATCCAAACCTCACAGAACAAATCCCCTCCACAAAAGATTAGTTCTGTAAAAGTTGGACTCTGTCAAAAGGCTGCACCAGAGGACCTATAAGGCCACATGTAGCCTCAGGGCCACAGGTTCCCCACCCCTGGTGAAGGGTATAGAGGCCACCTTAGAGGCCTAAGGGCTGCCTCTGATATAGGCTAGCTCGGATCCTGAGCAAGTTACATAATCTTGCATAATTGAGTTGCTCATTTCCATCAGTGGAAGGAGTTAATACACCAGGCAATCCCAACAACAATAACTTCATGTCTGACCTACTTGCCTCACTTCATCCTGCCCCCACAATGTGCAAGTATATGTGGAACGGCGGATTTGGAGTCAGGAAGGTCTGAGTTCAAATCCTACCTTAAACACTGACTAACTGTTAACCTCTCTCAGCCTCAGTTTCATTATCTGTAAAATGTGGAAAATAAAATTTCCTGTCTCTCGCAGATGTGAAGATCACATGAGATCATATAAGCAAACTTTCTAGTATTCTACAGGATAAAAAGACAAAAATGAATTAAATTCTCTGTCCTCGAGAAGCTTATTGTCTACGAAAGGGCACAAGAATCAGATACATAAAGATAGTCTGATGAGGAAGAAAGAAAGGTGAGCAGAAAAGGCTTCCCATAGGAAGGTGGTGACGCCTGAACTTGGACCGTGAAGGTTGGACTGGCTTTGTATAAATACATCATCAAAGGGGGTGGCTAGGAGGCACAGTGAATAGAGCGCCGGCCCTGGAGTCAGGAGGACCTGAGTTCAAATCTGGCCTCAGACACTTGACACTAACTAGCCGTGTGACCTTGGGCAAGTCACTTGACCCCAGTTGCCCTCCAAAAAGCAAAAAATACATACACACATGCATGCATACATCATCAGAGGACCTCCTGGCTAAGTTCAGAAGCTTTTCACCGGAGCTCTGGCCACCAGGCATGATTGTTTTGGCCATAGCTGCTCATGAAGGTGGTGTGCTGAGGCATAGAGGTGAGTGTCAGTTCACACAATACCAACGCTGAAGTCACTGACCCTTGAGTTATAGTGGATAGAGCACCAGACCTGGAGTCAAGAAGCCCTGAGTTCAAATCTGACCTCAGACACTTCCTAGCTGTGTGACCCTGGGCAAGTCACTTACCCCTATTTGCCTCGGTTTCCTCTTCTATAAAGTGAGCCAGAGAAGGAAATAGCAAACCTTTGCCAAGAAAATCCCAGATGGGTCATGAAGAGTCAGAAACAACCGGACAACAGCAGCGGCATACTTTATGTTGTCATAAAGTAAACCAGTTTTGCAAAGAGAGGGGATGACTTTTATGGAAGACTGAAGCGAGAGAAGGACTTCAAAGTGTGGAAGACAGCAGGCAGGGAAAAGAACACCTAATAGAAAAGGAAGAAACTTTTCTTTCTTCCCCGCTGCTCCATTCCTCCATCTCTCCTGAATGGCCTCCTGGCTCACAGAATCCAAACCTTGGTCTATTCATTCTAGTTTTCATAGACTTTCTGCGTTGTCTTCTCAAGACTGGCCTGGAAACCTAGCCACCATTGATAATGTTATTTCTGTGAATAAGATGAGTTCCATGTTCCAAACACAACTGACAGATAAACTTGGGGTACACAAAGGGATGCCTCATGTCTATTGAGATCAGGACAACCTGTTTGTCTTCTTTAGTTGGTTTGATTCATGCCTGATGAAATTTTGCGGTAGTTGGAAATATATTTGATGGTCTATCTTGATTTCTGTTTAAGGATAAATAAATGACTTAGCATGTGCAACATTTAAAAATGTAGAAATAAGATCCAGTGTATTTTCTGGCTATATCAATTAAAAAGTTGACAGCCATAGTAAATTAAGTTGTAATTACAGTAAGCACTTAATAACCTTGTTTGCCTCCAATAAGTATTTTTAGAAACATATTAGAGAGGATTTTATTTCCTGCTTTTGAGTTCCAGCGTCTTTCTTCCGGCAAACATTTATTTCAGGTTTGCCCTTGCTTTGAGAGAGTGGTAAAAGCAGATAAATGTTTTCCTGTATCCTTGATTCACAGAGTGTAAAATATTTAAATGATTTCAAACTGATGAGCCTTGTTGTTTTAGGCTAACTGTTGAAATAAACAGATGTTCACCATCCTGTATCTTCATTTTTAAAAAAATTTAAATCAGTCAATAGGCCCCAAAAAAAATGAATTCCACCTATTAGCAGAGGGACTTTCTGTGATATTCCATTTTCTCAATTATAAAGTAAAGCTCCTTGAGAGTAAGGAATGTTTTGTTTTTGTCTTTGTAAGCCTCAGCATCTGGTGCAGAACATAGTAGGCATTTAAATGTTTGCTGACTTGAATTTGGCAAGATCTGTCTTTTACCTCTTTTTGTATCCCTGCCACATAGTAGGCACTTAATAAATGTTCATTGAGTGATTGATCATAGTGAGGAGTGTAGACTAAATAATTGCCAAGTTCCCACACTGCTTTGACATTCTTTGATTCTATAAATGTTTTGCCCCTCCATTCTTCTCCTTCTCCCTCTTAAAATAAATTTAAATAAGATTTTGATCGATGGAGAGATAGAACATTGATCAAATGCTTGCTATGGGCCAGGCAATCTACTAAGTACTGGGGATGCAAAAAAGATAGAATGTAAGGTCTGCTAGGCAAAGGCAGAATTTAAAAGGGAACTGGAAAGAAGGAGGGGGCAGGCAGCCAAAGTGAAAACAAAGCAGACAGGAGAGTGAGCAGTGGATTCAGTGTCTGAGAAACTGTTTTCTCAAAACACACATTCCTGACCGTGTGGTCTGATCATCCCAAGAAGGACAAAAACAGCTTAGAACATTCCAGTGCCCTCAGACTATAGTAATAATTACAATTATCAGAGACTTGGGTGAAAGCTTAGGCAAGTTTGCATAAAGCACAAAGTTCGGTAAGAATAGCCAATAAATTTATGTTACATACTGTGTTCCTGACTCTGTGCTAAGCATTAATTATCCTGTTTGATCTCATAACCCTGGGAGGTAGGGGCTATTATAATCTGCATTTTACAGACGGGGAAGCTAAGACAGAGATTAAGTGACTTGCTCAGGGTCACGTAGGTACTAAGTGTTGAACTCAGGTCTTGCTGACTCCAGGCCTGCTGTGCCACCTTGCTGCCCCAAAGATCTCTGTACTCTGCTGCTGCACTTAAGTTGACAAGATTAAACTTAGTAGGGTTAGATGTTACATCCTCCACTTGGGTTCAGAAGCCAACAGTACAAGAACAAGGTGGGGGAGATGTAGCTAGAAAGCTTTTCCTCTGACAATGGTGTAGAGATCCTAGTGGGCTGAAAACTTGATATGAGTCAACAGAAGACGAGAAAGCTAATTTGATCTTAAATGACATTAATAGAAAGTGTCCAGATTTAGAGAGGTAATAAATGGTCCTGCTGTATTTCCTCTATCCAGGTCAGGTCACCTCTGGAGCATCATGTTCTGGCTTAGATGCCACAATTTAGAGTAAAGGGTCCAGGAACTATGGTGAGGGAAAAATTTATTATAATTTCCCCCAACTTTTAATTTTCTTTGTAATCCACATGAATTTTATTCTATTCATTTAAAAAGTTATTCTGAGAATAAGTCCATAGACCTCTCCAGACTTCCAAACCGGCTCATGACATAAGGATAAGACAAGGTTGTCCAGCTGGAGACACATCCAGAAGAAGGTGATCATGGGGTGGAGAAGACTCAAAACCATGCTAAATGAGGATTAGTTGAAGGAATTGGGGATATTTCCCTGGCAGAGATGATTGGGGAAAGGGGCGAGAAGCTGGCAGAATGTGATCCTTGTCTTTAAATATGTAGGGGATTTATTCTAGGGGCAGAGAGGGTAAAAACCACAGTTAATAGCCATGGCTGTTTATGGATTTGCAAAACACTTCATTTACTTTATCTCAGATGAGCCTTTCCACAATCCCAGAGGTAAGTGCTACACGCATTATTATTCCCATTTTATAGATGAGACCAGTTTCTTTACTAAGCTTCCCCCGTTGCATAGGAAGGTTGTTGTTCCTAGAGGTCTTTAAGCAGAGCCTGAATTCTGACTACTTTGGGATATTGTAAATGAGATTCCTAATTTGGATGAACAATGAAGGTGGAAAACTTTTGAGGTCCTCTCCAACTCCAAGCTCTATGACAATTCTATGAAAATAAATTGTCTTAGCTAGTGTGGTTGAGATCATTGCATGCTGAGCTCCGTAAATTGCATTTCTAAGTGTAATTGATTTTTAATACTCTATATAAAGCTGGAAAATACCAAGAGAAATGTGGTTCTTTATCATTTTTTTCTAATCCCCAAATTTTCTTTATGCCCTCATAGAATGAAATGAGAGGATTAGTGTTTTGGAGTGAGTCATGTAGGTAAAAAAATGAAAATATTTCTAAACAAACCATTTTCACTTCAGTTTTCTCTCGTGTTTCCTGATTTCCACCTCCCTTCCTTCCTTCTCCCCCCCCATCTCCCCTCCACTGAGTAGGTGAACACACAATGATAAGTAGGAGGTTTTTTTTTAGTCAATAATATTTTTGACAGCCTGCTTTCACATAGCTCAGAGCACCCTGGCAAGAGCTACTTTCTGCGCTGTAGTCCAATGCCAGTCCTGTCATCCTAAATGGATTATGTCCAAATGGATGAAGATGGATAGTGATGTGCTCTTGTTTTATAGATGATTTATGTGCCTCATTCTCTTACACCATCAGTATAGATGTCAGCAATTTTACCAAAGTTTTCTCACCTCCAAAATCGTCAGATTCAGTCTTGAGCCAGGGGCAGCCCTTAGCTTGGGAGTGATCAGATTTATGTCTACCACGTTCCTCATCCTCGCCCTCAGTGGCTCAGCCAGCAACCCAAGAACAAAAGAGCTCTCTTCTCCACCCCTCTGATGCCTGTTAAATAATCTGTAATAAAAATAATAATGATAATGGTGTACATTTTCATGAAGCTTTACATGCATAATCATTTGAGATTCACAACAAACCTGTGCAAGAACTAGTTAAGCATTTCCATTTTTACAGATAAGAAGACTGAGACCCCGAAGGATGTATAGGGGGATCACAGAGTTTAGAGCTAGAAGGGCTCTCAAAGGTAAACCCTTTTATTTTACAGATGAGAAAACACAGGTCCAAAATTACCCCAAGGCACCCAGACAGTAAGTGATGGACATGGGATTTGAGACCAGCTTCTCAAGTCCAGGTCCAGCATGTTGCCTGTTTTACCACACTCTCTGACCTGCCTGTCGTCACATAGCTAGTGTGTGTCTGAGCCAGGTTTCCTGGTTCTAAGTCTAGTGTTCTTTTCAGTGTACTCCATTTGTTACACAGAACAAAAAAAAATTTTTTTTCCTATTCTCTTGCCTACCTCTCTTACCCTCTGCAGACTTGTGTAAAAGTAAATATACTATATACACAATATCTCAGGGTATGGGTATGTGATAAAAAAAATGAGTGTATTCATGAAAACACAGGTTATAAACAGGAAAGATGGTAGCTATTTCCATAATAACTCTAGGGGCATTCTCTAGATTTTTAGAAATGAAAGTTAAGGAATTTCAAAATTGGAAGGGAAAGATCTGTATAGATTAACCCAATTCCTGCTTAAGTGAATTCCTTCAATACTGTCTCTGATACATAGTCATCTAATCTCTGCCTGAACATCCCTGGTAATTCACAACCAACCCCAACTCTAATTATTGAGAGGTTCTTTGTATTGAACTGAAGCATGCCTTCCTCTGGCCTTTGCACACTGACCAGAAATGGTCACAGGAATAATATTGAACACCCCCCATCTTTCTACTCTTAACTACAATTCATTCCTCAAAACAGTGTACTTTATGCTTCTATTGAAGCAAGTTATGATGACATTGATTTTTTTAATTTTTATTTATTTAATTCTTAATTTATGGAATAAAACAAACAATTCCATAACATAGTGTAACAAAAAAGATGATTGCATATGAAAAGCTGCAAATCTGTTATGTACAACTTACTACTCCTTTAAAATATATAATAAAGTTATCATGTAAATTTCCTCTTTTTCTTTCCTCCCTAGCCTCACCCTAATGACACCTGTCATTAGACACAAATATGTATATATGTGTGTATAAATATATGTATGTAAAATTGTTCTATACATAGTCCTATTTATTAATTTTTCCTCCGGCTGCAGATAACATCTTTCTTCATATGTCCTTTACAGTTAATTCAGGTATATATAATAATCAATATGATGTATTCATTCAAAGTCCTTAAAACAATATTGCTATTACTGTATACAGTGTTCTCTTGTGTTTACAATTTACAGCAGTAAATAAATATTACATAATAACCTTGTATTTGATGCCATTGATTTTTAGGTAGCATTAGCAAAGAAGAGTTAAGGGGGTGGAATTTTTCCTCCTGTACTTTCCCTGACCACATCATATCTAGAATATTATGTTCATTTCTAAGCACCATATTTTGGAAGGGACATTGACAATCTGGAGAGTGTCCAGAGAAGGCTGACTATGACAATGGAAGCATTTGAAACTATGCCATACAAAGATGAGTTGAAGGAACGAATGAATGAAGGGTTAGGAGTCTGGAGAATATAAGACCCTGGGACTTAAGACCAGAGCAGAGGGGTAAGGAACGTGGAGGAGGAATTACCAGAAAATTATTATAGCCTTTAAATATTAGTTGTAGCTTGGAACACCAACCAAAAAAAATCTAAATTTAACTCTTTGAGGCCCTTTTGGGCACAGAACACCATCATCTTTCTCCCAGGGGATTGAATTCCATGAAGACTTCGGTCACTCTCACCACACCAGATACTAATACTCAACTCAGCAAGCTTAGAGTCAGAAGCAGACAGAGTGGTGTTGATATGTGGATACCATGCTCTGACACCCCTGTGATGGAGTGGTCTTGGGTTATTTACATCTCCAGACCAGAACTTACCAACTTTATTTTTTTTTCAATGAAGATATTGCAGGGAAAAATCAGGTGGCATTTGACACTACAGAACAAAGATTTGAAATTCTAGCTCCAGTATTTACAAACTTTTGTAAACTGAATAGGTCAAATGCAGACAGAGAGAGAGACAGACAGATGAATCAGAGATGAAGGAAAAAAGCATGATATTTAAGCATTTACTACATGGTAAATGCTATGTATACACATATATATGTATACATACACACACACATATATGAAAGCAAGCAAGACAGCCTCTAAAAGGAATAGACATTGTAGTGCAGGAAGACAACACATAAAGGGGAACTGAACAGGGATGAAGTTGGGACTTGGTATAGAGATGGCTGAGAAGTGACATGGAGGCCTGGTTTGGAATGAGACAAAAACTAACCTGTGAGAGCCTGGCTTCCTAGGAACACAGTCTAAGGTTCCAGTGGAAATGAAAAGGAGGATAATAGCACAGGGTATGTAAAATAAAGATTGGAATCACAGATTTGTATTGGAAGGGAAAGTGATTTGCCCAGAGTCACAGTGTTACCAAGTGTCAGGGCTGAGATTTGAACCAGAATCTTACTCCAAATCTAGCGTCCTTTATCCACAGCACCAGCTCTGGGTACCACATTCTAGCTCTGAACATTCAGCTGCTGTATAAATATGTAATCATATGTGTACATCTTTATACTTGGGTGCCTCTGTAGCTCACATATGTTTGTATCTATGCATCTACATTTCTAATTCTGCATTATGCACATGCCTGTATATACTTAGACATAGATATATAAAACATCTGAGTGTACACACACACACACACACACACACACACACACATATATATTTCCATGTGTGTTATTTTAGCAGGACATGCATGCTTTAGAAAACAAGTTAAAAAAAGAAAAAGGTGACTTAATCTTTCCGGGATTAGCCTTTGTTATTACTTTCATCAAGTTAAGTTTAGTCCTCTGGGTATATTTGTTTAAGGAAACAAGTGATCTAATTATTTTATAAGGTAAAGCAAAAGCACCTGATGTACGTGTCCATAGCTTTTAAAGCTAAAACTAATTCTCTGCTCTTTTTTTAAATGAAGATTCCTCCTCCTCCTCCAACCTCCCCCCAATCCCCACCACCCACTTCTGAAGCTTTTACAAGCTTGGTAATTAATTTATGGAATTCTAGAATGCAATGGGCCCTTAGCAGTCATAAGACATTTACTTGCATCATAGACTTTTATGAGTAGTCCACAAATTTCTCCTACTTTTCTCCCAAACCTGGCTTCCTAGACTGTCTCTTCCAGTGTTATGCACATGCACTTAGGCACAGATGTACTCTCTCTTGTAGAGTAAGGAGAACTATCCCTGCTATCCTAACTAATACCTACCTATGTAGCTGCATGCATGTATGTATATTATTGTGCAAAGGACTTGGTGACCCTTAAAAAGACTATAGAAATGTCAACTCCGTCATTATTATGTGGCAAGTAGGAAGCCTGACATTAAGAAAGCTAAGCAAAGTTATTCACACTACCAGTAATAAAGAGAAACCAAAAATTCAAGAGTAGTATTCAATTCACAAGTGCAAATGCCTTGCAGCAGAGGTGTCAACAGGCCCTGTGTGCCCCACAACATTCCTCAATCCCTCCTGAACCAGATTAAAATTAAGTTCCTATATGATTTTAATGTGTTGATGTAATAATAATAAAAAGAAATATATAAACATATGTGGTCTTCTCAGTCAATATGTATGAATCACTGTGTATGGTTTAATGGTCCCTATTGGTATTTGAGTTTGACACCCACTGACTTGTGAGAAGTCCTAATTAGAAATTAGCCTTTAGATTTTTTTTTGATGCATTTTTTTAAATTTACTTTTGGTTTACAACATTCAGTTCCACAGTCCCTTGGGTTTCACGTTTTCTCCCCCTCCCTCTTTTACACCTCTCCCTTCTTCCCATGGCAGCATGCAATCAAATATAGGATCTACAAATACTTTAACATTAAACATTATTCAAGTTGTAAAGAAGGATTATAACCAATGGAGTGAACAACGGGAGAAAAGAAACAAAACAAAAAAAGAGAGCAAGTAGTTTGCTTCAATCTGCATTCAGACTCTGTAGTTCTTTCTCTGGATGTGGATAGCCTTTCTATCCTGAGTCTTTTGGAGTTGTCTTATAACCTTGCATTGCTGAGAGGAGCCCAGTCTAT
>CM053598.1:169860417-169877179 GCA_028646575.1 Pseudocheirus occidentalis | reverse complement strand
AGATTGTGGGAGGGGTCTTACAGTGTGATCAATGTTCTGGTCTGGGGGGTAGGGACAAAAAGGGGAGAAAATTTGTAACTCAAAACCTTGTGGAAATGAATGATGTAACCAAGAAAATAAATTAAAATTAAAAAAAAAATTTAAGTACAACATTTTTAATGGATGACCCCGTACAAAATAATCATAATCTCAAGATAGATAAAACAAAAAGTGTGCAAAGTCTAGAGACTCAACCAAAGAGATCTAAATTATGTGAAAACATGACAAGAAGTAAATCATCCCTGTTTTCCTGTCTGCTCCTGGATATATACCAATGATTCTTTGAGATAGCCCTACAGAGGATCAGCTTATTACCTAACGCTTTTTATTCGGCTATAAAAAGGCAGGTTTTTTTTCTACCTGTGCAATAACCTGTAAAACATTAAATATAAAAGAGTAATAGCAGGATAGTGACTATTACTGCCGCTCTTTCTATCTGAGCCTCACCAAAAAAAGCCAAGAACAAGATTATAAAAATAGCTCACAGTTCTATAGGACTCTGCGATTTACAAAATAATTTCCTTACTTTAATCCCAATCAGCAATTTAACTATTATCTCTAAATTGATTAAGATTGTTAGAGCACTGTGAGGCCATAAAGATAATTTAATCCAGGAATTCTTAACTTTTTTTTTTTGGTAGCATGGAGTCTGCGGTAGCATGGAGTCTGCTGAAACCCATGGGCCGCTTCTCAGAATAATGTTTTTGTTTCCTGTCTTAACAAATTCAGGAAATGCTCAATTTTAGATAAATGGTAAAGAAAACAAAGATATAATTTTTTCCCCCATCCATCCAAGTTCATGGGCCTGCCCCCTAACCCCAACCCTGAAATCTATCCACAGAGTCCTTATGGAGTCCATGAAGCTTAGGTTGATAATCTTGATCTGATTTCACCTTCTGATTTTACAGGTGTGGAAACAGAGACCAAGACAAGGAAAGTGATCACAGGCATATTTGTAATCATGTTTCCTATCAGAGATTTCAAGTCCCACCTTAGGCAAAGTCACAGTTTCTCTGAGCCTTGGTTTTCTCATCTGTAAAATGAATGGATTGGACTTGGAGACTTATGTGGTCCCTTCCAACTCACAGCCTATGATCCTGTGACCTTTTACTTAATTGTATAATTCCTAGCCATTTCTTATGGATCTTTAAGGCCTTCTGTAAGCTTCTCCACACAAAATAGTGGCAAGGAAGTCTTTGTTAGCCACATAGTCCCATGAAAGGTCAGAAATGAGGAGGAAGAAGGCAATAACCTTGACCCTACGCTTAGCTTTTGTCCCCGGCCCCTCTTCATTTGCATGGCAGCCATAAAATTTCGGGGGTCTTCTGGAATTCTGCAAGGTTTCAGACCCATATAAACTCTGTAATTTTTCTTTGGTAGAGTCCCCTTGAAATGAGTTTGGGAGCCCTAGAACCACATGAAGAATTAAGCATAGAACTACATGAAATTTCACCAGGTGATGTTGTCACACTGACCCCACCAAGTACTGCTCCCTACTGGTCATTCCTGGTCAATGATTCTGGGATCCATATTGCACAGAACTCTGCTTCTGGCTTCAGTTGGAATCCTCAGCTGAGATCAGACCTTTTCTCTCATAGGAGGAAGAATGGATTCTGCCATTACTCTATGAATAAAGCCAGAGGGTTTTTTTTCTGCTATAATTCTGGCAAAATGACAGAAACCCAGTCGTTAGACTAGGGGAAAAGACTCAGTGACTTTTTTCCAATAAAAACGGTTTTTTGAGTCTTGGCAGGAGTAGGCATTTTACTCCCATGCAGAGAATCCTTGTCCTACATGGTAAGGTCTCTGGAACTCAAGAACCAGAACAACCCCAGCTAACTGTGGCTTTAAGCTAACACTTATTTTATGAATTCAGTCTGAGCAATTGTTCTATCAGAGACCTCACTCTAATTTAGGTTTAAAAATTCCATGTAAATACTTACTTTATTCTTCCTGGGTATCTGGTGCTCCAAAACCAATTTAAAGGGGGCTCTGCCAAAGAAACCCTAAAGGGGTACTCAAAATTCCATGTCTTACGTGCAGACTAATCTGAGGAAGCACAAGAGATTAGCTCAGAGGGTGAGATAATTTATCTTTTACTACATATCCACATTTCTGGCAACAGACAAACAGATGAATGGCCAGAGAGATAGAGAGATAGATGACAGATAGATAGATAGATAGATAGATAGATAGATAGATAGATAGATAGAGATGACAGAAAGATAGAGATAATAGATAGACAGACAGACAGATAGATGGTAGATAGTAGATAAACACACATACATTTACATTTATGTATGTATACGTACATATACAGATATGCTAAGCTAAAGTAAACTATAAGTTTCTCTTAAGTATTATTATGCAGTAGCTAATATAGCAATGTTTTGCATGACTACATATGTATAACCTACATCAAATTGCTTGCCTTCTCAGTGGGGTGGAGAGGGGGAGGAAGGGAGAAAATATGGAGCTCAAAGTATTGAAAACGAATGTTTAAAATTGTTTTTATAAGTAACTGAAGAAAAATAAAATACTAAATAAATTTTTAAAAATATTACTATGCAGGAAAGAAATTTCCCTGTGGTCCTGCATTTTCTGTGTTAGCATTTATGTAAAGACTTGAATAATATCAGCAAGTCAAAGCAATAACCACCCACAGCTAACATAGTCTGTCAATTTTCATGTATCGTATGAGAGGCTTTTCATTTGAGGGTCTCTACTGTGTTACAAGCTCCTTAAGGTCAAGGACAATGTCTTTGTCTATCTTTTGTACAAAAGCACCTGCCATGGGGTCTAATCTTTAGTAAATACTCAGTGAATATTTGTTAACAATAGCAATAATGTTGTTGTTGTTCAGATATTTAATTCATGTCTGACTCCTCTTGACCCCATTTTGGGTTTTTGTGACAAAAATGTTAAAGTGGTTTGCCATTTCCTTCTCCAGCTCATTTTACAGATAAGGAAACTGAGGCAAATAGGGCTAAGTGACTTGCCCAGGGTCACAGCTAGTAATTGTCTAAGGCCAGATTTGAATTCTGACTTCCCTAACTCTTGGCACAGACTATGACATCTACACGCCTTGTATTTGTTGACTGAATGAGCCATGGAATAAAGCCTGGAAATAGTCCATGCATGTAATAATCACTATATATAATTCCTTAAAGATCTTATAATGAGCCACTGACTCTACCAATACAAGCCACAGCCCCTCCCACTCATGCTTTTAGTAGACAATCTTTGTTGAGTTGCTATAGCCAAAAATATGTTTTCCACCTGTTGTCCAATCTTGTGCTGATGGTTCTTTCTGAATTATCTAGGTTGGGTCCCAGATAATAGAATCATACTTGAATGAAGCTTTTGAATCTTGGTAGGATATGTCAGATTTTGTATTTCTCTAAGCATAACCTTTGAAAATCCAAGTTCTCTGCCATACCATGATGATGTATCAGAAGAGAACTTTAGCAGAAGAGGATAACAATACCTCAGGTTAATGTAATACTTTACATACAGTTTACATGGCACTTGGGTAATAAATACAGGCTTATTTACCAAAACTGAGGCTTATCAAAAGCAAATGACTTAATGTCAAAATTCAGCTTAATCACAAAATTGAAATTGGATCTGACTCTAAGAATAGTCCTTTTTGTTGCAATTGGCACATATTAAATGCTTAATAAATGCTTTTTCATTTATTTGTTCATTCATTCATTTATTCATTTATTCATTCCATTGTACCACAGCGTCCAGGAAAGGGGGGATAAAAGAGGTAGGAATTCTCCACTCTAGCAATAGAATAGAGAAAGAAGATAGAAATCTTTCCTGACAAAACGCTCAGATTGATTATTATAGTAATAGGACACAAGAAAGTATGTACTGAATGATGCAAATCATAAGGTGATGGGGAATATGTGCACTTGAATTTTTTTAACTCATTGATGTCATTGTATCCTGGCTCTGAATATTCACCGGAGATAGATCTTTCCAGTCCTACCTGGCCTGGTCCCTGACAACATAAGGGGAATCAGAGAATCGTAATATGCACTTAGAGTTGGAAGGGACCAAGTCAATTTCAGAAGATTGTATAGGTTCCCAGAAATTAATCCTTTGCTTCCCTACCACTTCATCATGATTCCTCACCTCTACTCCTGTTTCCCTGACCCAGCTTGAGCCTACAGTTGCCTGGGTTACGGAAACATACAGGCTGTTGCTACCTGGTGGATATAAAAACACTTGTCTGGGGACTCTTAAGAGTTCATTTAAACCAAATTTAGTAATTAGTGTTAATTTTTGCTCACAATAATCCTGTCTTTATGAACATTTCCAGGTAGATCTTTAAATTTCATTAACACGAGACCTTTACAATACCTGTGTTAAGTGGATTTAATAGAGTTTAGTCATTAGGTCTTTTTATAAGCTGCCACACGGTGCAGCTGAGATAATCGTACTTGGCGGCCTCTCCTTGGGTTGATCCACAGAAATTGAATTAGTGCATTGTAAAGATCAGATTTGTTAGTGATTCCCTGCTGTCTGGCAGAGCAGACTTAGCCTCATAAGAAAAAAAATTGTACTACTTTTGCCCTATGGTACTCTTTTTAGAAGTAAATTGGCTTTGATTTCTACCTTCATATAAATTCAAGCTGATCACCTCTAAAACACCTACAGAAGCATGACTTGACCCTGGGCTGAGTTCCTGTGTGTTTTTATTACTTAGATCAGGGGTGGGGAACCTGCAGCCTTGAAGCCACATGTGTCCTCCTAGGTCTTTGTGTGTGGCCTTTGGACTGAGTTCAAGTTTTATAGAACAAATCCTTTCATTAAAGGGATTTGTTCTGTAAAACTTGGACTTAGTCAAAGGGCTTCGCTTGAGGACCTAGAGGGCCACATATGTGCTTCTGTTGAGAATTGCTGTGTACAATTCCCAGAGATACAAGCACATACCCAGTAAGCTTTTCCTGCCCCCCCCCCCAATATCTGGGCATGAGTCTGAACTCCACCCTCTTCAATGAGTGTGTTAATCAATCCTTGTCCTATCATTCCCCTCCTCACTGCCACAGTTCTATTTGGAATATTCTGTACTGATATTGCATAGAAGTTTTAAGGAGCATAGCTTTTTGGATGATTGTTGTCCCCCAAAATGGAGTTTACTACAGGTAACTTAAATCTCTCTTGACCTTTGCCAGGAGAAAGATGAAAGAACTTTCAGCTCTGCCTCTCTCTTTTTTATTTTTTTTGCTTTTTTTTTTGGAGGGCAGTTGGGGTTAAGTGACTTGCCCAAGGTCACACGGCTAGTTTTTTTTGTGTGTGTGTGTGTGTTAAGTGTCTGAGGCCGGATTTGAACTCAGGTACTCCTGACTCCAGGGCCGGTGCTCTATTCACTGCGCCACCTAGCCGCCCCTTCCCTCTCTCTTTTTAATTCATTCTAGTTCAGCTGTTCTCAACCCGTAGGTTGTGACCCCTTTAGGGGATCGCCTAAGACCATGGGAAAACATATATTTCCGATGGTCTTAGGAACCAAGACACTGCTCCTCTATCTGTTTCCAGGCGGGTCCACCCACATGCAGATATGCCCACACACAAGTATTAAAGGGTCACAGCATTAGGAAGGTTGAGAACCACTGTCCTAGTTAATCTTATTTTAAGATCTGATTATTTTCTATTTCTATTCATTACTGAGGTAGGGGAAGAGGAGTGGCTAACATGAGACATTCAGACTACTGCTATTAAAATATACTATTAACTCTTAGAGAAGTTATTTTTTAAAGATATAATTGGAGGCAACAGAATGATTTTTTTCCTTTGAATTTGTGGAATGTTTAGTTTTCATTATTCTGATATCACTTCATGGTAAGGAAAAGATCCTGTATGATCTTGAAGGCTCTTCTAGAAGAAAACAAACTCTGACAAGTCCTACTCAAATTGGATGTGGTGTTATAAGCTTATCTGTCATCTAAGAACCAGCCTAGTTAATCAACCAGTCAGTCTACCACAGTGGATAGAGCACCAGATTGGAATCAAGACTCATCTTCCTGAGTTCAAATCTGGCCTCAGACACTTACTAACTGTATGACCCTGGGCAAGTCATTTAATCCTGTTTGCCTCAGTTTCCTCATCTGTAAAATGAGCTGGAGAAGGAAATGACAAACTGCTCCAGCACCTTTGCCAAGAAAACTCCAAGTGGGGTCAAGAAGAGTCAGACGCAACTGAAATGACTGAACAAAAACAAAAAAAGTCAGACTCAGAAACAGGGACCACTAATCTATGCATAAGGATCCCTGCAGACCACATAGCAACTTAGTTTTAAAATGTGGTATTATTTATTTTGTTGTGTTTTTATTTATTTTATGGAATATTTTCTAACTTTTTGGCCTTGGGACCACGTTGCACTTTTAAAAATTATTGAGAGCCTTCCCTAAAGAGCTTTTGTTCATGCATTATTGATATTTACCATATTAAAAATTAAAATATCTTAGTATTATTATGAAAATACTGTTGACCTCGGGAACCAATTTTGAGAACCATTGCATTAATTAAAGATGGGCAGATAGAAGGCGTTCCCACAGGTAAAGTTTCCTGTTACCCGATCCTTGGCATATAGGTCCTGATTGGATTAAGTGGCCCCGCACTGGTCTCTTCTAGCTCTTGAGGTTCTGTGAGAGGGATTACAATCATCATTCATTTCCCAGTCATTGGAATCATGGATCCTTGAGGTATTGAGATGTAGTTTCCAAAATTTATATGTGATAGATATATACTGACTTTAAAATAGTATTTGTGATATTTAAATTATTACTAATTTTATAAAACTGGTCATCGTTTTCCTCACAACAGTCCTGTAAGGAAAGCAGCCCATTGTCACTATTCCTGTTTTGTAGCTGAGAGCCTTCAGGTTCAGGAGTGACTTGCCGATGGTCACAGTCAGTAAGCAACAAAATTGTTGCTTGAACCCAGGTTCTTTAACTCTGGATTCATTCACGGGCCTAGCTTCCCATGTTTATTCTCATGGATTTATAATATTTTTTTCCTACAGAGCTTAGAGCGTAGGTTATTTTTACCCAGAGTAAACAGTGGTGATAAATGAGATGTTTCAAGGAGTTTTTCCCCCACTTTAAATATTCAGTTAATGGCCTACATTCCCCAAAGGAAATCAGACTAATTAAAAGGTTTCAGAGGTTCAGTATCTAAGAGAAAATACATTTCTATTAAAAACTTTACATCTCACAAAACATCTTTCTTCATTCATCATAATCAGAGAAGTCATTTGGGAAGGAGACAATAGAGGAAATTATTTTATTTCTTCCTTACCATCTTGGGCAGATTCCCTTTTGCAAAGCTATAGCTCTTGTCACTTAAGTAGTCAGAAAGTGTATATGACATGTAAGAAAATCAACTCTTTGATTGTCTTCATCCATCAAACAACTGCCGCCAGCCTCCCTCCAATCACTGCCTTTTGCCCTCATTCAGTTCAATTTCAATCTAATTCTGGCAAAAAAAAAAAATACACACACACACACACACACACGCACATATATGCATTTGTGTGTGTGTGTGTGTGTGTGTGTGTGTGTGTGTGTGTGTGTGTGTGGTGTGTGGTGGCCTGGAAACATGACCATAAGTAGAAAGGAAGAGATAATACTTAACAAGGGCCTGATCCATCTGGGATTGTATTCACTACCATAGCAACTTCTAAAACCCAGTGAGGAAGGCAAGGGGTAGGAAAGACAGTTTCAGGGAATAATGACAATAATCTAACGTTCCAAATTTACCGTTCCGGATTCCAAACACTTTCACACATGTTTAGTTTATGTCCCCTAAGAGAAGGACAATATATTATTATTCTAATTTTATATCTGAGGGAACTAAGGCTCAGTCTTGCCCTTGGTCACATAGCCATCAAGTGACAGAGGTGGGCCATGAATCCAGGTCTTCTGATGGCTAGGCCAGTGCTCTTTACATATCACTGTGAGGCAGTGTGGTACAGTGGAAAGAACACTGAACTTGGCATTGCCAGACCTGAGTTTAAATTCTCTGCTTTGCCATTTACTATATATGGGACACTGGAGAAGATCTTGTCCCTCTCAGTTCCCTCATTTGTAAAATCAGACACATCCTTCTATCACCACCCACCTCTTTTTCTTACACCAAATAAAACATTAGTTAGTGCAGGGTTTCTTAACCCTTTTTTTAATGTCAAAAACCCCTTTGTCAGTCAGGTGAAGTCTTCTTCTTCTCAAAATAATGTTTTTAAATGCATAAAATATATAGGATTGCAAAAGAAATCAATTGTTATGTTGAAATACAGTTAATAAAAGAGTAAAACAAACAAACAAATTCACAAACACCAGGTTCAGAATCCCTGAGTTAAAGTAATATGGCAAAGTGGACAGAGTGCTAGGTTTCCTTGATCTTGGTCAAATCATTTAACTCCCACGTGCTCCAGTAAACTACTCAGATCTAATTCACCAAGGACTTTACATTCTTAAAATTGAGACCCTCCCCCAAAGAAATTATGTTTATATATGTTGTTGATATTTACCATATTAAAAACTAAAGCATCTTATTATGATGATAAAGATAGTGTTGACTTCATAGACCACACTTTGAGAACCATTGCCTTAATTAAAGATGGGCAGGTGGAGGGTGTTCCCGCATGGTAAGTTCTCTCTGTTACCCGATCCTTGGCCTATTTAGGTAAGGGCAACAATGAAAATGCTGAGTAAAAAAAACATAGTATGAAGTGCCTCACATTTCCAAGTTGGGTAAGATTATCCAAAGTTAAACAAGTACCTTTTTGACCTTCCTTGTGTTTTCTTCAACATTTTTAATCAGGTAAAAATGTGACTGGAAGTCAGAAATATGAAATGAGCAGCATAAAAGGCATTGGATATAAGAGAATTGAAAGTATATATAATATTAGTATAATCCAGTGGGGATATATTTCTAAATGTAAAAGTATATTTAATAAATACAAAAATTACTTTGCTGCACTAATCAAGTCTGAATGTCAGTTTCCTCAAGTATTCTGTGACAAAAGTCTGAAGAAAAAATTTTACTATTCAATTTAATTTTGTTTTAATAAATATTTTTATATAAAAGTTTTTCACCTTGGAAAAAAGAAAACAAAAACATGGTATGTTTTCTTGAAGCGTCCCTATTCACTAAGTAGCATTGAAGCATCAAACGCTATCTCCTGAAAGATAGAGTAAAATAATAAGGCCATGGAAGAGAATGATGATGATGGATACCTACCAAAGAACTGCAAGCATAGGATCCAGACACTCCAATGGCTTGTTGGTGGCATTTGGTGAATTTTTAAAAAATTATTTATTTGGTTTTTGCATATAAGATCAAGGGGGATAACATCTGCCATGCTCTATGTACATTTCTATGGGCTGTTATTAACCATATTAAGGCTAGCTAGCATTATTATTGTTGTTATATCTCTTACCAGTGGTTCATCCCCAAAAAGTCATAGTAGGAAACCTGAATATATAGGAGGTCAGATAGCGGAACGGACCTTGGATTTAAAGTCAGAGGACCTTGGTTCAGTTCCCAGACCCAAACTGAATGCCAGGCTGGCCACTTACTGACACTAATCAAGTTACTTAATCTCTCTGAGCCTCTTTTTTCTCATCTATAAAGTGAAGGGCATAGGCTTTCCAGCCTCTAGGAACTCTTCTAGTTCTAAATCTGTATTTCTGTGATTTTCAGTCCTTTAAGCAGACTACATCATTGAATGGTTGATCCTGTGTTTCTAGTTACTAGCGGTAGTGTCAAGAGAAAAATCCCATGGCCCATCAATTAGGGAATGGCTGACCAAGTTGTGGTATATGATTGTAATGGAATATTATTGTGCTATAAGACATGATGAGCAGGATGATTTTAGAAAAACCTGGAGAGACTTAAATGAACTGATGCAGAATGAATTGAGCAGAACCAAGGGAAAGAACATTGTACACAGTAACAGCAATATTGTATGATGAACAATTGTGAATGACTTAGCTATTTTCAGCAATACAATGATCCTAGAGCAGCGGTTCTCAATCTGTGGGTTGCAACACCTTTGGGGGTTGAATGACCCTTTCACAGGGGTGTCCTAAGACCATCAGAAAACACATATTTCCGATGGTCTTAGGAGTCGAGAGACTGCTCCTCTGTCTGCCTCCAGGCAGGTCCACCCACATGCAGATGTGCCCACATACAAGTATTTAAGGGTCTTGGCATTAGGAAGGTTGAGAACCGCTGTCCTAGACAATCCTGAAGGACTCATGATAAAAAAAATGTCCACCTCCAGAGAAAGAATTGATGGCCTCTTAATACAGACTGGAGCATAATCTTCCTTCTTTCCTTCCTTCTTTCCTTCCTTCCTTCCTTCCTTCCTTTCTTCTTTCCTTCTTTCCTTCTTTCCTTTCTTCCTTCCTTCCTTCCTTTTTTCCTTCCTTCCTTCCTTTCTTTCTCTCTCTCTTTCCTTCATTCTCTCTTTCCCTTCCTTCCTTTCTTTTCTTCCTTCCTTCCTTTCTTTTTTTGGTTTGAGTTTTCTTCTACAAAATGACTAACAGAAATGTGTTTTACATGATTGCATTGTGTATATAACTTATATATAACCTATCTCAGGAGGGGAGGGAGGGATTGAATTTGGAACATAAAATTTTTGAAAGAGTGTTAAAAATTGTTTTACCCTGTAATTGGGGAAAATAAAATATTATTTAAGAAAAGAAGAATTCTCATGCAAAGTAGGTGTATGAAAATGTTGTCTTAAGAAGTTTGCAGCTTTCTTGTCAGACTGCTGTAAATCAGATAGGCCACTGAGATGTGGCATTTATCTGGCCTAAGAGTAAGAAGATACATGGTCTAGCATAGAAGTGTTAAAAACACGGCCCACAAGCCATTTACAGATCCCGACACCCCCCCGAGAGCAGCCAGAATCAGATTAAAATATGAATGGAAATATTTGACAAAATAAATACAAATACATTAAACATTAACAGTATTACATTTAAAACTAAGCCAATATGGTGCCTACAAGTATCATTGTGTATGGTTTGGTTTGACACCCTTCATCCAGCAAGCACCAAATCATACCTAGAAGGAACTTTTAGTGATCATCTATCTCCATCCTCCCTTTTTACCATCAAAGAAACTGAGGCCTGGAGAAATGACTTGATCAACTAGTAATTATTAGTAATTGCAAATTAATAACTAGTAATAATAATTAATTACTAGTAATAATAATAGGTAGTAATACATCACAAAGGTGGAATTCTGACCCCAGTCTTCTCGTTCTCTCCACTATGAGTCTACTGCACACACTCTGCTCTGGTCTATACAGATGTGCTCTTTGACAGTGCACGGGAAATGTCTGTGGAGAACTTTGCTTCTTCACTCGTTGTATTAGACCATTTATCCATCTTGTTCCTGGTGAGGAACCCATTATTTTATGTTTAAGAAATATGACATTAAGGTTACAAGATTGATTTGAAGTGCATCTAAATGAGTACCATCTACTTCAAAAGAATCTCCTTGGGGGGGCGACATAAATAAATTTAATTCAGTTATCAGATCCAGTATGAAAGTCACACAAAAATCCATTCTTATACCATTATGGTCTACTTTCTGTTGGACCAGGAAGTACCACTGCCCAGCTTCAATCACCTATCTTATTCACCAGACTTGACTCCCAATGATTTTGGCCATCTATTTGACACCATTGAAAAGAAGGGTTTTCGTCATTGAATAATAATTTCTTAGAGCTGAGAGCAACCTCAGAGGTCATCCTGGTCTAACAGATGCCTCAATCATGAATCCCATCTACAGCATCCTCAAAGAATGGTCATCCTCCACTTCCATATCTCTAGACTTGAAGGACTCACAGTCAGGTTAGCTGATTTTGATTTTAGATGACTGTGATTTTTAAGACTTTTTTTCCCTTTTATTAAAACAAAATCTGCTTCTGAAGTTTCTATGCATTGCTTCTACTTCTGTGACCAGGGGCCGAGGAGACCATTCTAATCCCTCTTCCATGTGGCTGCAGTAGGCTTTGAAGGCCATACAAAAGGAAGAGTCAGGACATATTTTGGGTAATGGCAGCCTCGTTGGAATAAGTCCATGACTGTTGGAGTTTACTATGAAGCACACAAAACTCATTTGGAGGTAGTTGTTTCTGAACATTTTGGGGGAAGGGGAAATGTAGTCATGTTGCTTTGTCAATCCCACCCAAAAGGGAATAAGCTCTTTGTTCGTTTGTTTTTAAAATGGTGTATTTTTTAAAATACTACCTTCATTTCTAAATAAGTCCCTACTCTCTCCCTTAACCAATAAACCATTAATGATAATAGTAATAAGAATTAATATTTGTATAGCAGTTTAAGGCTGGGAAGCAGATACTATTATTAGCCTTAAATGAAATAAGATTTGTTAAGTGCTTACCACAGTTCCTAGCACATAGTAGGCACTTAATAAATGCTTATTTTCTTCCCCCTTTTACATATGAGGAAAATGAGGCAGAGAGAGATTAAGCCATTTATTCAATGTCACCCACTGAGTGGCTAGTGAGTGGCTGAACCTGGATTTGAACTCAGGTCTTCCTTGAGGTCTAATACTCTATCTGTTTAGCCACCTAGCTGCCTCAAAAATCCCTGATAACAAGTCGTTTTTTAAAAAAGAAGTTTAGAAAAACTGATGAATGTATTGTCTGACTCTGACAGTATATACAATAGCCCACATCCAGGGTCCACATCCACATTCCTCCACTGCTGCGACGAAGGGAAGGAAGTGCATTTTTCCATCTCTTTTCTTGGTGCCAAATTTAGTCATAATTACACGGTTTTCCACTTCGCTTTATTGTTCTTTTCTGTTTACATTGTTGTTCCCATTGTATGTCTTGTTTTCCTCGTTTTGCTTATTTCATCAGTCTATGGAAGTCTGGTGAGTGGGAACCATAACTATCCGTATTCGTTATGTTGTTGTGGAATCTTTTTATGGAAGAAGGAAAAATCAGTGGAAGGGAGTGAGAAAGAAAATAAGGAGTTCTCTATCCCTGATCGATATGTTCTAACCTCGGGACCTCCAGTCCCACTGAGCTCATTCTTCTCATCCTCTACCTTCCAATCCCAGGGCTTGTTATTTTAGAATGAACATGTGAGCACAGTTAACTTCTACTGGCCCCAAAACAAGTGTCCCATTATCCAGACCAGGAGTGGGGAACCTTTGGCCTCGAGGCCAAATGTAGCCCTCTAGGTCCTCAAGTGTGGCCCTTTCCCTGTGGCTTAAAGTCCACCTGTGACCCTCTAGGCCCTTAAGTGCAGCTCTTTAATTGAGTAGGGAGGCACTTGAGGACCTAAAGGGCCACATGTGGCTTCAAGGCCATAGGTTCCCTACCCCTGGTCCAGACCATTTCATCTGACCATTAAATGTGTATGTCCAGCCTCCTGTCTGGTACAGAAAAGATGATCTCTGAATTCTCTCCTAACACTAAAATTCTGTGCTTCTGTGAACTCAGGAAAGAAGAATGAATGAAAAACAGGGGAAAGATTCTAGGTATTTGTTATTTGAGATTTCTTAAGATTTCAATAAATTCATATGCTATTTTTAAATTTTATTTTGTATTTCTTTTCTTGTTTACATTATTCATTTTCATTACATTTTTGAATTACACATTTTCTCCCCATCTTACCCCTGCCCCAACCCTAAAACAGCAATCCCACTGTAAAGCCCCTCCCCTGCTCTGCTTTCTTATTTTCTGGTAGGGCAGGGAGGGTCTCCCTACCCCAGCCCCTGTATATCTTAATTCCTAGTTGTAGGTATTGCAGAACTTTGAATTCTAGATTCTTTCGATTCCTCCCTTGTCATCCACCCCCACTGGAAGGACACTCAGTTCAATACAGGCTGTGGATGTGTGATTATACAGGACATCTTCATAGTGGACACATTGTGACAGTGATCGTCTGTCTCTCCTTCCTATCCCTCCCCGCCCTTGTTCTGTTCTCTACCCTGTCCCTGTTCTAGCATCCCTCCCCCAGACCCTGTCCTCCCCTCCATCATCTACCCTCTCATCAAGCTGCCTTCAGTGAGAGATGTGCTCTCTGTATTTTTGTGAGTCTGAGAGTCCTAGACTTTGTCTGGGCTCATAATTTTATGGGTGTTTAGGGTGGCGGTGTGGGAGCTGCAGGACATTGCTGCTTCTATGCTGCCATCTTGGCTCCGCCCCCATTCATATGCTATTTTAGAAGTAGAAGGGATTTGGGGGCAGCTAGGTGGCACAATGAATAGCGTGCTGGCCCTGAAGTCAGAAGGACCTGAGTTCAAATCCAGCCTCAGACACTTAACACTTATTAGCCATGTGACCTTGTGGCAAGGATTTTGAAATATAGAATTTTAGCATTGGGAAGAATGTAAAGTTCATCTAGTCCTAAAGTTCTTAACCTGGGATCTACATACCCCAAAGGTATGATAGAGTTCCGGAGATCCATGAACTTGGTTGGGGAGGAAATTACATCTTTATTTCAATATAATTCATTTACTTTAAAATCCTTTGAACTTTTTTGAATTTTTTTATCTTGTGAATTTAAGACAACTATTTGAAGAAGAGATAGGTTTCACCAGACTGCCATGGCAGGGACTATGCCACACACACACACACACACACACACACACACACACACACACACACACACACACACACACCAAAAGGATTAAGAACCTTTGATCAAGTCTAATCTACCTGTTTTACAGAGGAGAAAAACTGAATGTCTGTAAAATTGCCATGACTAGCTGGAGGTTACCCAGCTAATTTCCTGTACCCCAACACAGGGCTCTTTTCCCTTCTGTCCTTAGCAGTCCATTAACAACAGAAACTCGGAGATTTCTATAGCATATTATGAGGTTTAGAAAGCACTTTCCTCACAAAAAAACCCACAAGGCAAGATGGCACATCCAATTTGTAGCCCTGGAAACTGAGTCTCAGAGAGGTGAATATATATGTGATCATGCAACCAGTAATTGTCAGGGCTGGAATTTAGTGAATTTAGATCCAGTGCTCTTTTTTCACACTGCCACCCAACCTTCATACTTTTAAGCTCAAAGCCATGTTCCTCACACACCTGCTCTATGTATAGACCGTGAGGAAAGGGCAAAGCTCTGGCTCTGACTTCTGCCCTATTACTATGAGATAGAGTCCATTTTCTGGGAGAATTTTGCTTCTGTTCTTCATCAATATTTTAAATGATGAATGTCTTGACCTCTGCCCCGAAGGGAAATGAAGATGAGAACTGAGGGAGTGTGGTTTCCTGACATAGCCATTAACCATTCCATCTCAGCCTCATCTTCCTCCTGGCTCTGGCTGCAGCCAGGCCTAATGGCAGGATCAGGTGGGCTTTGTTCTCTTGCTGAAATATTTGTTTTTCAAGCACAAAAGAATAATCTCTCTGAGCCAAGTTACCCTCCTTTCTCTCTGCACTCAGCTCCATCTCCCCACTCCCAACCAAAATTGATGCTGGCATAAAGGCTCATCCCAGTTACTTTCAAAGCCAATGTGATTGATGGGTCAAGGTGTGCTTACGTGCAACCAACTGAGGTTCATAGTTGAAATTACATCACCTTGCCTCTGGATAAGCATCTTTGAGATGCCAACCCAGTTCTAGGCTTGGGCCCTGGGGAACTTCTTTCCAGCAGACTTTGAGAAAAGTAAGGTTTTCTTTTGGAATCTGAGATAAAATCCCATTGTCCTTTTAAATTTTCATGTGCCTGGCCCAATCACTCCCCAGTTTGGGATTTTCTTTCAGCTCTGTCTCCCTTACTTTAGAGTTTCTTTTTTTTGTAATGCTCCTAGTCTAACTTTTTAAAGGCAAAGAAATATAGTTGGAAAGAAAGAATGCAGTGGTTATTAGATCACTAATTAGTTGCATGATTTTAACTGGGCAAGTAAATCACATTATTTCTCTGGGCCTCATTCCTTGTTCTCTTGTGGGTAGAATGGGAGGAGATTCCTTTGAAATGGGAATGGGTGGAGTGAATAAATGAATGAATGGATGAACGAGAAACATTTATTAAGTGTTTACAAAACCTGCCCAAAAGCTATAGGCTAAACGTGCTAAATGCTGGATAATATAAATAATAATAGAACAACAGTTTCTCCTTTCAAGGAGCTCACATTCTAAAAAGAAGAGACAACCCATATAAGAGGTTTCCACTGTACATTAGATGGAAAGGCCCCATGGGGTGTGATTCAAAGGAGAAAGTAGTGCTGCTTCTATAATATTTTTCCACTAATAAAACCATATCCACTTGACAATGACAATTGAGTCATTTGACAATGCCTAAGAACTTTGACACTGAGGGGCAGAGCCAAGATGGCGGCATAGAAGCAGCAAAGGACCACAGCTCCCACACAAACACACTAAAAAACTCATAAAATGGGACGCTAAACAGATTTTCAAGCTCTAAAACTCTCCACAAGACTGAAAGCACATCTGTTGCTACAGGCAGTGCAGCAGGCGGGGCTCTTCGCAGCAGTCTGCGACCCCTGCAGAAACCTCGGCCAGCTCAGGCCCTGGGGCATCGGGCGGGGAACCGCGGCTACAGGAGAGCAGATCGACTGCACTGGAGGCACAGTTACCACATTTATCAGGCCAGAAGACAAAAAGGCTAAGAGAAAGGTCAGTGGATTTTGCTAACTGGGGAGGAGAAGAGCGGGTCCCGCCAAACTGCTCCCAGGGCAAGGAGG
>CM053598.1:169798922-169859917 GCA_028646575.1 Pseudocheirus occidentalis | reverse complement strand
CACAATTTGCCCACCATGGAGATGTCCTGTGTAATTACACAGGTACAGCCTCTATTGAATTGCTGCTCCTCCCAGTGGGAGTGGGTGACAGGGGAGGAATTGCAAGAATCTAGTATTTAAAGCTATACAATTAAATGCAACTGGAAAATAATACATACAGGGACGGGGGCAGGGAGGAGCTCCCTGCCCTGCTGGAAAGCTAGAGAGGTGTTGGAGGAGGGCATAAAAGGGTGGGAGGGGTCTTACAGTGAGATCAATGTTCTGGCCTGGGGGGTAGGGACAAAAAGGGGAGAAAATGTATAACTTAAAACCTTGTGGAAATGAATGATATAACCAAGAAAATAAATTAGGATTTAAAAAAAAACTTTTTAAAATGAAATAAATTAAATCAGAGAAGAAAATGAAAAAAAAAAGACTGTTAGATGTGATGTCAGAGGCCATGAGTTCCAATCCCACATCAGGTGGTCACTTACCAAGGTGACCTTGGGCACAGCATTCCCTAAGATTCAGTTTTCCCATCTGTAAAATAAGGGGTTTGGAATATATGCTTCTGAAATGCCCTTCGTAGTACTAACTTTGTAGTCCTGTGTTTCTGGAAGAGAGTGAATGGGAGCCTTCTGCTTTGCATGGATGCTTCCCTCAAGGATTTTTCCCTAGACTAAGACCGTCAAGCTGAAGTTAATTCTACTGCCTCTCAGACACAACATTTAAGAAATCCAGGTAACACAAGGGCTGCTGATATGTTTTTTAACTGAACCCACCTATGTTTGGTGATGAAACAAAGTGTGTGTGAGCAAAGGGAGTGAAAACAGCCATGTTTTGAGAGCTAAGGGTGTTGAATATGGAGCCAGAGCGTGCTTGTTGTTCCTGACATCTCTGTGACTTTAGGTAAGGCACTTCACCTCTGGGCCTCCCCTCTCTCCTTTGTAAAATAAGGAAGCTTTCCAGATGTTCCCTAAGGTCCCTTTTAGCTCTAACGCTTTTGAGGCCTGGGGAGAAGCCCAGGAGAGAACCCTAGCACAGTCCTTGACTTTCCCCACCTTGTGTCATTACTGTCATGAGTGGGGTTGTTCAGAGGCATCTGTCAATTTGGAGTTGGGACTTCGACCTCCAACATAGGTATGCATTCTAAGTGTGAGCCAGAATTAGAGGAATAAAAGGTGCAGAAAGCTGTGGTCAGATCCCTCTTCGAGCTGTATGTCTCTCAGAATAGTTGAGTTTACCACTACATGCTGATCCCTAGGATCATAGAATCTTAGAGCTGGAAAGCACAAGTGCTCTGGCAAATATTTAACAACGAGCCTTTCCTTTCCCTCTTCCAGAAAAAAAAAACCCACAGGACATACCTTTAAGTTTAATCTGTATTATTCGCATTTTCTCTATCACTTCCTTAAGCCTAGACAATCCACAAGACAATAAAGTAAGCCCTGATTTGAAGTGTCTGCGGATTTCTAAGGTGCAAATGCTCAGACTGAAAAGTTAACAATTAGCCTGGCCAGTTCCAGTTGGCTCCAGCGCACCCCTGATTGGAAGAGATCTCCGGGGTCTTCTAATCCAGTCTATAAAGTGTTCATGCGCCTTGTGCTTCAGAACCACCAGAAATGTAGAACTCATTACCTCGAAGGCATCTCCTTCTTCTTGTGGACATACTTTTTATTATTAGGAAGATTAGGCTAGTTTTCTGCCCCCTTGTAATTTCTACCTATTATTTCCTATTCTCCGGCTTTTTAAAATAATATCAGTACGGTGGAAGAAGTATTAGATTTGGAGGCAAAATTTGTTGTTGTTCAGTCATGTCTGACTTCATGACCCCATTTGGGGTTTTCTTGGTAGAGATACTGGAGGGACTTACCATTTCCTTCTCCAGCTCATTTTACAGATGAGGAAACTGAGGCAAACAGGATTAAATGACTTTCCCAGAGTCACACAACTAGCAAGTGTCTCAGGCTGAACTTGAACTCAAGTCTTCAACTCCAAACTTGTGCTCTATCCACAGTGCCACCTAGCTGTCCTGACTGCCCTTTAGCTGATATTGTAATGCTATATTGAGGAGTCAGGCTCTGATGACAGCAAATAGAGTGAGCATTCATAGGAGCAAATGGTCATAGAAAGTTTGATCTAGGGAAGATCTTATCAGTCCTTTAATCCAGTTCTTAATCTTGGGTTTATGGAGCTACATAGAAATTTCATGGGATCATGAACTTGGATGGGGAAAAAGGCATCTTTATTTTCATTAACCTTTTTGATTTAATGCATTTCTGTGCATTTTTTTTTGAGAAAGGATCCATAGATTTCACCAGATTGCCAGAAGTATCCATGGTACAAAAGATAAAATGAACCCCTGCTTTGAAAGATGGGGAAGTTACAACCCAGAGAGAAGTTCCTTGCTCAAGGTCACACAGCTAATTATTGTCAGAGCTGGAACGAGATCCCAGGGTCTCCTGGCTCCTGAGTTAATGCTTTTTCCCACTATACCCCCCTGCATCCAATTTACATGTCTCCATGCATTATAAACAAGGGGTAAGATCAAATGTCATTTCAAAAGATAATTAGCTCAAGGTTGCCTCTTGGAAGCCCTAAGACTCAGCTCCAAAGGCAGGAGATCTTTGGTGACCTGGGAGAAGAATGCCCTCGCTGAGCACATGGGAAAAGCTACAAATCAGAATTATGCAGTCTATTTCTTCATTGACTGAAGCTTTTATCACTCCCCAAAACATTTCCTTCCTGGCTCTGTAAAGAAAGGCTGGTCTCAGATCTCGATTTTTGAAGTACCAGTCTGATTGCTGGAGTAGAGGTTTCCTCCTCAAAGGATGGGGAACGTTGGATCTTCTGTGAGAGGAAGCTATTCTCTTCCAGCATTCAAGGATTTCTGCATCAAAAGGTTCTGCCCTAAGGGGTAAAAAAGAAAGTGCTTAGAAGTAGAGTTTAAAGGGTTTTAGAAATAAATGTGGTGAAGTCAATTCAATAAACATTGATTAAGTTCCTTTTATAAGTGTTAAGCACTGGTGATGTGAGGACAGATTCCCCTCCTCCCTCTTCCTTCCTTGTTCAGTAAGATCAGTTTCTCCAAGGTACCAAAGATCTCCTACACTTGGAAGCTACAATATATGTCCCTATCATCAAGGACAGGATGATGTTGTCATCAGTAAAAAAGGGTTAGTCTGTCAGTTAACAAGCATTCTTCAGGGGTTTTCTTGGCAAAGATACTGGAGTGGTTTGCCGTTTCTTTCTCCAATTGTTTTACAGATGAGGGAACTGAGGCAAACAGGGTTAAGTGACTTGGCCAGGGTCACACAGCTAGTAAGTGTCTGAGTCCAGATTTGAACTCAGGAAAATGAGTCTTCCTTTGCTCCAGGTCTGGCGCTGTATCTGTTATGACACCTAGCAGCCCCACAACCACCACCATCGCCATAGATAAGCTGGAAGGAGGAGGAGGAAGAAGACTGTGGTCTCAAGGCCACATGTGGCCCTCTATGTCCTCAAGTGCTGCCCTTTGACTGAATGCAAACTTCACAGAACAAATTCCCTTCATAAAAGGATTTGTTGTATAAAACTTGGTCTCAGTCAAAAGGCTGCACCCAAGGACCTAGAAGGCTACATGTGATATGAAGGCCACAGGTTCCCCACCCCTGGACAAGACAATTTCAGTAAAATGGGTTAGTCTGTCAATCAACAAACTTTTAGGCCATTAAAGGGCTCATTCCGATGAGGGAAACAACATTCATGCAGTTATGTACAAACAGAATACATGTGGGGCTGATTAGAGGCAGTCTCCTTGGGAAGGCATCAACACTGGGAATCTAGGAAAGGCCTCTTGCAGAAGGTAGAATTTGAACTGATTCTTGAATATTTATACTTCTTTTCTCAAGGATTTTTGGGCAGAAAGAGATTTTCAAACCTTCAAGTACTGTACAAAATCTGAGATGAGACGATGATGTCACTTAAGACCCTTAATTTTACCCCACGATTAAAATGTACGGGAACCTTTCCGAAGGAGAGAGCACCTTGGAGTAGGATAATCACTGGACTGAGGCTCAGGAGACCTTAATTACAGGGCCATCTCTGCCACTTAGCTGTGTGCAATAGAATATCACTTCTTCCCACCTCAGGTTTTTCCTTTGTTAAAAAATAAAAAACAAAGAATTGAGAGAGTCCCAAAGGCCCCTCCCCTCTAACAGTCTGTATTTCCTATCTGTATCATAATCCATTTTCTTGTTCACCTTCCACTTAGCTTCTGTTCCCTCTAGTCACCTGGACATTAAATAACTTAACCACACGCTGTCAGTTCATGAGTGATAGAACGATTCCATCCTTCTTTTCTTTTTCAGGCACTTTATATGTTCTATGCTTTGGCCATAGTGTGTGATGACTTCTTTGTTCCATCGCTGGAAAAAATCTGTGAGGTAGGTAAAAAGACATTTGAGTGGTTTGGTGAAATAATCTGAGGGGGGAGGGAGTGAGGGGATAGAGGATTTTAGATGAAAAAGCAGAGAAGACCGTGACTCAAAATATCTCCCATTAATTTTGTCCAGCGGTAATGGATTCTTCCGTATATTATTCTTGTGCTGTCTGACCTGCCTGGAATTCCTCAGCCTGGAAGGCAGTATGATATCTTAGAATGCATTTTTTTTCAAATTTTGAAGAATGGATAGAAATGCCATAGATTAAATAGGGTTTGGGGGGAAAAGAGAAGGTGGGCATCCTAGAACTAGGAAATAGTGTGAACAAAGACATGGACGGTGGAAGAGAACAGTGTATGTAGGAAAATACCAAGTTCCCACCGGTGGTTGGACCATAAGGTATGTGGAAGGAAATAGCATACAATAAAGCTAGAAAGATAGAAAAGCACAGTATTAGAAAGAGCCTGGAATGTCAGGCCAAGACATTTCAGCTTTACTTGGGAGGCAGTGGAAAGATGTTGCAGGATTTTGAGCAGCACGTGTGATACGTGTGCAGAGCATTTGCACATCTATGCATAAGGAAGATTACTCTGGCAAGTGTAAAGTGTTGAGAGTAAGAAGTAGGCAGAGAAGGAAGGATGCAGAGAGAGTGGAAGCCCCTTTTGTACCGTCCCTAGTCCCCAAATGGTTTCTACACACCAGTAGACCAGCAGAGAGAAGGCCGGATTACAGGTTGCTCTCTCTAGACCAGGAATGGGGAACCTGCAGCCTTGAGACCACATGTGGCCCTCTTGGTCCTCAGGTGCAGCTTTTTAAAAAATTCAGTCAAAAGCCCATACCCAAGGACCTAGAAGGCCACATGTGGACTCAAGACCACAGGCTGCCCACCCCTGAGATGAACTGAAAAATTCCATCCGGTTCTTTTAAGAATAGGTATTCAGGCAGCAAGACTTCTATGAACTGATGCAAAGTGAAGTGAGAAGAACCAGAAGACCATTGTGCATAGTAACAGCAATGTTGTAATGATAATCAACTGCGAAAGGTTTGGCTGCTCTGATCAGTACGATGATCCAAGAGAATTCCAAAGGATTCATGATGGAAAAATGCTATCCATCTCCAAAGAGAGAACTGATAAACTTTGAGTGCAAACTGAAGTATAATTTTCTCACTTCATTTTTTTTGCTTTGTTTTGCAATATGGCTAATATGAAAATATGTTTTGCATGATTTCACATGTATAATTGATATGTTTGCCTTCTCAGTGGGTGGCGGAGGGGTAAGAGGGATGGAGAGAATCTGGAACTTAACATTTAAAAAGAAAAGAATATTAAAAAGAATGTAATTGGGAAGTATTTGATGAAATAAATAAAAATGGATAAACAAAAAAGAAGAGGTATTCAGCAGGATGGGAAAATGTCCTGCTAAATGGACCATAATGTTGTTTTACCCTAGCTACTGGCCTAAACATTTACTTGAGGCCTCTGGAACCTCTAATCCTGATATGTGCCAGCCCTTTACCCTTCCTAGTTGTATGACCTTGAGACTGAAGAGAGCTGAATTTCCTTCTTTGTTGGGCAGCTAATATCCCATGCTCTTTCTGAATGTCTCATCACAGGACACGTCAGTCCCCCACGATGCAGCTTAATGAACTTAGGGACCTGTTTCTTTTCCAGAAACTACACCTGAGTGAAGATGTTGCTGGAGCCACCTTCATGGCTGCAGGAAGCTCTACACCAGAACTTTTTGCTTCTGTCATAGGTAAGAAATCCATCCTCCCCAGGGTTACTGCCTCCGGTGACATAGGTCCAAGGACCTGCATCTGAGACCCAGCTCCTCTCAGCATCAGCTTCTTCATCTGAAAAATAAAGCTGACACTGCTTTCCCTGCCCACATCACAGTGTCCTTGTGACAAAAGCACTCTGCGATCCCTAAAGTGCTCTAGAAATGTGAGTTGTTGTTCTAGGTAGCAGGCTGTGCATGGTTTATACTGCAGCAGAGCAAAGAGGGGAGGTGAAAAGAGGCTGATGTAGTGGAAAGAAAGCCACTGGCCTTGGCGTGAGAAGATCTGGGTTCCAGTCCTGAAGCTGACGTTCCCAGGCTATGTCACCTTCAGCAGATAAGAAGAATTGATGATAATAATAATTGCTAATATTAACATAGTATTTACTATATGCCAAACATTATGCTAAGTGCTTTATTATTTATTTATTCATTCATTCATTCATCCATTCATTCATTCATCTATCCATTCATTCATTCATTCATTCATCCATCCATTCATTCATCCATTCATTCATTCATTCATTTATCTATTTCCTTTGATCTTCACCATAAGCCTGGGAGGTAGGTACTATTATTATTCCCACTTTAATTATGAGGAAACTGAGGCAAAAATGGGTTTAAGTGACTCACCCGTGGTCACACATCTAGATGTGTTTAAGGTCATATTTAAATTCGGGTCTTCATGACTCTGGGCCTGGTGTTCTGTCTATAATGCCACCTTAATCTAGGACCCATGAACTTTTTTGAAAATTTCAGTAACTATTTTTAAAATAATCATGTTAATGATTATTTAAATTAATAATATTATTAAATAATAAATAATCATGTTAATGATTATATATATATTTATTATTATAAATAAAATAATCATGTTAATGACACATTTGCAGCGTGTCAGGCCCTGATTATTGTCTCATTTGAGCCTCAGTGTAACCTTGGGAGGTAAGGGCTATTATTTCCATTTTACAGATGAGGAAACTGAGGCAGAGCACTCAAATGATAAAGCTAGTAAGAAACTGAGTCCATATTTGAACTCAGGTCTTCCTGACTCCAGGTTCAGCACTTTTATCAATAATAGTAGGGAAAGGAATAATTATTTATATAATAAAGGAATAAATAAAGGAATAATTATTTATATAATAATTTATATAATATATAATTACATAATAAGATATAATATAATTCATTAATATTGTATAATATAATTATGTAATTATTATTATTATTTATATGCTACCTATTATGTGCCAGGTTTATAAATATTATTTATATGTATAAATATATATATACCAATTTACAAATATTATCTCATATGATCTCCACCACAACCCTGAGAGATAAGTACTTTTATCCCCATTTTACAGATATGTGAACATGGTTTTAAGTCTTTTTCCCACAGTCACATAATAAATACCTGAGGCCGTATCTAAGCTCAGTTCTCCTTGACTCCAGCCCAGGTACTCTAACCACTGTACCACCTGGCTGTCCCATATGTAAGTCACTTTAATTTCTCAAGGTTCACAGTTCCCTGTTCCATACTGTGGAACTAATAAGACATGTCCTGCCTCCTTCACTGACTGATTATAAGGGTTGAATCAGATAATGCATAAAAAGTGATTTATAGTCATAAAGTACTTTATGAGCTTGGGATGTTATCATGGATCTCTTCCTTGCAATCTACCAACTCCTCAAGGGATCTGTGGATGGATTTTAGGAGTTTCATGAATCTGGATGGAGAAAGAAAAATTACTGTTTTATTTTCACTAACCTATGGTTTTCTTTGTAGTCCTTTGTATTTAATATTTGAAGCATTATTCTCAGAAGGGGTCAGTAGGCTTCATCAGACTACCAAAGGGATCCATGACACAAAAAGCTAGCAGCTCCTGCTCTCGAGCATCTTTTAAGATTTAGTAGATTCTTGTCATTCTGGAGGAGCCGAAGCACCTTTTGACAGAAGAGTGAGCTCCGTGACCGTGTTAAGTACATGCCTATTCATGGGTGTTTTCCTAATTCTGCACCTCATTCAAAGTATCAGATATTTACCATCCCCAACTCGGTTTTCTCATCTATAAAAATGAGGTGAAATGGCAGACCCCATTACAGCCTCATAAGAACAGTGTGGTGGCCCCCATATTCATAGAATTCTTTGGAGGCAGCTGGTGGTGTAATGGGAGTACTGGGACTGGAGTCGAGAGGACCCGAATTCAAATCCAGCCTCAGACACTTACTAGTTGTGTGACCTTGATCAAGTCATTTAGCCTCCGTTTGCCCAGCTTCTCCCCTGCAAAATGGGGATGATAACATCCACTTCCCAGAGTTATTGTAATTTGTAGGCTACTTAACAGTGCCCACCACATAGCAGGTACCATCTAAATGCTAACCATTATACTTGGTGTCTTTTCACAGTGATTTTGTAGGCCTTACCTTGGGGTCATTGTTCAGGGGGCGCGGTAGATGGTCCAGTGGGATAACAGATGGACAGCCCACATTCTTCCTTGGCATCTTCACAGTGTAGAGAGAACTGGAGGGAATCCCCCTCCCCCCATTGCATTGGGTAAACTCCTTGTGGCAAACTTAAGGAAGGATGTGGATGAAAACTGAACAGTATGGGCAGGCATAGATGGTTCATGATCTGCATTGTTAGAGGGAATCCTTACTTTAATTAGATTATAGAGCCTTTGGAGTATTCAGACTAGAGTAAAGGAGAATCTCATCATAAGGCTGTTGAAAAACAATGCTACAGGTTTCCTGTGTCATGGTAAGGGATGCAATTTACCATTGCATGAACTTACTATTAATAATAATAATGATGATAATAATAGCTACAGACAGCTGGTAAATTGGACAGATAGAGCGCCCAGGCTGGAGTCAGGAAGACTCATCTTCCTGAGTTCAAATCTGGACACAGACACTTACCAGCTATGTGACCCTGGGCAAGTCACTTAACCCTGTTGGCCTAAGTTTTCATGTCTATAAAATGAGCTGGAGAAAGAAATGGCAAACTGTTCCAGCATCTTTGCCAAGAAGAGCCCAGATGGAGCCATGAAGAGTCAGACACAACTGAAAACAACTCAACGCAAACAACAAAATAATAGCTAATATTTATAGAGCCCTGGCTCTGTGCCCAACATTGTGCTAAGTGCTTCACAATTATTATCTTACTTAATTCTCACAACAGCTCTATCAGGTAGGTGATATTATTATCTGCATTTTACAGAGGATTAAAACAAAGGGACTTTACGTACATTTGTCAATATGCTTGATGTTGGCTTTTGGCATAGCATGTTCTGTGTACTAGGGGTTCCCATCCACATATCATAAGTTATATCCCAGCTGGATGATCTGCTCCCTCAGATATAACTCCCACACTCTCCAGATTCCATGGTTTTGCTCATACTGTTCTCCACACATGGAACGCCCTCCTCCCCCTCTTTTTCAGTTGAATCTCATCTCCTTCCATTCTTTGTAACCCAGATCAAGGACCTCTTCCTTCATGAAGCCTTCCTTAATCCTTACTCTTGATAATTTTCCTCCCCCTCACCCAAATCTAATTTACCACTTAATTTTATAACTTTATAATACAGTTACCGTGTAATAATATATTTTATAGCCACCGCTGGTCTGACTCATGTCTGTATCTCATCTCCCTGCTAAACCTCAGGTTCCATGAGGGAAGAAATGACATCTTTCCTTAATATTGTACTTTCCCCCCAAAACTTGCCACATATCCTGCTGTGATTAGATGTTTAGTAAATATTTATTGAATGAATAAAGAAACATTGTGCTAAATGCCAGGAGAAAATTAAAAGTGAATGAGACAAAGTACCAGCCTTCAAGGAGCTTTCAATTCGGTGGGCTTTGCTGTAACAATTGATGGGCCAGATCCCATCATTGAATGCTTTGAGGGGACTAATAAATTTGTTCTAGTCCCTTAAATAATTTACCCGCTATCTAGGCCTTTAATAGGCAATTTTCTGAATGGTTGTCTAGTCTAGAATTTTCCTTATAATTCATCCTATGAAGTCACCAGATTTCTAAGTACTAGAGAAATACTTCTGAGGTGCAAATTGATTGTATACTTAAATTTAAATGTCTATTGTGCACTCTTTTCATAAGAAATTGGACTTCCTGGAGCTGCTAGATGGCATGGTAGATAAAACTCTGGAGTAAGGAAGACATCAGTTCAAATCCTAGCCTCAGACACTTACTAGCTGTGTGTCCCTGGGCAAGTCACTGAACCCTGATTGCCCTCCAGAAAAAAAGAAAAGAAAAAGAAACTGGACCGTCCTCTACACATTCCCTATCCTTCTCCCTTGTTTGCTGTGTTTCAGAAACATGCAATAAATAATTCTGGATTTTGTGAAACAAAAAGCAACCAGACACAAATCAAAACCATTTCAGAAAGAGTGTCTGACTTGGAGTCAGATAACCCGGGTTCAAGTATTGACTCCATCACTCACTAGCTTGTTATGTTGAACAAATCTTTTTTTCTCTCTGGGGCTCTGAACAAATCTTTTTTTCTCTCTGGGGCTCAGATTCTTTCTTTCTGAAATGAAAGTTCAGTGTGACAATCTGTAAGGTCCTTCTGAATTCAGACATTCCTTGTTTGAAAGTCCCTTTCAGCTCGAGTTCTCTATAATCCCAAATGTCCATCATCACTGCCCTTCTTCACTGTTTGGAATAAATGTTGCTCGTCCATTGGACATAGGAGACTCCCAGCCCATGCTGCTGCTGGGTGGAAATTGACAATGTACCACCTAGTTACAAGGGTGATGGAGAAAACATGTGTTCCCACAACCCCTGGCACGTAGAAGGTGTCTTATCTCTCTCTGCCTTTCTCTTTTTTCAGGTGTATTCATCACACATGGAGATGTAGGGGTTGGCACTATTGTTGGTTCTGCCGTCTTCAACATTTTATGTATAATTGGAGTCTGTGGATTGTTTGCAGGACAGGTCAGTGGTTGTCCACGTATTCTACTGTTCACTGTCTGCTTTTCATTAGGATTGGTTTATGGAATCTTTAACCTTTGAGCTAAGGGTGCTGTATCAGAAAGACAATTTATTGAGAGTACAGAGACTTGGGGTTGTTAGGTGGCATAACGGATAGAGCACTGAACCTGGAGTCAGGAGAATTCATTTTCCTCAATTCAAATCTGGCTCAGACACTGACTAGCTGTGTGACCCTGGGCAATTCACTTGACTTTGCCTCAGTTTCTTCCTCTGTCAAATAAGTTAAAAAAGGAAATGGCAAACCACTCCAAATATAAGCTCTGTGAAGAAAACTCCAAATGGGGTCACAAAGAGAGCATAGGTATAAAATAACAACAATAGAGACTTGACTTCTAGACCTGGTTTTCTACAAAGTGCATGAGTCCTTGTGTAATTTTTTTCATTTCTCTAGACTGCAGATTCCTTGATCTGCAGAAAGTTGAGGAGTGGGGGGAGGGGTGCCTTGATTGGATGACCTCTAAAGTCCTTCCAACTTTAATATTCTAGAGTTCTTTGTTATCCCTTCAGGTCTTCCTAAAAGAGAGACTTCTCTCTTTGTTGAAATCCTTATCCATTTTTTAAAGTTAATTTTTAAAAATCTGTGATTTTCTTGGTGTAGGCATTCTTTCCACTCATCCATATCTCAAACTTCACCATATCTTAATAGACAATTTCATGAATTTCTATGGCCAAAACAAAACTCCATCTATAAATCAAGCAACTACTTCAGTACTTTGACTCTCACAACTATCAAAATCTCCTGGGAATATAGTGAGGATGTGACTGGAATCCATCAATGGGCTGGAGGGAACTGTGCAAAGCTGACTCTTCCTCCAGGGAGTCCTCATATATCACAATTTAACTTTTCTCATGGCCAACATCTGAATATACTCTGGCTTATCAATGCCCTTCCTAAAATATGGCCTCCTAAAGTAAACACAGGAATCCATTTGTGATCTGACCAAAGTGGAACACAGTGGAACTTTCACTCTGGGTGCTATATTTCTGTTAATACAGCTTAACATCACATTTGTTCTCTTGCCTTCTGATTCATATTGAACTTACAATCTACTAGAACAGGTCTTTTGTACATGAACTCCTTTCTATCCATGACTCTCACGCTCAGTACTTGTACAGTTGATTTTTTGAACCCAAGTATAGAACTTTACATTTAACCCTATTAAATCCCATTATATTAGCCTCCTCTAACAAAGAAAAACTGTATTGTATCATTCCACCTTTGTCCTCCTAAGTAGTATCTATATAAGCAATAATTTATTTTGAAATGCTTTGGGATGTAATTCCCTTAACTCGTTCCTGCCCAATGGGATCCCAGATTGTGCTCACTCCTAATTACCCATTTCTTTGTAGCACATCAGAGTCATTGAGAAGGATACAGAAAAATAGACTTACAAAGCAGGGTTGTCCTCATTCATTCATTCAACAAACTTTTGAGCATCTAGTATCCTATCCCAATTCAATTAAATTCAACACACATTTGCTAAATGCTTACAAGGTTCTATGCCTTATATAATAGAGTCGTTTCTACTCTAAATATAAAAGAATGGAGATGATCTGGAGACATGTCCTCCCCCTGCCACGTACCAGCTATGTAACCCTTGGACAAGTCATTTATCTTCCCTCAGTACCAATTTCCCTCCATCCTAAAATAAAGATAATGACATTTATATTACCAGCCTTATAGAGTTGCTGGGCAATGAAATGATGTGTATGAATTAATTCATAACTGCCAAACAATATAGAAATGCAAGCTATGATTGTTGTCATTCTGGGACAGTCTATTTAATGAATCTATGAGAGGGGAAGAGACCAGAGTAACACACAGGTGCTACACATGACAGATTGTTGAGATGGCAAACATTTGGGGCTGGGAACATGCCTACCCCTGGAGCAATCTGCTTACTCTCTGGAGCTTGGGATTTGAATACTTAAAGAAATAGATGGCTTTTGTGAAAACCACTTATGAATATTGCTTGGTTTCACTTCATTCCCCAAATAAAATAAAGAGAAAAGGCATGCTTTGAAGACCAGCAGCTAAGCTCATTTTGTTTTTGTGAGAGGCAGGATTAAAATGGTATCAGTAAGACATGTGTTTTCCCCTGAATACTGGACCAGTTCTAATTATGCAAATAGGAACCTTTTAGTGCATCCTCTCCTCTCCAACGAAATAAGGGACTGTGGAGTAGCTAACGGCTCCTTGTTTTCCAGGTGGTCCATCTGACCTGGTGGGCAGTGTGCAGGGATTCTGTATACTACACCCTGTCTGTCATCATTCTCATTGCGGTGAGTTTCTCCCCCTATTCTGAGGTTCAGCTTCACCATTGGCCTGAGTTAATATGCTTTGATGCTTCACTGGGATTTATTTACTTTGAATATTTGAAGGGTGTGTGGTTTCATTGTTATGCGTTCTCCCTTCTCTAAAGTGGACAACAATTCTTCTTGCTTAATAGATGGTTTTTGAGATTAATTATGATCCAAAAATATATCATCCTAAATCTGTACTCTTCAAGTTTATCAATGACACTTTCTCAGATGACTGTGAGAACTTCCAGAGCTTGTGTACCTTTGGCATAACCTTTAAGAACCCAAGATCTCCTCCCTATCATGATGAGACATTGCAGAAGGACTTCACAGAACCTAGGAAATATAAATTAAGAAAGAAAAATTGGGCATTCCACCAATCACATTTACATTTTATATTCATCAGTGACCACTGACACCCTTCTCCTTTAGAAGAAATAACATTTGCCATATTCAGGGATCGTTGACCAGTCACATCAGCCATCCAGTACACAATGGAAAACCTAGAAGTAAGCAAAAAATAATCATCTTCAAAGCAAACAAAAAAGATGTCAGAAAAATTCATGCCCCAAAGTTTACTCCTACATAAACTACTCCTCTCTCAGAGCTTATTGACCCTTACTTTATATATGTTTCTATCAGAATGCCATTCCATTTCCACAAGCGGATTAGGAAAACTAGGACTAGAAGAGGCAGGAAGAAGTAATAGAGGAGGCTGAAAAATTATAAAAAGTAGGCGTAACTCAGAAAGTACAGAAGCTTGGAATCACTTAATAGAGACCATATACACCCAAAATCTCAGTAGCCCCTGAGGACATCACTAGATTACAGCATAGTATAATTGATGTCATTAATGGTAGTCCTCATCAGAAATTATTGAATATGTTTGTCATCTTATGTTTAAGCAGTCAAGGAAATACATAATGTGTTTGTTTACTTACTTACTTGTTTGTTCTTGAGACTGGGTTTCTCTATCTCACCCACGCTGGAAGTTCAAGGGCCACTCCCAGATCCTGTCCCACTAATAATGGTATGGGAGCTTTGACCCACCCCATTTCCAACCTGGACCATATATCATCTCTCTTTGGACAGCCCAGTGTCTCATTGCCAGGGGCTCACTACATTGATGCTGAATTTAATGTGGATACCCCATAAATTTAGCCCACTGTAACATGGAACTACTCAGCTAGAGCAATCCATTAGCCTTTGCCTCCCTGGTAGTAGGAATTATAGGAGTATGTCACTATACCTGGAATGGGATATAGTTTAGAAAGATTTCCATCCCAAATTGTTAAAATAAAATTTTGACTATTGCAAGGATAAATTTCAGTTATTTGGAAATGTTAGCTTTATTAGACAACTCATTCCCAAAAATGTGAGATACATGAAGTGTCATGATTTTCAGATCATGAAATGACCAGGCATCCCTTAAGTTTAAAAGTGAGTTGGATGCCCAATATTGGTGCCATGAAACAACATGGTGGGCACAGAAAGTAAGATAAGCTTATCTGTAAGAAACTAGTCCCAGAAGTCAGTTCACAGGCACTTACTTAATAGGTATTTACTGTGTACCAGGCATTTGCTAAGCCTTGGGGATACTAAGAAAGGCAAAAACACATCCTACCCTCAAGGAGCTAGCATTCTAATGGGGGAGAAAATGTGTAAATAATGAGAAAGATAAAAGATATACCCAGAGTAGATGAAAGGTGATCTCAGAAGAGAATATACCAGGACTGAAGTGACTGGGAAAGGCCACCTGGAGAAAATGGCATTTGGGCTGATGTTTGAAGGAAGCCAAGGAAACTAAAAATTGGCCAATTGGATGAGCATTCTAGAAATGGGAAAAAGCCAATGCAGAGACACAAAGTTGAGGAGATAAAGTTATGTTCAAAGAGTATCATGTAGTCTGTAATAACTGAGTCATAGAGTGTGTAGAGTGGAATAAAGAGTAAAAGCCTTGGGGCAGCTGGGTGGTGCAGTGAATAGAGCACTGGCCCTGAGACCAGGAGGCACTGAGATTAAATCCGGCCTCAGACTCTTGACACTTACTAGCTGTGTGATCTTGGGCAAGTCATTTAACCCCAATTGCCTTGCCTTCCCTCCTCAAAAAAAAAAAAGAGAGTATGAAGCCTAGAAAGGCTGGGGACAATATGGTGCAATGGAAAAAGTCACATATATGAGTCACAAGTCCTGGGTTTGGATCCTGGCTCTGCTGTTTACTCCCTGTATAATGTAATCTTTAAAATGAGGAACCCTATCCCTGAATCTTTTCAAACTGTCAGAGTTTATATTCATCAAACTTGAGAACCCAGAACCAACAGGGAAGTTTAATTAGGACCAGTAATAGTTAAGATGCCTTTAGCTCTAAGTCAGATGGTCCTTATTAATAAATACTCGTAAACCAGATTGTAAACCATAATCCCAGTAGTCCATTGCCATAGAGCAGCGGTTCTCAACCTGTGGGTTATGTTCAATTTGTAACAATGAATATACATCCTGCATATCAAATATTTACATTACAATTCATAACAGTAGCAAAATTACAGTTATGAAGTAGCAACAAAAATAAATTTATGGTTGGGGGTCACCACAACATGAGGAACTGTATTAAAGGGTAGTGGCATTAGGAAGGTTGAGAATCATTGCCGTAGAGGGCACAGGAACAGGTAGCCATCTCAGACCCATCAGTAGGGAGCTGCTATCTCCAGCTTGTACTAGCTTGGCAATTGTGCCCCTAAAATTATAGGTTATTAGGCCTTTACTAAAAAAGAAGTGCTTCTACATATCTGTCCTGAGATGAGGCTGTTTACTGGGAGTCTCTGCCAGGAAGATTATACATGTACCTCAAATCTCCTAAATTTGAAATACACCAGCCAACTTCAAGGGAAGGGATGGTACATTTTTCTCTTGGTATTTTCCAAGGGTTGTTTATTTGGTTTTGGTTTTGTAGGTAGCATGATGTAATAGAAGGAGCCTTGGACTCATGGTCACGAGATAAAGGTTCTCGTTCTAACTGTGATTCTTTGGACAAATCTTCAGATTTCTTGGTTACTTCAATTTGCTTTTCTGCAGAATAAGATGACCACGAAGGTCCCTTCTAGGGCTGACATTCTATGACTCTTTTAAAACAACCTTAACTAACTTTTCTTTTTTTTGTGGTTTTTAATGTTTTTCTTTGTATCCCTAATACCTTGCCCATAGCAGGCCCTTAATGACTATTAACCATTGTCGATTTTTTTTTTTTTGGTAACTTCAGGGGTTGTTGTTTTTTTTAATTTCCATACAGGCTCAAACAAGAACAATAGCTTTCTTGCCAATCACAGCAGATTTGTGAGATACAGTGATGTCGTAATTATCTATCTTTGCATGTAAAATGATGCAATTGGGCTGCATTTTACAAGTCTTACTGCTTTTTTAAGTTTCTTGTAGGACAGAGTTGGGGAATGATAATAGTTAATATTTAGAGAGAGCAGTAGTTCTCAAAGTGTAGTCTGGGGACCCTGGGGTATCCCTGAGAGCTTTTCAAGGGGTCTGTAAGGTCAAAACTATTTTCAGAATAAAACCGAAGCAGGGCAGCTAGGTGGCACAGTGAATAGAGCACCGACCCTGAAGTCAGGAGGACCTGAGTTCAAATCCAGCCTCAGACACTTAATACTTACCAGCCATGTGAACTTGGGCAAGTCACTTAACTCCAATTGTCCTGCCTTCCCCCCTTCAAAAAAAAAACACATAAAAATTATACCAAGATGTTTTAATTTCTACTAAAGTAACCCATATAACCCACATAAACAAAAACAAAGACTCGTGTCCATGAGTGAATTTTAAAAGTGTCCTGAGCCTAGAAAGTTTGAGAATCATTGACAGAGAGAATGAAGGTTTGAATTCCAGAGGCTGAGTGGGAATGACCAGTTGACAATCTGGGAAATGCAAACAATCGAACATAAATAGTACCTGTTGGACAAGGGAGAAGGAGGCTGTGTGGTCCCCAAGGTTTCTTATAACTCTAACATTCTATATTCCATCACTTACTCTGTGGCTTTGAATCTGGTCCTTCCTGAGCCTCCATTATCCCCATCTGGAAAATGGAAGGAATTGGATGTTATCCTCTCTGAGTTCAGCCACAGGCTCCACCTCTCAAATGAGAAGATGGGAGCAATTTATCGCCAAGTTCCCTTCCAGCGCCCACACCTTCTACCCTTACATTCTGTGTTCTAAGCTCCTTCCCAAGTCCAACACCCTGCGAGTCTATGATTCCCCACATACCTGCATAATCTACGTCGTCTTTTATTTTAGGGTGAGTAATGAGTGGATTTTTTTTTTCATTTGTTTCTTTGCTTTCCAGTTCATCTATGATGAGGAAATTGTGTGGTAAGTTTTTAGTCTGTTTCTGTGTTCCTCCTTGGCTAGTGTCTAGGATCTCTTGTTAGCTCAATAAATCTCTGCTTTTTGATAAACAATATAAATTTAGTAAAGCCTTTTCTGAAAATAAAAGCTGTACTATGTTAAACATTTATGACTTTGTTCTTTTTGTTTTTTCAAATAGAAATCATATTCTTTCATATTGGCTTCTTTTTTTTAATGAGGCCTGATACTATTCAGACACTGTTCAAGTGTTTAAGAAATATTTTTAGAAGGCAATTCAGAATCTGTACATTCTACATGATAAAATTTTAGGAAGAAAAGTAATTAGGCCAATTAGCTAAGAAAACCCAGCTCCCCGTCATCGAGGGCAGTGTGGTATAATGGAAAGGGCATTGAACAGGCAGTCAAGATGATACTATCTTACAATGATAATAAATAATAAGAATAAGAATATCTGGCATTTATATAGCACTTTACAAATACTGTTTCATTTTATATTAATGATGGCTCTGGGAAATAGGTATGATGATCATCCCTATTTTACAGATGAGGAATCTGGGGCAATACAAAGGTTAAGTGACTTTCCCAGGATCACACAGCCAGTGAGTGTCTGAGGCTAGATTTGAACTCAGGTCTTCTTGACTCCAGGTCCCATGTTCTATCCACTGTGCCACCTATTTGCCTTATATTAACACACGAAGGTCTGCAAAGTATTTTCCTCCCAATTCTGTAAGTAGGGCAAATTTTATTATTCCCATTTTATAGATGAGAAAACAAATCCAGAGACAGTAAATGATTTTCCCAAGATCAAAAAATAATAATAATAATAATAGAACTGGAAATCGAAACCAGGTCTTCTGACTCTAAATCCAGCATCCTTTTCATGATACCATTTTTCTTCTAAGACTCTAAGTTGAAGAAAAGGTGTAGGCCTGTGCTGGCAGAGGGAGTTCACTCATCTGAACATTCCCTGTACCAGTGAGATCATAGGCCCATTGCCTGTCCCTACTATGTACCAGGCTTACATCCCTCACCATGGGAAGGAGGTGACCCTGGATTCTTGAGGGTTATGAGAGACAGATGCAAGTTCTGGTAGGTCACAGTTTGAGTCTCAAGTCTATCACTGATCAGCAGTATGACCATAAGGAAGCCACTTCTCATGGAACCTCAGTTTCAAACCTTTGAAATTATTGGCATATTACCTCTATGCCCCTTCCAGCTCTACTGTCCTATATTCTGTGTTAGCAAAGGAAGGATTTTTACCTTTTCAGTGGTCTACTATAAGAGAACATAATCATAGGCTTGACCTGTCTAAGAAAGGGTATTTCTTGGAAGCCACATTATAAATGTCTCCCCCTATGGAAACTAGTGCATTTCCATTTTATGTCAACTAATCTTCCTGACCATTTCTGGGAATTTGGGGCCCAACTTGTCATTTAGCATCAGCCCCTACAACAGGACTATTGGTAGATCTGATCCACAACCCAGAATCTTAAAATAATCCGCATCCCTTTTCAGGGTTGGATTAGGAAAAGAGGGAAATTGGTAGGGAATCTAACCTGACTCCTGGGATAGAAGAAAATGCTAGGTCCTGCTTTCCCTCACCCCGTACCCTAATTCCAGCCAGCTTAGAGACCTTTGTGTGGTTTCTGATAGCCTGGAGTTTAAAGAAACCCTGAAGCCAGCCTCTTCACTAAAGGTGAAGAGGGAGACAAACCCTCAAGTCTCCTCTTCTCTTCTCCTACCCCTACTCTCAGTGGGTGTTATCTCCAAGATAAGGATGATTAACCCTATTTAGACGTCTCTAGTAGAGTCTCTAGTAAGTCATAGAGTGTGAAAAGTCTGGGCTCACATCCCAGAAATACTCTTGGGATTCTAAGGTATTAACAACAGATTATGTAGCTGATTGGCTAAATGCCAGGAGATAATACTACCAGGAAGCATTAACTTAGATTCCTTATTGAGTAGCAGTTTAGCATAATAGGAAAAGTATAGGACTTAAAAGTCAGAATATATGGGCTTGAGTCCCCAGTTCTGTAATTTGACCTGTGGGTAAAACATTATTTTAGGCCTGTTTCCTCCTCTCCAAAACAGAGATAATAATTCCCTATGCTATTTGCCTTACAGTTATTAGGAGGGAAATGCTTTGTAAACTTTATATATTTAAAATATTATTTTAATATTTCCAGGATACATGATTGATTTCATCCATAGAGGCATACCTTCCTCCAGCCGCACCATAGATAGGGTTAGAGAATTACTGTACCTAAACAATTCATTATATGCTAAGGTTAGCTTGGTGATAAGCATCTCTGATCATTATCTATCTGTTCCTTTGAGGACAGATATATAGACATTATCCAACTCTTTAAAAAAAATTTTTTTTTTTTTTTGCTTTTTGGAGGGCAGTTGTGGTTAAGTGACTTGCCTGAGGTCACACGGCTAGTTTTTGTGTTAAGTGTCTGAGACTGGATTTGAACTCAAGTCCTCCTGACTCCAGTGAACAGTTGCTGTGTTCACTGCTCCACCTAGCTGCCCCCAGACACATTCTTGAGAGTATTTCTAGCTTGCTAGGACCGACCAAAATTTGCGCCTCTCTGTGATAGCCTCAGGACTCGAGGGTCACCTCCACACCGTGAGGAGGCATGTGAGGCAGGCACAGTAGGGACAGGGACTAGGCCTGTGATTTGATTGGCACAAGGAACCTTCAAATGAGCTAACTATCCCTGCCATCAGAGGTCTGCATCTTTTCTAAAACTTAGGATCTTAGGTGGTAGATAGAGCAATGAGAGATTAATGACTTGCCCAGCGTCATACAAGTATGACCCTATATGTCTGACCTCAGAGGACCCAGTAGACAGATCAGAGATGCTTGTCACCAAGTTAACCACAGCATGTAATGAACTGTTCACCACCAGTCTGAAGTAGGACTCAAAGCCAGTCTGGCTCTGAGGCCAGCTCTCTATCCACTGTGAAACTACGCTGCTTCTAGCCTTGTGCATCATCATTTAATTCAATAGTAATAATCCGCTGGCACTTGGACTCAGGAAGATCCGAGTTCAAATTCAGTCTCAGAAATGCCCTAGCAATGTGATCTTGGGCCAGTCACTTAATCTCTGTTTGCCGCTGGAAAAGGTAATGACAAACTACTCTAGTATTGTGTCCAAGAAAACCTCATTGGACAGAGGTTCATGGGGTCACAAAGAGTCAGACTGAACAGCAGTAGTCTGTTTAATTGAATTTCAGTAGCCACTAAATACCTACCATAGACTCAAGCACTACCGTCTATGTGAGGAATTTCAAGTTTCCCAACCTCCTAGTGTCCCCTACAGCCAAAACACCTTATCTCTCTTTGGTATACACACACACACGTGCGCACACACACACACACATAATGTGTGTGTGTGTATATATGTGTGTGTGCATATATGCATATGTGTATATATACATATGTACACATGCATATATACATACACACATATGTATGCATACACGCACACACACACATATATGCACATGTTGTCTCTCTAGATATTATGTTAGATCCTTGGAGGCAGGAATCTTTTCAATTTTGTCTTTGTATGCCCGGTGATTACCGTAGTGTCTGGCATACAGTAGGTGCTTAATAAATGCTTGTTGATGAATTGTAACAGTCCAATATACTCATGTTTGGCTTTAACTTTACACTATAAGAACCCTTGGACAACATGATTAATTACTTTCCTGTTTCTTTCTTTGAGGTGGGAAGGTCTGGTGCTCATCATTATGTATGCATTTTATATACTTATCATGAAGTAAGTTCTGTATCTTTTTGTTCTTTGTTATTCAGTTTTGTGAGTTCATCTCATCCTGTAGCCTTGTAGGTGGCTCAGAATCAGTCCTGTCAGACATTTCTGTCACTTGAAGGGACAAAGGCAAAGCAGAGAGAAATTAATGAGGTGGGAGGAGGTTGTTGGGAGAGGAAGGAACAGTATTTCGGAATGGTCTGAGGGAAATACTGCTGAATAGAAAGTTGTTGGGAAATGGTACTGAATGAGGATTATTAGCCAAAATAATTCTCTACTCCTTCTCCTCTTTCTTACCTCAGAGTCATAAATTGATTCAAAAAGTTTTTATTCCCCAAATTGAGCAATTTCCATTTTTTTCTGCCCTATTCCTCAAGATAGGCTGACCCTGAGGGGGGAAAAAGATACTTTCAAAGGCAATCCCAGTCCCAGGACCTTACATCTCTTAAGGTCAAAGAATGCCCTAACCAGTCCTAGGCTTTTTTGTCTAAAGCAGATCTGATCACCAAGTAGAACTCTTGGAATGGTGGCTCAACAGAGATGCAGAGGCACATTATTGTTTTAACTTGCCCACTTGTGCTCCCCGTGGAAATCAGATCCTCTCCGATGGCTTTTGTGAGGGCATAAATCACTCCCACACCGGTTTATGAAAAAAGGTAATAGATAAATGTGGGAATTATGAAGTAAACAGCCCCAAATGATCTCCCCACAGAGGACATTTAAATTAGGAAGCCAGTCATATGGGGACTCACCTTGCAAATAAGAAAAGAGAAGGTAGCTCATGGCTGGTGCAGGTTTAAGGAATGTTCTTATTATATAGGGGGACAGAGAACTGAATTTAGAGGCAGAGGGCCTGAAGTTTAATCATAAGTCTTGCTACTTATAACCTGTGTAATCTAAGGCAAATCACCTCCTCTCTTCTATAAAGTGAGGGGTTTGGACCAGGTATCAAATAAGGACCCTTCTGGCTCTAACACTGAATAAGTCTGTGGTTTTGAAAACCTCTTCTGAACTTGCTAACCTCAACCCATCCTTGCCACAAAAACATTCTGCATGTCTTTCCCTGTCACATGGTCATCATGAGTGATACGCAGCCCGGTGGAGGTTAGAGGGTAGAAGGTTATTTCTTGCTGTCAGTCATACAGTACTTACCCCTCTCTTTGCCTTTTTTAGGTACAATATGAAGATGCAAGCCTTTTTCACAGTCAAACAAAAAAACATTGCTAACGGAAACACAGTGAGCAGTGAGCTGGAGGACGGTAATGGTTACTATGACATTAGCTGTGATGATCCTTCTGTGCCATTGCTATGGGAAGGTAAGGCTGAGCAGACAGGAGTTGGAGGAAATACTGAAACACAACATCTCACACACAAATCCCCCTAAATTGTCATTGTATCAGGATGACCCTTAGCCTGTTAACAGTCAAAATAAATGAGAAAGAATGGGATATTTGTAATGTTACCTGAGCTTTGGGGCTGGTTTTTTTTTCAATGAGGAGGGACTAGAGGGACAACTAGGGATTTGGGTTTAAAAAAGACTCGCAGTCAAGTCTTTGAAAATCTTTCCAAGCTTCTCCAGAAAGATCTAAGCGCCTGCTTGGCATCTGACACATTATATTACTGCATCTCATTCAGTGATGAAAAAGTGAATTAGGAGACCTTTGAAAGAAAAAAAACAGTTTGGCACAGTGCAGAGAACATTGGATTTGGAATTAGAGGACCTAGGTTTAAATCCTAGCCTTGCCATTGGGTGACCTTGGGTAAAAGTCACTTTAGGCCCACTCTGTGCGCTGCAATTTGCTCCGAAGATGAAGGCTAAATTATCTCCCAGATATCTTGCAATTCTAAATCCTGTGGTCCTGTAAAGAGACATTTAGATGAAGAGAACTTTAAAAGGTATATCTGACTTCGAATTTGAGGTAGAATTGTTAGGTAAGGAATGATATGCAAAACTTTGCCCTGTGGGCTTTTAGGTCCGGGAATGGGTTTAAGCATTAAGGTTGAGGAGGAAGCCAGGGATCAGAGGAAGGAAGCTTTGTGAGTTTAAACCTTAGGTCTTTGAAGAACAATGCCCCCCCTTTACCCCTTGGAAAGATACTGACCTGTTCGATTTGGGCCCTTGGATATTATACTTCTTTCTACAGTCTTGGTCTTCTTGTCTAGAGAACGAGGGGGAATCGTTGCCTTTTGGGCCCCTCATCTGTCTGTCTGTCCAGAGGCTTCTGGATCATTGGGTGTCATTTAGAGATACTTCAGCATCCTTTCTAGCAGTTCATGAAGTTTGCCAAGCAACTTCTACTCTAGGACAGGCTCACCAAAGGTTAGTGGACACCTCTCTCCACACTTCAGGAATTTCCTGCTTTCAAGCAGTCATTTACTGAGCACTTACTGTGCACTAGGCACTGATCTTTGATCTGTGTGAGAAGTCACTGTGCCCACACAGATCACAGCCCTTCTGCCTATCTGGATAAAGGTATTCATGGGTCACTTGCAACCAGAAGCAGTTCACTGCCCCAGCCACCAGCTTTGTGCTCCTGAACCTGTCTCCACATTTACCTGGGCTGGCCCTCAGATAGCAGACAGCACAATCCATCACAAACAGGAAGCGTTTTCAGCACACCAAAAAATGCTGCAGCAAGTTTCCCTTTGAGAAACCTGGGGCCACCTCCATGAAGACACCAGAGGGGAGCTTTTAGGGAAGAATGATTTGACATGGAATTAAAATAAAAAGTTTCAAATTCACCTTTGAGTTCAAGTCCATAAGTATGCATAAAGTTCTGTTCCTGGTAGTGTGGGGCAGCCTGATATAGTGGAAGCAGCTCTAGGCTTGAATCTTATACTCATGCCCTGCATTACCATGGCCAGCTACCTTACCTCTATGGGCTCACAGGGATTGGGAGGAGGGGGCATCAAATGAGCTTGGTAAACCTTGAAGCACCGTGTAAATGTACAAACTACCTTATGGGGTGGGTGTGGGGAAAGGGCTTTGAAGACCTTATTATATTATTATACAATTATTAGTATTATGTAAGTGTGAGTTATTATTAAATGGAATAGAGAATTCCTCCCCTACCCCAACCCTGGACTTTTAGTTTAAGCAGTTGAATCTTATTCCTGTTTTGGCCTTAGACTGAAAAGACTTTGGCTTGAGTCTTAACCATACCACTTGTGGTTATTGTTCAGCCATCCACGACTCATGATCCTACCTGGGGTCTTCACAGCAAGGACACTGGAGTGTTTTTCCATTCCCTTCTCCAGCTCATTTTACAGATGATGAAACTGAGGCAGACAGGGTGAAGTGACTTGCCCGGGGTCACACAGCTAGCAAGTGTCTGAGACCAGATTTGAACTCAGGTCTTCCAGACTCCAGACCCTACACTCTATCTATGGTGCAATGGTACCACTGAGCTACCTCATTTTGAAACTTAGCTGTACCACTGACTGGCTATTTAACCTTGGGGAAGTAATTTAACAAATATCTGATACTATCATCATTTGTTAAAGGAACTCCTTCAAATGGGAAAATTACATCCTGGGTGCCTGGGGCTATATGACAAAGTTACAGCAAAACCTTCTACAAAGGGCATACATGAAAAATAACAGTTGGCCAGGTCCCGAGGAAAGGAAGCTCACATGCAATAAAGCTTTGGTGTGGGCGTGTGTTTATCATTTTCGTGGGTACCCACTGCCAAACCATAAAAGCTCCCATTACTAGATTTTCATAAAATATAAAACTTTCCATCCTGGGAGAAATTCTGTTTCCAAGACAACTTCATAAGGGAAGGAAAATGATTTGTCCCCCTGGCTAATGCTCTTTAATATTCTAGCAGGTCAAGTATAATGCTTTGGGGCCCTTGTTTTGATGGCATTGACCCTCTCGGACTCTCTCCAAAGACCTAAGTGTTATTATTCCCTCTAAGGCAAAGCTTGTTTAGGAGCTGTCCTGTGTTCCCAGATTCCCAGGAGTAGCTTACTGGTGAGCATGCAAAGATGCATTCTAGTGAGTTGTTTGTGTAAATGTTCCCCAGAAAGATGATCTTCATAACTCACATGTATTTAATCCTCCTTATAATTTACAAGAGGCAGCTAGGTGGCACAGAGGATAGAATGCCAGGCCTGGAGTCAGGAAGAACTAAGTCCAAATCTGACCTCAGATACTTGCTAGCTCTGTGATCCTGGGCTTAACCCTGCTTGCCTCCATTTTCTCTTTAAAATGCACTGGAAGGAAATGGTGAACCAGTCTAGTATATTGGCCAAGAAACCCCCAAATGGGATCACAAAGAGTCAGACATAATCAAAACGATTAAAAAATAAGATATTAGGTGATGGTAATACAAAAACAAAAATAAAATCGACCCTATCCTCAAGTAGCTTACATACAGAAATTATTTCATAGGTCCCTGTTAGTCTCTATATTTTAGACTGAGCAAGAAGCAGGATTCCACTCTACTCTTCCCCACTGCATCCCCACCCCACCTCCCTTTTTTCTATGAAGACTTTAGATAGGAAGGGGTGTCTGAAGTGTGCTCTTTGTCATGAGGTGGATCCATCTCGCATAGCCTCCAGTGGTAATATATAGCAGGGTCTTTCAGTTCTAATAAGATAGTGTCCTGAGTAGATAATTAGAATTCCTCTCTTAAAGTTTAGACCTCTGTCTTCAGTAGGAACAGGAAAAACATTTTCCTCTATTGATACAAGATCCCTCTACTTATTTAAATATTGTTACAGAATGTTGACTAGGATTGTTTGCCAGAGCCAAATAAATTTCCTTTCCCTTTTGCTCTTTGGGACTATTTTCTTAAACTTTGATCATTTTGGTGGTTCCCTGCTGTTTCTTTTTACAGATTTTCTCTCTCCGTTTCCACTGTGACGCTTATGGAATAGGGGGTTTGAGGACTAACTGGGCATCCTGAGATTTGTTTCAAGCCCCTGTTAACACTCAGAACGGAAGCTTATTATCTCACAAATAGTCTCCCATGCTGAAGCCTGAAGGTTTATTCTTGTTCCTGCTTACTTATGGATCCCAGAAGTGTGCTTGCTTTTTTAAGCAACGTCACTACTTTTGTGGACTGAAATTTAACTTTACTAAGTCTGCTATGACCACGAAATGACCAAATATGACCACCATCTTTCAACCAAATATGCATCAAGCCCATCCTGACCCTGTTTTATAGTTTGTTCTCACCCCCCCCCCAAAAAAAACCTGTCAGTCTTTCATTCATCACTCTTCAATGCAGGCCCAGGCAATATCTTCCCTTCTTCTTTCTGAACCAAAATGTAACTTTGATTTTTGGGTGTACCTTTTCTTGGCCTTAACTTGAAAGATGACTGTAATTTAACCTTCCTTCTGTAACGCAACTCAGTATTCGGCACCATCTAGAATCCCCACCACCAAAAACATCCTAGGAAGGGAAGAGGGTTCTATGGAAAGGGAGGGATTTTCTTTATCATCTCTTCAGACATTCCCATGACTCATCTTGCTCAGAGCAGCCGGCAACCCAACCAAGGTTGACCAGCTAGCCCCTTCAAGGAGACCACTCTTTATTGGAACCCAGAGACTACCTGTTGTTTCTCCCTGGGGCCGGAGGACTATGACTAACTGACCAAAGCTACATTTAGTCAGACACTAGAGGTCACCTGTAATAGTTCTGCCTCCCCCTGAGAGGAAGTGGAGGCTCTGGTATACTCAAGGGTGCAGAAGTGGAGAGGGCATGATTGGGGCTCTAATGCTGAACAAGGAACAGGGAAAATCCATTTTCAGCCAAAGCATGTGCATGAAGGAGAAAGCTGTAGGCTGGAGCTGACTCCTCTGCAAGAGGGCCCTGGTTACTAATGTCCTTCTTTAAGATATCTACTCCAGCATCCCTTTGGCAAATAAGCAAAGATGCCTCAATCATCCCAGCTGCATTGGAGGCAGATGACGAGAATGCCCCCTTCTGTCATGGGTCGTGGGGAATGAATGTTATTTTTTCCAGACCAGGACCTTGGCTCCCACTGCACACTAATCATTTCTGGCGGTCACTGTTTGCTTTTGTCTCCTAAACTCTCCTCCTCCTCTTCTTAATTGTAAGTAATCTGCTCACATCCAAGCAATAACACGACATTTAAAACACACACACACATACACACCTATAACTCCCAACCCATCGGAATGTTTCCTTTGCTTTGAGGTCAGTTTTCATTTCAATTCAATGCATGGTATCTCCGGCTTTGTTTTTTCTAACACCACATGCCTCCTGTCTGCTGAGCCTTGCTGTGCGCTCACTTGTGTGTGTAGTGTTTAGTGTGTGTGGCCACACTTGCATGGATTTGCTGGTTAGCGTGGTTTAAGTGGGCGAATGTGTTCTCCATGCAGAGAACATTGGGAACTAATAACTAACATAGGACTGATGTGTGTTATTTTAAGGAAATGGAGCTTGCTTGTGTTCTAGTTAGTACATAAGGGATTGGTCAACATTGAGAACCATTCTGGGCTTTGAGGACCAAATTTTGCAATTCTCCACATATGCAGTTCATTCGTTCATCTGTTCATTCATTCACAAGCACTTATAAAACACCTGCTGTGTGTAGACCAATATTCTAGCTTCTGGGGAGATAGATAAGTAAGACACAGCCCCTACTCTCAAGAGTTTATTATCTTAAGGGAGATAAAATGTGAGTATAGAGAAATATAATGAGACATCAATATTGATCATGTTCAGGAGCAACTGTATTCCATTAGGCCTTCAGGGTTGGGCGTCCTTAGTTGTTACCATAGAGTACCAGTGTTAAAGGAAAGGTTGGCACTGCCACTAACTTACTGTGATGTTGGGCTAATCACTTCCAATCTTTGGGGGCTTCAGTTTGCTCATTTATAATAACTGAGGAGACTAGAAAAGACAATCTTTAAGTGCCAGCTCTGACTTCTTTGACCTGTGGCTGCTTTCCTATGAGCTCTGAAAGAAGTATCGTCCTACGTAGGACCATGGATTGTTATATTCAAGTATTCCAGGCATGTCTTGGCACAGCCTAATGTCTCAAAAAATTTAGAACTTTTTGTTTTCTTTTTTTGTCTTTCTTTAGTAAAAGTCAGTTGTTAATTTTTAAAAATAGTAACACTTATTTTTAATGGCTGTTATAGTTATTTATTTAAAAATAGCTACAGGTAGTTACATTTTCTTTAGTTTAATAAATAAATGAAATCCTTTATGATTGAATAGTAAATCAATAGTTTTCTTTAAGAAAGAAGGAAGGAAAGGAAGGAAGGAAGAATGGAAGGAAGGGGAGGAGAGAGAAAGAAAGAAAGAAAGAAAGAAAGGAAGGAAGGAAGGAAGGAAGGAAGGAAGGAAGGAAGGAAGGAAGGAAGGAAGAAAGGAAGAAAGAAATTTCTTGAATGTGCAATCTAATGAAATGTGTTGCCCATGCCTCTGCCTGAGGACCTGTAACTACCATCTGGACCTGTAGCTACCATCTAAAAAAAAAAAAGCCAAAGTGGTCATCCAGAGCATACAGCTATAATTTTCATTCCAAATAACCCTTGGAATGTAGAGTCTAATTTCCTTAAAAAAGGAGATGCAAGAAAAGAATAAAGACTCTCTATCCATTAATACAAATTGGTACAAGACCAAAACATATGCGAGGTGCAAAATGAAAAACATGATCTACAATAATAATGGGAAATAGGAAGGGAAAAAGAGGAAGAAAATTAAGCGTGCCCAGTGCACTCTAGTAATGGTAGTCAACTGTCCTCAGGACCCTTAAATTAGGTACCAAGTTGCATGCTTATTTATGTTTGAATTAGGTTAGAAGAGTAGAAGGGTATTGATCAACAAAGTGAAAGGTGTGTAGACTGTGTAGAGAAACATCTGCTAAGCACCTTCCCAGAAGAGCCCAAGCTATCAGGTCGCACCAGGCAAGCCTTCACAACTTTCTCATCGTATTGCACCCCACACTTAGGGATTTTGACCCACTCTTAAACAAAGAATATCAGTGCTAGTCTTGTTAGTCATTTTAGGAGAAATATTACCCTCTGGGGAGTTTTTGTGAAAACATAATGCAAGAATCTCAAATATTTTGCTAGAATTCAAACATGAGGCCCTTGGGAAAGGAAGCCAACCTCACATTGAGATCTGTAGGACAGCGTGGACACCACTCACTCACTGTAAATGACACACATGTAGTCAATGAGGAAAGTTCAAAGAATAATATATATATGTATGTTTGTGTATGTATATATATATGTAAGGGTTGGGAGTGGGGAATGAATCCAGCACATAAATGTTCCTTCATGAAATCCCAAGACTAACTGTTAACATTGTGATCAATAGTGAAGGAGAAGCCGCAATATGGCAAAAATCCAGTGGTGATGGTGGATGAAATCATGAACTCCAGTCCCCCACAGTTCAGTTTTCCTGAGGCTGGATTACGCATAATGATCACTAATAAATTTGGGCCCAGGACCAGGCTACGGATGGCAAGCAGGATCATAATCAATGAGGTAAGTTCAGTTCAGCTGAATGTGAATTTATTCATTGACATATGTATGCAAGTGTAATAGGAATTCACAGTCAAAAAGCAATGAAGTTGAGGATAGAGCATGGAAATCAGAAGAATCTGAGTTCAGATCCAACCTCAGATACCAGTTATGTGACCCTGGGTAAGTCACTTAACCCTAATTGCCTCCAAAAAACAAAAATGAAACAATGAAGCACTTTTCCTTACAGTCTGATAGCAAGAATAAGAAATAGGCACAAGTATACAACAAGGCAGACAATAATAAGAATCAGGGAAAGGTTCCGGGAGTGCTCTAGGAAAATATGAAGAGGGAGTGATCTCTTTTAGTTGGGGGAACAGAAGGAAGGATGAGAGGACTCTTGAGCTGAATTTTGAAGGAAGAGAGATATCTCAATTAATAGAGCCAAAAGGGAATACTTGGGGTAGGGGAGGAGCAGGGGCAGGGGAGAGATTGGGGATGACCTCGATAAATCCATCCATGGAAAAGAGGAAAAGACCAGGTCAGGGAAAGGTGTGATAGGTGTTTAGTTATTATTTAAAGTAGATAGTGAGGAATTTGGTCAGATAAAGTAGAAAGATAAGGGAGAGCAGAAATTCTGATAGGCCGTAGATGTCAGGCTAAGGAGTTTGTTTTCTGTCCTAATAATAATAATTCTCATTTGTAAAGTGTTCTTCATATGTCACTTCATTTAATTCTCACAACAACCCTGAGGAATAATTGCTGTTATTATCAAGCTCATTTTACAGATAGGGAAACTGAGGAAGACAAAAGTTAGGTGACTTACCCAGGGTCACTCAGCTAGTAAGTGTCAAGGTAGTATTTGAACTCAAATCTTCTGACTCCAAATCCAGCCCTCTGTTCTCCAATATCAGCATCTACCTCCCAGGGTTGTCATGAGGATCAAATGTTAAATTCTTTGTAAATCTTAAAATGCTATTCCAGTGCTAAAGATGATGATGATGATGATGATGTTTATGATGATGATGATGATGATGATGATGTTGATGATGATGATGATGATGTTGATGATGATGATGATGATGTTGATGATGATGATGAAGATGATGCTGATGATGATGATGATGATGATGTTGATGATGATGATGATGATGTTGATGATGATGATGATGATGATGTTGATGATGATGATGATGATGATGTTGATGATGATGATGATGATGTTGATGATGATGTTGATGATGATGGTGATGATGATGGTGGTGATGATGATGATGATGATGATGATGGTGGTGGTGATGTTGATGATGTTGATGATGATGGTGATGATGATGATGATGTTGATGATGATGGTGATGATGATGTTGATGATGATGATGATGATGATGATGATGATGATGATGAGAGAACGAGAGACAACATAGATAGTAAAAAAGTTCATTGAACTGGAAGACGCAAGATCCACCATCACTAAATAGCTATGTAAATCTGACCCATGCACTTCTCAGAGCCCCTCGGTTCCTAATCTGAAAAATGAGAATTACAATTGTTCTTATTTGCACAGAGAGTTGTTGTGGAGATTGAATTAGACGGTGATTTGTAAACTGCTATCCTCCTGTAAATAGTCATTGTTTTCTTTGTTAGCATTAGCTTGGTTATGCCTACCCTGAGCGCTGATATATAACGGCAGTAACCATGGTCCGATCTCTCTTATAAATGTTGTACGCAGCACAAGATCTAGCCCCGAGCCCAGACAAAGGGCTCCAGGAATTCCAGTGGGTTTATCACCCAACCAGAACCCACGCTTGAGGGCAAATAGACATGAATGGCACTTTGTGTTTTATAAAGACATGCTCTGGGGAAAAAACAACAAACCTGTCACTCAAATCCTGTTGTCCCATTTGTTTACATTCTAATATCAGTATGATGTAAGTGGATAGAGAACCAGCCTCCCAGGCAGAAAGAATTCGGTTCTTGTCCCTGATGAATACTGACTTTGAGATCCTAGAGCAGTCATTCAACCTCTCAGTGCCCATAGCAGCTTTATAAATTCATATAATTTATATATTTATAATTTATAATTGTATTACTATATATCTATGATTCATAAATTTATAAACTTCTCTGCTTTAGGAATTGCAGAGGAGATGCTGATTTGCATTGGTGGAGGGAGTTTGCTCTATAGGAATTCCCTATATCCATGAAATCCCGGGTTTGGCCTGTCCCATTACAGTATCAGAGTTGATCAATCTTCATTTCTCATTGATCTGCCATTGTCCCCATCTCTGACAGTCTGTGTTCTAATATTCTGGTATTCTAAAGTCACTTCTGTCTCTAACACTGTGTTCTAAGGCCCCTGCCAGCTCTATGGCTCTAGGCCAGGCATCAAACTCAAACAGAAATGAAGGCCACTAAAACTGTTGTCATTGTTGCTTATTCTTTTTTTCTTCAGTCATATCTGACCCTCCATGACCCCAGTTGGGGTTTTCTTGGCAAAGATGCTGGAGTGATTTGTCATTTCCTTCTTCAGTTCATTTTACAGATGAAAAACTGAGGCAAACAAGGTGAAGTGACTTGCCCAGGTTCACACAGCTAGCAACTGCGGCTAGATTTGAAGTTAGGAAGATGAGTCTTTCTGACTCCATACAAAGCACTCTATACAACCTAGCCACCTCCTACTGTACCATGCAAACTCGTCCAGAAAACCCTATAGACAATCCGCCAAGTCACAAAGAGTCAGACTCCACCAAACAGCAACAAAACCATACAAAAGGATCCCTGTGGGTCGTATTGACTTCAAAAACCACAAATTAACATTATCTGTGTTGTATTGTGTTTTCATTTATTTTATTAAACCTGGCCTAAGCCCATTTTAACATGGCCACACTGTAGAGCTTTTGCAAGTGGCTTAAAGGCCTACGTGCATGAGTTTGACTCTTCTACCCAGGGAAACAAAATTGTGTAGTAGAAAGAACCCTGGATTTGGAGTCAGAGGGCCTGATTTCAAAACCCATCTTTGCTACCAGCTTCCTACTCATTTCTTCTTTTTCCTCTATTTCTTCATCTCCTCACATACTTTAAGGAAGAACATAGAAAAGACAGTCTGGTACAGTATAACGAGAACAAGTTAGACAATCTAGGTTAAAATCCAGTCGTCTGCTGCTTACTATCTTCTGTGACATTGGGCATGATAATTAATTTCTCTGAGCCTCAATTGTCTCATCTGTGAAATAAAATGGTTGGACTAGATCAGTGAGTCATGGGACCCCTCTGAGAGTCTGGTGAAGTCTATGGAATCCTCAGAATAATGTTTATTGGCTACATTCATAGTTGAAGGAAATGCTCAATTTCAGTTAAAAATTGGGGAGATTAAAGTTGTAATGTTTTCCCTCCTCCATGTCCATGGAGCTTCTGAAATCTTTGCATGCACCCCTTGGAGGGCACCCCAGAAGAACCCCTGTCTTTTCCAGCTCTAAATCTAGTAATATCCTGTGTTCCTCATTCATTTTAGGGTTGCTAGGAACCCCAAAATGTCAGAGTACAGGGCAGCATCATCCTGGCATGACTTCACAGACTCAAACCATCTTCCAGTCAAGTGGCAATAAGGGGTCCACCAATAGAAGTGGGCAAGGTTCCTTAGGGAACCTGCATACTGATAAAGATGAGATTCATGCTTGTATGTAAGGGCAGTGAAAAGAATCTGGTTAGGATTAAGGAATGGTGAGTAGTCTGGGGTAGACCAGTTGCCTGGTGCAGAGGCACTGGTGGTCTGGACTGAAGCACAAGCATTCCATTATTCCTACATGCTACTTACTGGGGTTTTCCATCGTTCCTACATGCTAATAACTGGTGTTCTCTATCCTGGATCTGTACATTTCTTTGAACCAGAATCCTTGCATCACATAAAGGGGAACCCTTTGGCAAATCCCCCAAATCCTTTTGTAATGCAAATGCACTTTCTTCCCCAACCTAGTTTGTGCATTTTGTAAATTAAATTGGTTACGTGTCTTCTTTGAGTAGTGCTCATATGATGGGAATTCTAGGCCCCTTTTAAAAAAAAGAAATAAACTGTAGTCCCATTGCTACTGACGCTCCTGAAGATTTAGAATAAAGATTTCCCAAATACCCAAAAATGAAATTAAAGTATTTTTATGGACAAATAGCTTTCCTTCTTAAAAAGTGGGATGTTATCATGATAAAAGCTTACATTTACGTAACATTTTACAGTGTGCTTTGCATACATTACTTACTCCTCACAAAAACCCTGAGAGGTAAGATTGTCTATTATTACACCCCTTTTACAGAATAGGAAATCTCAAAGGCTCAGAGAGTGAATGACTTGCCCAAGGTCGCACGTTTTGTAAGTTTCACAGCCAGGACTGAAACCAGGTTTTCTGATTCAAAATCCAATACTCCTTTAACATCACAGATGCATCTTTAAGAGAAGAGGGTTTTTGTTTTTATCGGTTCCAAAGTTCTGTGATGGTGTCTTGGTGATCAGTCATTGACTGGGATATAGTCCCATGATGGAATAAATATTAACTCTTGTGTAATGGCCATGATGGTATAACAGTTACAGACAGTCACAGAATCTCCACGTTAGAAGGAACCTCAGAGTTCACCTAGTCCAGGGTTGAGGAACCTGCAGCCTGGAGGCCACATGTGGCCCCTCAGGTCAGCAAGTTTGACACTTTGACTGAATCCAAACTTCACATTCTATTAAAGGGCCATGTTTGAGGACATAGAGGGCTGTATGGGGTCTCCAGGCCTCGGGTTCCCTACTCCAATCTAGTTCAACTCATACTTGAATCTCCTCTAATGCCAACATTTCTATCTGGGTGGAATTTTGTCCCAGAATCTGGGGGATGTGAATGCTGAAGTGGCATTTTGTGGTCCTCTTTTCTTTTTAAATATGATTTAAATAACCCTTTCTCCAGCATCCTCAACAGGCTATCAAACAGCCTGTTATTAAAGTACTCTTGTGTTGGGGAACTCAGTAACAATCAATCAATCAATAAACATTTAAGTGCCTGCTATGTACAAGGCAATGTGCCAAGCACCTTCAAAGACAACCCAGGGCACCTCATCACTCTAATGGTGAGAAAGTTAAGGTGTTGATTATTTTTTATAGAAACAAGATGGGGGGAGGGAGGAAGAGAGAGAGAAAAAGAGGGAGAAAGAGAGAGAGGTAGAGAAAGAAGGGGGAGGGAGGGAGAGAGAGAGAGAGAGAGAGAGAGAGAGAGAGAGAGAGAGAGAGAGAGAGAATTAGAAGTAGTGGTGAGGGACTATATAGAAAATACACTTCTTTGAAGTGCTCCTTTTTTACCTTCCTAGTTTATTAGTGCGTCCCAGGGCCCCCTCTCAGCTATTACTAGGTTCATAATATTGTTAGAATACTTATCTATTCAAATTCACAGCTCTGAGTCCCAACTGATATATCTCTTTATACAACAAGAAGCCAGACTACAAATTAATTCAAAGCAAAAGGCATTTAATAAAAAAAGAGATGAGCAGTGTAATAGCAAGGAATTGGAAAAGGTATTAAATCTTGCTAACACCCACTCCAATATAGGGGCCTCTCCCAGCATGTTTCCCAGGAGGTATAGTTTCGGTTCCCAGGTAACCTCTTGGGCTTTCCAACCCATGAAGAGAAGGATATAGCAATTTGCTATTAAAGGTACCATTTTGTAGCAATCTTAGGAATGCTGGTGTCTCTGTAAGGCAACTAAAGAGAGTTGTAGAAATCTCAACATATCAGAAACAGTTTGGGAACTCCAGACATCGTCAGTGTCTCAAACTGGGATGCACCAACATATCTTGATATACCTATGACATGCCAACATACTTTGAAAGGTATAGATGAAGATGTCATTTCTCTTGTCCTTCTTGCATAGCTTGACTTTTTATGAGCCTCTGATTCCCCAGCCTTTCAAATTGCATATTTAAAGGGCACCAATCCAAGCAGAATGTATACTAGGTAACATCACCACACTGATAGGGTCCCATGTAATCCTCTGAGAGATGTGTTCAAAGAGAATTCCCTCTTATAAGTATCTCTCAGCCCCAGCCATTGTGGAAACATAGGATTTGCACACAAACACCATCAACTAATACAGTGAATCTCAACTTTCCTAATGCCATGACCCTTTAATACAGTTCCTCATGTTGTGGGGACCCCCCAACCATAAAATTATTTTCATTGCTACTTCATAACTGTAATTTTGCTACTGTTATGAATCATAATGTAAATATCTGATATGCAGGATGTATTTTCGTTGTTACAAATTGAACATAACCCACAGGTTGACAACCGCTGAACTAATATATCAGAAATAGAAAAATTCATCACTGGGCTAGTAACATTTGACCCAACTCACTGTCCATAGAGACTACCATATCAGTTTAATAAACATTTATTAATCTCATACTATGACTAAGTGACTGAATTAGGACATCTCACTAGAATCCCTTCATCTGGGTACAAAAATAAAATGACTCCTGGTTGAGCTAAAGTATACCTTGGAAGGCAGAGCAACCTTAATGACCTACTGAAAATTATTAAGTGCTAATACAGTCAACAACATCACTGAAGGGGATGTTGATGCCAAAAGAACCAGAGGTTTGACTGTAGTTTATTAAGAATTTCATAATACCTCAGTCAGGACATTATTAGGTGGGACATACTGTACCTGTAAAACCTCAGGACAAGATCATCCCTATCCTATCCTTATGTAGAGAGAACAACACAGGCCTGTAATTTAATGCACTCATCCAGCTGGAATAAAAACCAGGAATTCTCACCTGGGGAAAAAGGAGTGGTTTTTTAATTGGGATACAGGTAAGTACAAATCAAAGGCTTGCCTGCCTGCCCAAGTAGGGATCCTGGGCTTCTAAAAAAGGTTGAAACAAAATGAAAAGTTTGGTACAGAAGCAGAGATTTCAAGCCAGGAAGGTCAGCATAGCACCAGGAGGCAATGTATAGGAGGTATCTGGATATTTGTTAGACACAACCTACCTCAAACTTTAACCTTTGAAGGCAGCTTGTCCTGCTCCGAGTAGCTCAGGCCCCTAAGTCAGCTCTGTCTCCTTCTGATGGAGTTTCACTGGTAAGGTCCCTGGGATAATTATTTTTTGTTATTTGGTAGATCTATGCTTTCATTATATGAATTAGATCTGGAGAATGAATGGATGGAAGTTGTAGGGAAACAGGTGATTACTCAAGATGAGAGAGAAAAATCCCTAAGGCCATTCTTCATCGTGCAGATTTTGACTAAATGCAATTTTATATCAGAATTTTTGCATTCTACAGTTCAACAGAATTTAAGGCAGTAGCTTCAGGGCAATTGTTGTTATTTGTTAAGTGCCTTGAGTGTGTCTTTATATATTTGACCTGAAAAATCTTTGTCTATAGGGAAGTGGACTGATAAAGTCTGCATGAGCACAAGCCAGTCAGTCAACGAGCATTTATTATGCTATGTATGTTATGCATATGTGTGTGCATTTATAATGATAAATTATTATTTATTATGCTGTGAGCCATGTGCAAGGACAGGCTTCTAACACACTCAGAGTGTATATAAAAAACTAGAATGTATTTCATATGAGCAACATTTAGATAATAGACTGAATTATTGGTGAGTTTACATGGAATTCCAGTGGTGGCACATAGGCAGGCAACAGGGGTATAGTCTTTACCCTCTGGTCAATACAGGAGTGGGAAACCTGCTACCGGGAGACCACATGTGGCCCTCTAGGTCCTTAAGTGGGATTCTTTGTCTGAATCCAAACTTCACAGAACAAAAGCTGCAGTTCTGTTGTGCAGAGAGGAAAAATTGAGGGCAGGACAGGCTAGTCTTTTTTATGCAACAGCTTCCTCTTTGCTCATGTTATCTATAGAGTAGCTCAGATGAGTAAGCAGTGGAAATAGTTCTCCAGATACCACCAGAAGACCATGCAAGGAATATCAGAGAGATTCTTTGTACAGTGAACATCTGCACACAACCAGGCACCCTTTTCCATATTTGGTGATTGGTCTTGGGATGGGCCGGTTCTGAAATACTAACCAGAGGTGACTAGTTTCTTGATGGACAAATGAGAAGAAAATTCAGAAACTACAGGCCAGATAGAGTCATATGCCTGGCAGGACAATTCCTTTGGTCATTTCCTCTAGAAACATCATCATAGAAACATCAACACCTGCATTTTACAACCGCTATGTCAGAGAATGATAAAATTTCATCTAACAATGAACAAAAGCTTTTAGAAAGCATTACTGCTCTGGGTACCAGGTGAAGCAAGGAACCCTCTGTTTCCAGATCTGGCCAAAGTCACATAGAAGACCAAAGGACCAGTATAAAGATACAATCTGTTCTTTGATCAAATGCTGGTGCTAGTGAGTGCATCAAGTTCAGCAATCTGGGCAATAAGGGAATGAAAATGCTTCCAATATAGTTTGAGTGTAGACGAAACATTCTGTAACCTAAAATGTCCTTAGAACCCCGAGGCAAGAGCTTTCTACATAGAGGATAAAGTCAGTCAGGGCTCTGAAGGGGAACATCCCTTAGGTCAAAGAGTCTTAACATGCATTATGGCCTGGATCCAATTGGCAGTCTGAGGAAGGCTAATTCTACTGCAGTTTGTTGCTTGCATTCACAATTAAAGGAAATGCAGAATTTAAGTTAGACGTTAGTGAAAATAAAAATGTAAATTTTTTCCCATCCAAGTTCACAGACTGCCAGAAATCTGAGCCCCTTCAGGGTTGGTGGTCAACAGGTAAAGAACCCCTCCTCTACAGCGAGTTTAGGAGTAAACAGCCATGTAGTAACAGAAATAAAGGAATGATCAGAGGATTCAGCACTGAGGAAGGGACAGCAAGTCAGGGTGGCCGTAGAAGACCATAGTAGAAAGTTCTTATACTCAGTGACCTAGAGGTTTAAGTACACTGGGTAGCCTTTTAGAAGGAAAGCCATTATTGTCTGAAAGACAGCGCCTCTTGAGGCTTCCTAATAGCATATTAGCCACGTTCTGCAACAGTGGGGCAGAAGTGTTGATGGATCAAAGACAAGTTGGCAAGCTGGCCACCACAGGGTCCAAGACAGACGTAAGCAGTTCAGAAAACACCATACTTTTGATGGCAGTACAGAGTGAAGGAGTGTGTGTGTGTGTCTGTGTCTGTGTCTGTGTCTGTGTCTGTGTGTTCATATACACATACACATACATACCCATATAAAATATATCTACTATCTTATACATGCTATATATGATATATATGTAGTACACATAAGCAATTAAACACACATATATTAAACATAGCATATATAGTAGTATATATGATAGTTTAAATAAGATGTCTTAAATAAGATGTTTAAATAAGATATATATACATATATTTATGATAGTATATATCATGTCATATTATTATGTTAGTTTGTATCCTATTGTATAATATTCTAATTTGGAAGAAGGACAGGAAATGAGGTCAGGACTTGTTTTCAAAGTGAACAATGTGACCCCACCTTCCCTGGACCAGGATAAAGGTAAAGAAGTGTTGTCATAAATCAGTTCCTACAGGATTTTTACTAAGGCAGTATAAACTAAAAGCCATAGAACAATAACCAGCCGTGCCCCAAATTCTTTACATCTATTTCAGACTAGTGTGGCAAGATATTTTAAGAAAAACCTGAACTGTCAGTAGAAATGTGCTTCCCCACCCTGAAATATCATGGCCCGAATAGCATATGGGTAGCTAGGTGTTGCAGTGGACGGAGTGCCGGGCCTGGAGTCAGAAAGACTCATCTTCCTGAGTTCAAATCTGGCCTCAGACACTTACTAGCTATGTGACCTGGGGCAAGTCACTCAGCCCTGCTTTCTTTACTTTGGTCATCTGTAAAAAATGAGTTAGAGAAGGAAATAGAAAACCCCAGATGGGGTCACAAAGAGTCAAACTGAAACAGCTTAACAACAGATATATAGTGTATACATAGGCGACGGCTAAAACTTCCTCCCAGAGACCTCATCGCTTGTTACAGCCAGCACAGAAAGGAAGTTCATTGTATTCTCTTTACATATTTCCAGGATTGGAGATGCTGATGGTCACTGATATTCCGGAAAAGGGTGGAACCAAGGTTATTTTTGAGGATTTAGGAAAACAGTTTGGGACTTGGAATAGCGTTAGGGAAGCCTTGTTCAAATAAACTCTAGTGACTGGTAGGCAAATGCAAATAGGAAATGACTCTCAATGTGTAGGAGAATGGAGAAGAAGGTAATGCAATGATCTTCCACCATGAAATACATGGCATTCCAAGCAGGTGCAGGGAAACATCGTGTCCCAGTTAGAGACTATGGGAAAAGTGGGCAGGATGGAAGCAATCATAACTTGTGGGCCTTGGAGAAACCAATAGATATCTTTTTAATGGTTTCTTGAGAAGGAAGCTAGGTATGGTAAATTAGAAACAGGTGGAAACAATATTTGCCTATTGGAAAGAATGGTAACAACTAGTTGAACATCTTCTGCTTGAATTCAATGTGATGCAAATCAGTTAGTGGTTAAGGAGAGAACCAAACCTAATTTGCAAAGAGTGACTCAAAGGTAAGGTGATCATTGTGGCCTACAGTTCCCGTTACAATGAGGAATGGTTGGCTTTAATGTCCCTTTCTGCTAAGAGTGTCAAAATGTATTTCCCACAATTCTAGAACATCCAGATAAATCCGCAGGATCACAAATCCCAATTTACAAATCAAATCCTTTCCCAGTAAGTTAGCAGCAATACAAGGACTAAGTAAGAAGGCCTGTATATTGGATGCAGGACCAACAGAAACTGGTAAGGACAGAAACTGAATGAGGAATAAGTTGTCCTCCTTAACATTCATGGCTTCAGGGGGTATCTGCAGAGAATTCAGAGGCTTGCAAGGTGGAGTGAGAAGCTCCAGTGACAAACAACAGAAGATAATTTTCCCAAAATTAGGACATTGTAATATAAGGACCAAATTAGTTATAAGGCCTATTCAAGTGTTGATATCACAATCATCCACAACAGCATTTCTCAAAGGATGGTTCCTAAGACTCTTTCGGGGGGGTCCATAAGACCAAAATTATTTTCATAACACTACTAAGACATTCTTTGCCTATTAAAATACTCCTCCCTTTTTTAAACTGCTGTGTGAGGTCAGATTGTCTTTATATAGTTAAACCAAAAGAACATAGCACAAAACATTGAACACAGAAGTGGGAAGGAGAATCCAGCTGTCTTTTATTACGCCGGAGTTTAAAGAGATTTACAGAAATGTGTAAAACAAAGCCACTCTTCTCATTTTTTTTTGTTTTGGAAAATATAGCTATTTTCATTTTTTAAACTATGTCATTTTAACAGATAATCGATTTATTTTTGGTGTTTTATTTTATTTGTTTATTTTTTGGAGGGAGGAGGACAGGGCAATTGAGGTTAAGTGACATGCCCAAGGTAACAAGGCCAGTTTTGTGTTAAGTGTCTGAGGCCAGATTTGAACAAGGCCAGTGCTCTATTCATTGCACCACCCAGCCACCCCTATTTTTGGTATTTTAAGTAAATTAATATTTTTGTAATTTATCTCTTTTAATTTCTAATGGCAAAAATATCAGTAAATATCACCACATTAAAAAAGGCCTTTAGTGGCCTCATTAATTTTTAAGAGTGTAAAGAGGTCTTGGAACCAAAAAGTTTGAAAACCATTGGTCTAGAATAGGATCTTTTGGACCTGGAAGTTGGCAGTTGGGTGGAATAGAGTCAGGAAAAGCTAGGTTCTTTCTAATGTCTGTAAAAATGTGAGTACAAGCTGAATCTTCTCACACACTCAGCACACATATTGGATCTTCTCCTGAATACATTCTTATGAATGTTCATGGCTATTCCCTGAATGAATGAATCTCTCAATCAGTCACTCACTCAGTCAATATTTATTAAGCACCTACAATGTTCTAGGTGCCCTGCTAAGTGCTGCACGAAGGCTTTGGCCCAACAACTACATTAACAGGGTTTCCTCTCTTATAGTTTCTCCAGGGACTAGTGAGATATACCTGTCCAAACCCTTTAAGGACACTGATCACATTTGAAGGTTTTTTCCCCTTGGTGAATTTTATGATTCAAATAGAAACTTATTTGATGTTTATATTCTTTATTACATTTATCACATACATAGAGTTTCTCAACTTTGTGTGCCCTTTGATGTTTGGACAAATGATGGAAATTTATATTCCTTTACACTTAAGGGAAGGTCAGAACATTCTGACTTCCTGGATTTTCCTACTTACAAAAATGATCCTGATTGCCATAATTATAGAATTAAAATTAGAGAATTATACTATTCTGATATAATGGGCTGATTATGCCACAGGGTCTGTTCCTGTTCCCTCCACCATTACTGATCCTGACTATTATTTCAAGCTTGTCTTTGAGCCTGGAGCTGTGCAGGACCATAAGTTTGACTTCCCTAATTTGCTCACACTATTGTGTTGGAAGTAAATTGCTTCTATCAGTATTTTAGTTAGGTCCCCCTATTAAAGCATCCCAGAATCTCTCCTCACTCCTCAGATTTAGTCCTTGAATAAAAGATGCCACTGGTGCATAGGATGCCTCCCAAACAGGATCACCCATTTCTAATCAATACTTACCTGTTTGTTTAAGCCTTTCTAGATAATCTTCTTAGTATTCACTCTTATTTTGTTTATAGGTATTTGTCTTAGTTCAGTTTGTCTTTATGGATAATATGGCAAAGAGATTTTTGGCTAATCCTTCTCACCTGTCAAAGGGCTCCTGATTTGGAGGTCAGTGGTAGGCTACAGAAAAAGCTACATGGTTTCCCAGAGCATCTCACTGATTAATATTGGCCCAAGCTAGGTGGTGACAATTTATAATATTTTATAACTTCTTAAAGTTTCTCTTGATCTTCTGTAATCTCAGGGAAATTTTGGGTCAAATTGTAAAGGTCATCTGGCTTCCAAGGGACATGAATTGTAAAGACGTTGCTCCCGGGTTCCAGTCCAAGATTTAAAGTGCAAGAAGGTTAAAGTGAGAAGTTTGAAAATACCAGTGATAGAACTTGTAAGGTTGAAGGATTGGGGGTCAGAGCCAAGATGGCAGAGTAGAAGCAGGAAATTCTGTGACCTCCCCCCCACAAACACCTCAAATACCTGTAAAATGTGACTCTAGACAAATTTTAGAGCTACAGAACCCACAGAGTGACAGGGAGAAACAAATCTCCTGCTGAAGGCAGCCCAGCAGGCCAACAGGAAGGGCTCATCACAGCACACTGGTAGCCAAGCACAGTCCTGTATGAGCCGTGAGGTTTTGGCCCCAGGGAGGCAATGGCAGCTGGAGCAGACTTTAGGAGAGTGAATCACCAGCAGCTGTGGGAGCTTCCAGACTTACAAACCCATAAACACCAAAAAGAAAGTAAAAGGTCAGTTGGGAACTCTGTTGGAAAGGAAGGGTACAGTCCAGGCCCTGCCCCTGGGGTGAGAGGCGTGGCTGCCTCAGGAGCTCCTGGCCTGCAGATTATAGGGGAACCAAGTGACCATTCAGAGGGTAATCATTCTTGCTTTGACCTGTTTGGATCTGGATCACTTTCTTGGGTGGAGGTCCTGGGATGAGAAATGCAAGTTTGCCAGTATGGTGTCTGTAGAGAGGGTGACCTCCTCAGACCTCTGACAACATCTGTGAAAACCCCAGAGATTTGGGAAAAAGCTCTCCTCTCTGTAAGCAGAGTTCTACAGTGGCAAAGAGCTCAAAAGTCAAATAATTGACTAGCAATATGAGCAAATGGAGGAAGCATAAACAGATCATAGAATCCTTTTGGGGGACAAAAAAGATCAAAGCATGGAATGGGAGGAAGACAGCATGGTCCAAACTCCTGCATCAGAAGCTTCCAAGAAAAATATGAATTTGTTACAGGCCATGGAGGAGCTCAAGAAGAATTTCAAAAATCAAGTAAGAGAAGTGGAGGAAAAATGTGCAAGAGAAATGAGGATGATACAAGAAAATCATGAAAAAAGAATCAACAGTGACATGAGCGGGAGCCCTGCTCCTGGCCTGCCCCGCGGCCTGCAGCTCGGAGTGGAACCCAGATCCCGGAGCCGTGGTAGAGCGGGAAGGAGGAGGAGGAGGAGCAGGAGCCACGATGGAAGTGAAGGATGCCAATGCCACTCTGCTCAGCAATTATGAGGTGTTCCAGTTACTCACCGATCTCAAAGAACAGCGGAAGGAGAGTGGGAAGAACAAGCATAGCTCTGGTCAGCAGAACCTGAACACCATCATGTATGAGACAATGAAGTACCTGTCCAAAACGCCCTGCAGACACCAGAGCCCGGAGATCCTCAGGGAATTCCTCATAGCCATGAAAAGCCATAAGTTAACCAAGGCAGAGAAGCTGCAGCTGCTGAATCACAGGCCCATGACTGCTGTGGAGATCCAGCTGATGGTGGAAGAAAGTGAAGAAAGGCTGACAGAAGAGCAGATTGAGGACCTCCAGCAGACTGTCACCAGCATCCTCCCCGGGGACCCCAAAGCCAAGCCGCAGCCCAAGGACATGGCAGTGGATGAAGGGGACCCCGAAGCAGGGGTCCTTCAGTGGAGGCAGCTGTGGCTTAGAGGCTGAGAGAGCTGGCTTTGGAGGCCTGGGTTCCAGTCCCATCTCTGACACATGCTGACTGTCTGACCCTAAGCAAGTTTTTCACCTCCCACTGCCTCAGGCTACTCTCTTGGACTGTAAATTGCATTGATATAGACTGGGATTCCTCGTATCAGTGAAATCTCCAATCTTAATCCTACTTGTTTTTTGGAATTCTGTCATCCAAGGCGGAACCTTTTCTCTTCTGGGGTTTTTTTTTTTTGGTTAAATTTTATTCAATTAACAAGCATACATTTTCTCTCCTCTTCCCCCTACAAAAGAAAGACAAAACCTTTGTAACATGTATGCAAAACAGATTCCTACGCTGGCCACACGTCCAAAAATGACATTGAGGCCATCTCCTCTCTGTTAAGGTGGACTGCCTTCCTCATCATTAGTCTGAACTTTTTCTTTTAACAACAGCAAGACCCAGTTAAGTAGAAACAGCGGGATACTGGGACCACATCTGTCAGTGAATCATACAGCATCCCATCCTGGACATGACTTAAGTAGCTGTAGGAGCTGGTAATCTAGAGAGGGGCAGGGAGGGGAGGACCCGACCTCATGGCCCATGGGGTCTAAAGAACCCTCCCTGCTGTTCCTGGGCCTGATTTAAAAGCCACCTCTCTCCTGTCCCACCCCAGGGCTCAGGAAGTTTAAAGCCTCATCTAATGGTCCCCTCCATTCACCACAAATGGATCTTAGATTTGGAGTCTGAAGGTCCACAGAGGCCATCCAGTATGGCCCCAGAGAAAAGTATGGAGAGGCAGAACTGGGATTTGAACCCAGGACCCATAACTTAGATCTGTTTCTTTCCTCTGTTTCTCTAGCAGGCAAATTAAAGATGAAAAGATGGTTTGTCAGCTTTAGAGCCAGACACAGTAGTTGTAGAAATTAGAGCTGGGAAGAGCCATAAAGCTCCCCGGTTCAAGCTTGGGCCCAGAGAAGAGAGAACATGCATTGTATGCCATCCTGGCAGAGGTGGGGGGCTGTGGGTGTGGATCACTGCATATACTGTCAGGCTTGGCTGCTATGTTGTTTTGTGAGCTGTGTTTTTTCCCTCAAAATTTGTGTTTGTGTGTGTGTGTGTGTGAATTGCTGGACTGTTGGGGTGGGGAGGAAAGTGAGTAATTTAGAATGGAGAATTATGTAAAAGAAAAAGATAAAAATTAAAAATCTTGTCCAACCCTAAAAAAAAAAAAGAAAAAAGAAAAAAGAATCAACAACCTGACTGAAGAAAATAACACCTTAAAAAAATAGATGAACTCAAATGGAAAAAAGGCCCAAAAAGCCAGTGAGAAGAAGAATGCCTTAAAAATTTGCCAGATAGAAAAGGAATTTCAAAAACTCACTGAAGAGAATAATGCCTTCAAAATTAGATTGGAGCAAATGGAAGCTAATGACTTTATGAGAAATCAAGACACTATTAAACAGATCCAAACAAATTAAAAAATAGAAGGCAATATGAAATATCTCATTAGAAAAACCACTGACCTGGAAAATAGATCCAGGAGAGACAATTTAAAAATTATTGGACTACCTAAAAGCCATGATCACAAAAAGAACCTAGAAATCATCCTTCAAGAGATTCTCAAGAAAAATTGCCTTGATGTTTTAGAGCCAGAGGGGCAAAATAGATATTGAAAGAATTCACTCATCACCTCTTGAAAAAGATCCCCAAAAGAAAACTCCTAGGAATATTATAGCCAGGTTCCGGAGTTCCCAGATCAAGGAGAAAATATTACAAGCAACCAAGAAAAAACAATTTTAATATTATGGAAACACAATCAGGATACTACAGGATCTGGCAGCTTCTACATTGAGGGATAGAAGGTTTTGGAATATGATATTCTGGAGGTCAAAGGATCTGGGATTAAAACCAAACAAAACTGAGTATAATGTTTCAGGGGGAAATATGGTCATTAAATGAAATAGAGGATTTTTAAGCATTCTTGATGAAAAAAACAGAGTTGAATAGAAAATTTGACTTTCAAATACAAGAAGCACAAGAAGCTTGAGAAGGTAAACAGTGAAAAGAAATCATAAGGAACTCATTAAAATTGAACTATTTTCGTTCTTATATAGTAAAATTATAATAGTAACTCATGAGACTTTTCTCAATATGAAGGTAATATACACACACATACATATATATGTTTATATAGAAGGGTATATGTGCATATAAGTACCTATGTGAGTGTGTGTGTGTATATATATATATATATATGTACATGTATACATGTATACATAGATAGAGGGCACAGGATCAGTTGAATAAGAAGGGATGATATCTAAAAAATAAAATTAAGAGGTGAGAGAGGAATATAATGAGAAGAGATAGGGATAGAATAGGGAAATTATCTCATATAAAAGAGGCAAGAGAAAAGTGTTACAATGGAGGGGAAGAACAGAAAGGCCAAAGGGAATGGAAACCTTACTCTCATTGAATTTGGCTTAAGGAGGGAATAACATACACACTAAATAGGGCATCTTACCCTACAGGAGAGTAGGGGGGAGAGGATAAGAGGAGACATAAAAGAACAGAGGCAGATGGGTGAGGTGGGGAGGGTAGTTAGAAGCACATACTTTTGAAAAGGGACAGGGTCAAAGTAGAAAATAGAATAAGAGGGGGACAGGATAGGATGGAGGGAAATATAGTCATTCTTTCATAATATATCTACTATGGAAATGTTTTGTGTAGCTACACATAGAAGGCAAACCTATATTAAATCACTTTTCATCCCAGTAGGGGTGGGTGACGAGGGAAGAAGGGAAAAGAATCTGGAAATCAAAGTTTTCAAATCAAATGTTAAAAATACATATATTATTTTTTTTAACATGCAACTGAGAAATAAGATATACAGGCACTGGGGGTATAGAAATCCATCTTGACCTATTGGAAAGTCAGAGGGGGGATGAGGGAGGATATAAGAGAAAGCAGATTGGGGGAAGGGGTATTCAGTAGGATCACTCTTTTGGGGTGGGGGGTAGGGGAAAGATGGGGAGAAAACTTGTAACTCAAAATCTTGTGGAAATGAATGTTGAAAACTAAAAATAAACAAATAAAATTTTTTAAAAGGTTGAAGGATTGAGGACAGAGAAGCTGAGGTTAGGGAATAGAGTAAAAGAGATACTGGGAGAGTGAGAGATATAATCCACATGCCTCTTTAAACACAGTAGAGGAGACCAGGTCCGAAGACAAGGACAGTGGTGTTTCATAAATGGGTTAAAGAGGATGGTAGAGAGATATAACATATGGAAAGTTTGAAAGGCATAATTTCTGGGTAATTAATCATTTTATTAGTCATACTAGCATATAATTAATCAAAGGACTCAATGGTACTCTCAAATGCCAAAGACCCCTCATGGAACCCACTCAATGTTTATATGGCCTTGGAAGAATGAGTGTTCCTGCCGGTGGCAGTCAACTTGAGTTGTTGACTTGTGGGCTTATTATGAGAAGTGGGCTTATTCTAATGAGGAGCTAGGGGTTATGACTTTTATTATGTCATTTACTTCTAGACTACCCCCAGCCTTTGGCAATCTAATAAAAAAATTCATCCTCACTTGAGCCTAAGTAGTATACACAATGGGTGAATATTCACCTCGGATTGTTTTTGTTTGTCCTTCATTCTCCAAGAGGACCATGACTTCAGGAAGGTGATGTCATGATATGCAAGTGAATTGGATTTAAGTGAGGCGGGGCTGTGCAAAGTCACCAGCCTCACTTTCTCCTCCAGAGCTGTCTGGGTCCAGTGCCAAGATATAGATCAGGACTACTAGAAATGACCTTGGATGCACTGGGAGACATTGCCCTTTTTAAGCAAAGGTGTTTAACAGGTCTCAGTTTGACTGAGGCAATGCCCATTCAGTGATTAAGGCTAGGTAAGAAATGAGGCAAAGAATGGCCCCATTACTAGTTTTTTTTTTTTAATTGCAATCTGAGAGGGAAAGACCTAGGATTTATCAATGAGAGCCAGAGTGATTTTGGTTTGAGATGTGGTCCTTAAGGAAAAAAGGTTTTAGTGATCAAAATTTACATTCCTTTGGGCAGAGCACCAGCAGGTATGTGGACAAAGGGAGTGGAAAGAAATAAGAAATTAAATTCAGATTAATTTTTTTTCAAGGTTCTCTAGTTGAGTTTGGCAACAACTCCACTTAGATGAGCTAATCTAGGTGGGATAAATTTTTGGGAAAAGTCCAGGATCTCCTCAATAATTTGTTATTTAATAATCATTTCTCTCAGAGGGCATTTTCTGGATTGCTCAGTCTAAGACATCTGACTTAATCAGTTGGTTTAACTCCTTCTACCAGGTTAGAAAAGAGGGTCTTCCCTTAATTTGTGAAGAAGTCGATTTCTCTCCTTTGTACCTTTCAATTATGATTTGAGTTTTTCTTGTGAATTTTTGTAACTTTTATCCATGGCCTCATTTTTGTGTTTAGAAGCTTTGGAATACCAATCAAAATAGGCATCCCATTAGGCATGTTCCACTTTCAACACAAAAGGCTGGAGAGCTACCATAAATATTCTGTTCTGTCAACATCAGATGGTCATTCCACAGAGAATAACGTAATGGGGTTGTCCTTAAAATGCCAATTCCACACGTCCAGAAATTGCAAATCTTGGAAGAATGATAATCATACATATAATGGGCTGGAGATTCCTTGGAGGGAACTAGAACTTGCTTTGGATGACCTGTCTCCATCACAAGCACAAGGAAGAAGCTTACTCAAAGTGTCCACTTCATTTTCAACCTGCAGATCATTCAACAAAGAGAGGTTCACCCCATGGCAAAATGGCCACTGAGGTTACACTGTGCCCATGGTAAGGGTCTGCCAAGGTGGGGGTCAGAGTTATCAAATAGGCAGCTCATAATTATAGGTATGCACAGAGAGAAGTGACTTATAACAGACAACAGGGACAAGCATGCTGGTCTGCAAATGAGCCTTCCAGTTCTGAAGGTGATGGCTTTTGTAGCAGACAGCAGGTGACTGATGGTAGCCCAGAAGCCCCAGGCCCCTTCCCCATCCTCTTAAACACAAAAATCAGGTAGACAGACAATCCAGATATCCTTCCCACAACAGCTTCCAGCTCCTAAACCAAGATCTAATGTGTTGTGTTGGTTAAGGGGACCCAAACACTTTCTCTTTACAGGATTCCACTCAGGAAATTAGCTGACACAAAAGCAGAGACAGGCGTGGAAAAGAGTTCCTTCTGAGTTTAAAAGAAAAATAATGGAATCCAGGTACCTTGGAGCCCATAGACCCATAGTACTTCTATCAGAGATTTTAAAGGGAAGCTCCTTATCTTGAGTGTGGCACTGGAGGCTTAAAGGGTAGAGGTAGCCTAAAGCCACCGCTCACTTGGTTCATGTGCTGGTTTCCAAGCCAAGGCACCAATATCTGTCATGGCGGCAATTCTAGCCCTCAGTTTAGGATCTAGATCAGAGGAAACTTTGTGTAGAGACTCAGAGCTTTAGGAGAAGTCCGATGAAAGAATCCCCAGAACTGAACACATGACAGGTTTTTCTGCCCTAGAAAAGGCGATTTGTTTCTCTAGTTGACCTGGGATCAGGAACAGGATGTGAGTTGAGGTGAGCTCAAATGCCAGCAATACCCGTGACCTTGTTTTACCTAAAATTATAATCTCTCATTAAGAAAAGAGGATGGGTTCAGCTAGGTGGTGCAGTAAATAGAGTACCAGCCCTGGAGTCAGAAGGACCTGAGTTCAAATCCATCCTCAGACACTTAACACTTTCTAACCGTGTGACTTTGGGCAAGTCACTTAACCCCAACTTCCCTCCAAAAAACAAAGAAAAGAAAAGAGGATGGGGGCAGCTAGGTGGCTCAGTGAATAGAGCACCAGCCCTGGAGTCAGGAGGACCTAAGTTCAAATCTATCCTCAGACACTTAACACTTTCTAGCCACATAACCTTGAGCTAGTCACTTATCCCCAATTGCCTGGCCTTCCCCCCTCCAAAAAAACAAACAAACAAAGAGGATAGAATACTGTTGTCTCTGGGCTTCTACAAAGGCCTCCATTCTAGTTCAGGCCTTCATCGCTTCTTTCCCGCACTGTTGGCATTTGCCTCATGGTTAGCCTCCCTGCTTCAAGTCTCTCCCCTCTATAATGCATTTTGCACATAGATGCCAGATTGGTATCCTAAAGCACAAATCTGATCATGTTACTCTTCTGCTCAAGAAGCTTCCCTAGCTCACCTTTGCCTTTAGGATAAAATGCATGCTCCGGTTACATGCTAAAGTTGGGCTTTCTCACCTTCCTTGCATGATTCTTGGCTCATTATGTGTTACTTTTCATCACAGACTACGTTTCAGCCAAGCTGACTTGCTTCCTATTCCCTATTCATGGAATTTCTTCTCCTTACCATGCCTTCAAACAGGATGTTCCTCGTGCCTGGGTTGCACTCACTCCTCACTTCTACCTGCTGGTACCCCTATCTCCCTTCTAAGCTTAGCTCAAAAGCCATTTTTTTCAAGAGACCTTTCCTGATTTCTCCAATTATTAATATTGCCTACCAAATTACTATATATTCATTTTATATATCATGTATTTATCTATGAATATTATGTATATCTACACTTTAGTATTGATCAATTAGAATGCTTACACATATGTATATGTAGACACACATGTATATAGATTTGTATATGTATATGTATACCTATATGGGTGCATGTGTGTATGCACACACATACACACACGTTCTCCTTGTAGAATATAAGTTTATTGAAGTCTGGGACTGTCTCACTCTTGGATTTGAATCCCTAATACCTAGCACAGGACTTGCCTGGCACAAGAGTAGGTCTCCATCTATCTTTTAGTAATTGGTTGGTTGGTATAGATTTCCAGTGGAGGAAATTTAAATATTATGTTATGAATTTAAATCACCATTATTTAATTTTCTTTGACGCCGCAGGAGGCATTGTAATACAGTGCACAAATCACTCCACAAAGCTATGCTACTCTTTTCAGTTGGACCACATTCAGGCTAATAGCTGGCATGGCACGGTAGAAAAAGCACTGGACTTGAAATCATGAGACCTGAGTTCAAATCTTGACTTGGACACTAGAGATTTGTGACCTTTGGAAGTCACTCTCTCTCTGTTCATCAGCAAAAGTATGCTTATACTACCTATCCCTTGTTTTCAGTTATCATAGAGAGGGAAATAGAAGGGCAAGTAGTAGTGGGCATTAGTAGACCACAACGTATTATGAATGAGGACTTACAAAGAATGATGAGGATCATCCCATTGGGGCAGCCAGGTGGTTCATTGGAGAGAACAGTGGACCTGGAGTCAGGAAAACGTGGTTTCAAATCCTGCCCCACATACTTACTAGCTGCATGACTCTGGGCAAGTCACTTAACTTCTGTCTCCTTTAGCTTCCTCATCTGTAAACTGGGGATAATATCTACTTCCGAAGGGTATTGTGAGGCTCAGAAGAGATCATCTATATAAAGGCCCCTATTTGTTCAGCGAAGTTTGGATTCAGTCATAGGGCCACAGTTGAGGACGTAAGGGGTCACATGTGACCTCAAGGCCTCTGGTTCCCTGCCCCTGGCCTAGGACAATGCCTTGCACATAGTAGGTGCTATAGCAGTATTAGCTATTGTCTAAAAAATGGATAAGAAAGAATCAATCAAACAGGTATCTATATGGAGTATCTAGAATATGCCAGACTCCAAACTAGGCAATGAGAACAAAGAATGAGATGATCTCTACCCCCGGTGAGCTTACATTCTAATGGAGAAGATAAAAAGTACGTGTTAGAATCTGTGGCACAGATATGGTTAATAAATGCAAATATATTCAAAATACCAGAGTTAAATACAAAGTAGTTTGGGGGAGAGAGCACTAGCAGTTAGGGGCACAGGGAAGGCTTCGTGTTGAAGATGGTGTTTAAGCAGCATCTTAAAGGAAATGAAGGATTCTTTAAGAGGGAAATGATGAGGGAAGGTGTTCCAGGCATGGAAACAGCCAATGCAAAGGCACAGAGATGGTAGATGGGGCAGAGAGAGGAGGACAGTTTGGCTGGATTGCAGAGGGAAGGAGGGGAAGTAATGTCTACTGGGCCTGATAAGAAAGGTTGGAGCCAGTTTATATCAGGCTTTAAAAGTCAAATGGGGTTTATATTTTATCCTGAAGGCAACAGAAAACCACTAGAGATGGTCAGATCTGTGCTTGAAAAAAAATACTATTTTGGCAGCAACAGAAAGGATGGAGGAGAATAGTGGGAGACTTAAGGCAGGAAGACCAACTAGGAAGCTGTGGCAATAATTTAGACAAGGGGTTGTGGGGGCCTGGACTTAGCTAGTGTGAGCAGAGAGGAGGGATCAGTCAGATGTGAGAAATGTTACAGAAGATTAAAACAGCAGGATTGGGCAACAGCAACGTTGGACACGAGGGGTGAGGGAGATGGTGGAGGCCAGAATAATTCTGAGATGGTGAATCTGGGAAGCTAGGAGAGTGGTGGCACCTATAACAGAAACTGTAAATTTTGAAAGATGGGGAAATAATAATTTAAGACATACTGAGTTTGGTATGTCTTCAGAATGTCTAAATTAAAATACCCAGTATGGGGGTGGCTAGGTGGCTCTGGAGTCAGGAGGACCTGAATTCAAATCCAGCCTCAGACACTTAAAACTTACCAGCCTTGCGACATTGGGCAAGTCACTTAACCCCAATTGCCCTGCCTTCCCCACTCCAAAAAGAAAAGAAAATACCCAGTAAGCAACTAGTGTCCCCTAAAGCTCAGGGAACAGATTAGCGTTGGAATTATAGATATAAAATTTGAGGAGCCCTCTGTGTAGAGCTGGTAGTTAAAACCGTGATTTCTGAAGAAGATGGACTTGTCACTAATGGCCTGGGGATTCTACTGATAGCCTCACTAGTTAAAGAGAAATCAGCAAAGGCCTCCAACATATTGAGTAGACCAATTTGGTGAATCAGCAGTACAACCACTATCACTTATTGCCCCTGTGACCTTGGCCTAGTCATTTTTCTTCTGAAGCCCTCATCTGTAAATTGCAGGGAGTTAAATGAACTAACCTCTGTGGTCTCTTCCAACATTTAATCCTAAACTTCTGTGACCTTAGAGATCAGAGATTCTTATTCTTAATCTGGAATCCATAAACTTGTTAAGAAAGAAACAGAGAAAGAAAAGTGAGAGAGGGAGGAAGAGAAAGGAGAGAGGAAGAAAGAGAGAAAAGGAAAGAGATAGTGTTACAACATGGTTTCCTTTGTAATCCTCTGTGTTTTGTTTATGCATTTAAAAACATTATTCTGAGGAGAGGTCCAAAGGCTTCACCAGACTGCCTAAGGCATCCCAGACACACATACACTCCTAAAAAATGTTAAGAACTCCTGAAGTCTCAATTAACCCCTTCATCTTTTGGAGGAATAAACTAGCCAATTTATATATTATCTCTTATTAGCCGATTCCAGAGCAGATCAAAAGTATGGTATGGAATTTTTCAAGACAGGAATTAACCAAGTTGTCATGGAGCTAGACTGTTGCATGGACTCTTCCAAGCCAAGGACAGTTTCAGGCATCTGTGTTCTATGCCCCGAAGAAGAAAAATAAAATAGGAAACCAAGGTGCTTGTGCGTCTGTCATCTGTGTGTCTGTCGTCCCAGGCTCATTCTCAGTTTCCCTTATCTCCCTCCCTGTGCAGCGACAGAGACTGATCAACTCTGCCAACGGTGTGAGTAAGCCTTTGCAGAACGGGACACATGAGAACATTGAGAATGGGAATGTGCCAGTGGAGAACCAGGAGGAGCAGCAGCCTCAGCAGCAGCCTCAGCAGCAGCAGCAGCAGCAACAGCAACAACCAGAACCAGAATCGACAGACACAGATTTCCTCTCCCCCTTTTCCATGCCAGGTGAGCTGTTAGCAAGATTAAAGAGTCAAAAAAAAAAAAGTTTCACTTTAATTTTATATTTTTTCAATGAATGAAAAAAATGTATTTTCTCCTTTTTCCACATCCTCCCACCCTAAATTATAGGGGAAGAAAAGCAAAACCTTGTAACAAATATGCAAAGTCGAACAAAACATGTTGGCCATGCCCCAGAAATATGTGTTTTGATCCATTAGTGTTTTGTCACAGTCCTGTGGAGTCATGTTTGGTCACTACTATTGATCAGCATTCTTAAATCTTTCGAAGTCATTGTCTTTGCAGTATTGTTGATGGATAAATTGTTCTCCATTTGAGAAGGATCAGAATTGCAAATTATAGTGAAACCCACAGGGCTTTGGTATGTACAACGGAACAGAAGGTAGAATTAGGTCACTGTGTGGCCAGACCCTCAAGTCAGGATAGAGCTAAACCCCAGGTCCAGGATGAAAAGGCAAAGCTAGCCAGAATGGGTTTTCTTAAGTACCATAGCTTTGCACACAGGCAGGGCAGCCCTTTTGGCTGGCTTGGAGGCCTGACAGCATAAAAAAGGGAGGTAGCATCTATCTATTCACAGAGATGAGATGGCCAAAGGTTTCTTTGAGAACAACGCTGCTGACAATTTTTAGAAGTGAGCTTGAGACAGAGGGGAGTTTTGCTATTCATTCATTTCAGTTGTGACCAATTCTTTTGGTTTTCTCAGCAAAGATACTGGAATGGTTTGCCATTTCCTTCTCCAGTTCATTTTACAGATGAGGAAACTGAGCCAAACATGATGGAGTGACTTGCCCAAGGTCACACAGCTAGTAACTGTCTGAAGCCAGATTTAAACTCAGATCTTCCTGACTCCAAACCTGGTGCTCTATCCACTGTGCCACCTAGCTGCCTCCAGCAGGGGGTAACCAGAAGCAATGAAAAATTGAAGTTCAGGAGCATCATTTAGTAAAATGTATCAGTGATGATTTGGGTAGAAAGTGTATAGAGGACTTTCTATTCCCAATCTCTTAAGGAAAAAAAAATCAGTTCTGCCATTCCTGGTGTCTACAATTATTAGTGATCTCTCATGCCCTGAAATGACTATTTCTCTGGACCACAGTTTTCTCATTTATACAACGACAATAATGACACCTGAACTACTTGCCTTCATGGTGGTTGCACTTTGTAAACCTTAAGGCACTATGTAAATGGAACCTTCAAAGTGTGGACCTTGAGGTTCCTGCTGACTCCCTATTACCCTTCAAGACTGGTCAGGTGCCACTAGCTAGAGGAGGCCCTTCCAGATGTCCCCAGATGTTGGAGCTCCCCATCCCTCGTGAATTCACTTTGAATTCACTTCACACAGGTTTTGTATTTATGTCTCTATGCAGGCATTATATTCCCCCATAGAAACGTAGGCACCTCCAGGGCTCGGATTCTGTCATTCTTATCTTTGTGTGCCCGATTTCTAGCAGGCACCTGGTAATTAATAAACACTTGCTAATTTAATTGAAGCATTTAATTCAGATCCCCATGGAAAAAGGAACAATGGGTGAAAAACAAAGTTCTTTGAATGTCCTCACTACATAGCAAGCCTAAAAGAAAGAAAATGTCAACCTTAATTATAGAACAGAAGGAAACATAAAAGAAAGAACGCTTTTCTCTCTGGGTCAGTAAGTATTAAGCAAGTCCTACTGGTGTAAGATCTGTGCTAGTCACCAAAGGAATTACAAAAATGAATGAAACATAGTCCTTGCCATCCTAGAGATTATAATCTCTTAGAGGTAGCACAGTGCATAGAATGCTGGGCCTGGAGGCAGGAAGACTCCTCTCCCAGGGTTTAAATCTGCCCCCAGACACTTACTAGCTGTGTGATCCTGGGCAGGTCACTTAACCTTTTTTCAACCCCAGCTTCCTTGTCTGTTAAAAAAAAAAAAAAGTGAGCTGAAGAAAGACACGACAAAACCACTTCAGTATCTTTGCCAAGAAAACCCCAAATGGAATCACAAAAGGTCGGACACGACTGAAACAACTGAACAACAACAAAAATACATATATACCAGTAATTATAATCTAAGTTTGAAAATTAACATGCAGTAATAGGTAAAGTACTAGGGAATTTAGAAGAGAGAGTGATCGTTTCTTGCTGAAGGTTTCAGGGGAGAATTCACGGAACAGGTTTCCTTTGAGTTGAATCATAATGGGTAGACCTTGGAGGCGGACCTAGGGTAATGAGTATTCCAGGTGGCAGGAACAGCATGAGAAAAGTGATGGGCATGGGCGTAGGGACACTAAGGGAGGAAGCAGGTGGCATATTTAGAGAATGACTAGAGCACATTTTAAAAAAAAGGAGTAATAGGAGATAAAGACGGAAAGTGGGATTTGGAGCAAGTTATATAGTCCCTTAAATAGCAAGGGAAGGAATTATAGAGATTTAATTAGGTAGGTAATGAGATACTTAAAGATTTTTGAGTAGGGGATTGGAATATGTCCTGATCAGGGACTGGAATCTTCCTAAAGATGTTGCTGCTCTGGAAGCAGCATATGTCTGAATTGGAAGGGGAGGAACTGGAGGTAGGTAGACCAGTTGCCTGATTGTGGTGCTGATGGAAGATCTGGGTCTTCGTTGGTTGAATGACAAAGTTGGAAGAAAGACTGCGGAGAGTTAAGAAGAGAATGAGAGGAGCGGTGGGGGCACCACTTGTGACTGTGGGAAGCCACGTTATAGTGACCTGTGGCCTTGGGAATAGAGAGGAGTGAGAAATAGTTCAAAAAATAGAAATGCTGAAATGAGCAGTTAGCTGAATATGAGATTAACCTCAAACCCTAAAGAGCAAAACACCTGTACTCTTCACAGACTCATAACAAGGGTGCACAAAAATCAGACTCCAATGATGACTACAAAAACAGCCCCATCCCTGCCTTCAAAACACTTGCAGCGTAATAAGGCAGAACCTTAATTTTTTTATGCACTTCCAGACTTGTTGGCTGTTGGACTTCCATAGGCTTTTGGGTAGTCTGCGCATCTACTGAATATCTTTTGGAACAAGCCAGTACTAATTTCGAATTGTGCTTTAGAGAATCTCAATTTATATACTCTAAGACTACCACTAAGTAGGCCCTAAAAGAAGTTTAGCACCAAATAGCTTTTAACTTTCTCTTTAAAAAAAAAAAAAAAGAAAAAAAGAAAGAAAAAGAAACCATCCTCAAATTCCTTAGGTCTCTGAGTGGCCATTTGCAGTCTTACTTTGTATAACAAGAGGGCTCTTTGTTCCCAATTTCAAAATATTACTCTGCCTAAGCAGAAGTGCCCAGCAGGGCAGTGGGACCTTGGGATACAGTAATGGGCTGAGTGTTGGAGAGTTCAGGCCTATGGTCTATGATGCAATGTTCTTTCTGAAGATTTAGAGCAAACATCAATCCATAGAATGAAATTATGTTGTTTTAAAATATTAAGAACTTCTAGATAATTGAAAGCAGCCCTGGGGGGGGGGGGGAGAAGGTAATAATTAGATCCATCTCTCAGCCTGCCTTCTGTCTTTGTATATGGGAAAGAGAAGCCATCATTTTTATGAACTAAATTCCATACTTGAGGGAGTCAATAAGGTGAAGTTCAGTAGATCTACAAAAGAATTTAACTTCAAAAACATGAAGAAAATATTTATTTTATTTATTTTATTTCATTTATTTATTTTATATTTAGATAACTACGAAGGTTGATATTCTTGACTTAGCATAGTAACAAGAGTGTAGAGTGATACATACACTTAGATTTAATCATGCCTATAAAAAAAAGAAAATTTTCTTTAGCTTATAATATTATAGATTTAATTTGGGAAGTATCTTAGACCATCCAGTCCAACCCCTGTCATTTTACAGATGAGAAAACTGAAGCTCGTGACCCTTGGTTCTATTACTTATTTGCTCTGTAAGCAAATCAATTAACTTTCCTCATCTGTAAATAGGGAGAATAAAACTCATGCAACCTATTTCCTAAATTTGTTGTGAAACTCAAATGAGATAAAAATGGTAAATAAGATCCTGTGTGGAAAATGCTTTTTTGTTGTTATTGAGTTATCTCCAACTCTCCATTTGGGTCTTTCTTAGCAAAGATACTAGAGTGGTTTGCCATTTCCTTCTCTAGGTTATTTTACAGTTGAAGAACTGAGGCAACCAGGGTTAAGTGACTTGCTTAAGGTCACACAGCTAGTAAGTGTCTGAGGCCAGATTCGAACTCAGGAAGAGTCATCTTGATTCCAAGCCCTGTGCTCTCTCCATTGTGCCACCTAGCTACCCCATGGAAAATGTTTTTCAATCAATCAATAAACTTTTATGAAACACCTATTAATCATTATATAAATGTGAACTGGTATTATTATTATTATTATTAAGACTCTAACATCCCTTCTAACTATGGCATTCTTTTAATTTTTTTGTCTCTACTAGGACAAAGCACATTGGCACATGATAGACAATCTTTCTGCACGTAGTTCAGAAAGTTAGTGTGACATATAAAAGGTCAGAGAGACATAGTTTCTGGGTAATTAATCATTTTATTAATCATGCTAGCAGATAATTAATCAAAGGGGTTGGTAGCACTCTCAAATGCCGAAGAGCCCTCATGAAATCCACTCAATGCTTATATGCCCTTGGAAGAGTAGGTGTTTCTGAGGGCCAAAATCAACTCTGATAGGTTAACAATTAATGAGAAGAATGATTATTATAATGAGAGGTGGACCCATTCTAATGAAGGGCTGGGGGCATAACTTTGATCTCAGACCACCCCCAGCCCCGGCAATATAGACAAAGGACCTGCCTCTTCTCAGAGTAGAGGTACTAAGTGGGACACAATGGGCCGGAATTCACCTTAGATTTAATTCTTTGTAAGGTTCTCTAGTTGAGTGGGGTCTCCTACCCAGGAAAATTCACTATCTGTCATCTCTAAAATGGCACTTACCTCTCAGGGTTGTTATAAGGGTAAAACAAGATGATATTTGTAAAGACTGTAAAGCAATTGGTGATCCTTAAAATGTGAGGCAATTACTGGCTTTTACTGCTGTTCTTATTATTGTTCAGCAAAAACAATTGATTGTTCCCTTAGTTGCATTCTTATGTCAAAGCCCCCTCTTATATAGTCAGCTAATAATAGAGTTCCTGAAAAAAATTCTTTCACTAACATATACAAAGGTGGGCAGCTGAAAGATGACACCGCTATTTCTCTTTTCCCTAAATCTGGTTTTAAATGTTTCATTGTCAAGAAATTCTTAATAATTCTTTGCAGCCTTTTAAAACAACAGCTTTGATTTGATTTGATCCAGAAACCCTACATACAGTTCAACTAGCTCATGTCATCCATAACAAGGTAAATGGATGCAGGACAGAAGTTTCTAGTAATGTTTCTGTTCCTTAAGAAACTAAAGACCAAGGACCACCAAGGTCTCCAGCCCAGGAAATTTTTTTTTTGCTTTTTTTTTTGGAGGGGCAATTGGGGTTAAGTGACTTGCCCAGGGTCACACGGCTAGTAAGCATTGAGTGTCTGAGGCTGGATTTGAACTCAGGTCCTCCTGACTCCAGGGCACTGCACCACCTAGCTGCCCCTAAGCCCAGGAAATTAAACTCTTGGCCACATCTGTCCAGCTAAGCAAGTCTCAGAACAGCTCCCATAAGTCAAAATGAAAGATATACTTGTCTATGGAGGGCTTCCTGTTACTCTCCAGAGGATGCTAATTTTCCAAATGCCTTAACCCTTTCAATTTTCAGTTTTTCTTATTTGAATATTTATTGACCACCCGTTGTATAGAAAATCTTTTGCTAGGCACTATGAGATACGGAGGGGGAAAAAACCACAACTGTTCCAGCCTTTTTGAGGAGTCAGACCGTAACCATACGGAGTGGGAGAACTCAAGAAATGTGAACAAAGCAATTTAGAAACATGTATTAAGTACCTCTTAGGTTGCAGGAATGGTGCAATACAAAGCAGATGTATGGTACAATACCAAGAAATGGAACTACATGGTACAAATACAAAAACAAAATATTCCTTGGGAATAAAGAGGAAAAATGACTGAGCCCCGGTCCTCAGTTTAATTTGAAAGGTGGTAAGGAGGCTGATGAGGCACACAGGAAAATGTGTGATAATGATATTAAGCTAATCATGTTCAGGGAATTTAAGGAACAGAGATGCAATCATACTCAACTTAAGGTTTATTGGATAATAACCTACACTTCTTGTTACTGGTTTTTTATTCAGGTGAGGGTTATCTTTTTGGGTCAGGATGTATAGGGCTTACCTATACCCACCTCAACAGGCCTCGGGCGTCCCCAGCTCCCGGTCCACTCCGGGAGAAACAGCTGCACAGAGAAACTCAGGACA
>CM053598.1:169774644-169798422 GCA_028646575.1 Pseudocheirus occidentalis | reverse complement strand
GCAGGAGGTGGGGGAGAGTTTAGGGGGAAAAAGAATGAGATCTGCCCTGGACATACTGAGTTTAAGATGCCTGCCGGACATGCAGTTCAAAATGTCTTGAAAGGGAGTTGGAGAAAGAAAGACTGGAGGTCAACAGAGAGATTGGGGCTAGAAAGGTGGGTTTGAGAATCATCAACATAAAGAAGGTAATTAAATCCATGAACGTTGATAACATCACCAAGTGAAATAGTGTAGAAGGAGAAGAGAACCCAGGACGGAGCCCTAAGGGACACCTATAGAGAGAGGGAATGATCTGGAGGCGGATCCAGCAAAAAGGGACAGGAGTGCTCATAGACATAGAAGGAGAACCAAATGAAATATTTGTTTTAAAAAAATGCTTAGTATAGTGCCCGACACATGGTAGACTCTATAGAAATGCTTATTCCTTTCCCTCCCCTTAATGAACAATGGTTGATCCAAATGAAATGAATGAATGAATGAATCCGAATGAAATAAATAAAATCATTTGTCAGCCTTAAAATGCTATCTAAATTCGATTGTTATTTTTGTGGTCCTGTTGGTATAGATTTCAGGTTTATTGATCATCTGAATGAGCAAAGGAGGTAAAATGAAATTTGAGTCTGAGCAGGCTAGCCGTACTTCCTAACCATTATTTCATTCTGAGACGTATTAGGACTTGTTGGCTGGTTTAATTAAGGGAAAATGAGTGGTCTTGGTTGGGACTGGTTTCTAATGATGGCAGCTACTCTTCTCAAGCAGAGCCCTTTATAATCCCCCTTACATAGTGTCCTACCAATGGTATTGACTAATGATCCCACAAAGATCTGAAGTTTTGCAGAAAGACGATAGACCCCAATGCTTTGTCTTAGATCATACAAGTGTTATTTTCTAGACATGTAAGTCACAAAGGGTACTTCCTGGCAAAGTAGAGCATGTCTAGAAGAGAGTAACCCAAAGGAGCTGGGAATACTTAGCCTGCAGAAGAGGAGACTTAGGGGGGAACCGGAGAGCTATCTTCAAGCGTGTGAAGGATTGCCAGACGCTTAATAAATAGCTGTATAACTTTGAGCAAGTGACGTAACTTTTGTCTGCCTCAGTTTCCTCAACTGTAAAATGGAGGTGATAGTAGCAATTATCTCACCGGGTTATTGTGAAGACAAATGAAATTTGTCAAGCACTTAGCACAGGTTGTAGCATGCAGTAGGTATTTAATAAATGCCTATCCCTTCCCCTTTACTGTGTAGAAGAAGGCTTCAACTTCATTAGCCGGACTTTAAAGGACAGAACTAGGAAAAGGGGGAGGTGTGTAGAGGCCTATTTCGGGTCAATAGACAGATTAGTGCCCTTATAGCCGGCTGTCCAAACACTGGGATGGACGGAGCCCTCTGCTGTGTGGCTCCCACCTTTCCAGCCTGACTTCACATTTCCCCATTTCACAATTTTGCCTTGTAGTTCGGCTGACCTCCTCCCCCTACGTGGCGGTCCATTTACTGTCTCCATTCCTTTTCACAGCTGGCACCTCATGGATGGAATATGCACCCTCTTCATCTCCATCCCTCCCCTCAAGGACCCCCGGCTTACTCTGAAGCACAATTCAACCACCACGTTTCTTGTTTGGTTGATCGGTCATGTCCGACTCTTTGTGACCCCATTTGAGGCTTTCTTAGCTAAGCTACAGTTTGCCATTTGCTTCTTCAGCTCATTTTACAGATGAGGAAACTGAGGCAAACAGGGTTAAGTGATTTGCCCAGGGTCACACCGCTAGCGAGGTCAGATTTGAACTCAGGTCTTTCTGACTCCAGGCCCAGCGCTCTATTCTTTGTGTCACCTAACTGCCTCTCAACCACCACCTCCTACCCAAAACCATTCCTTATCTCCCCAGTTGGGAGTAGGCTCTCCATTTTGCAATTAGTTCACATATTGGGTGTCCCAAAAGTCTGAATGTAATTTTCTGTTATTAAAAGTTTTCAATTGCACTCAGATTTTTGGGACACTGCATATTTTATACTTTCTTATTAATGTATATTTTATATCCCTTCATAGATATGAACTCCTTAAGAACAGAGACTTTGGTTTTGGTTTTTGTATGACTAGCGGCCAGCACATGATAAATTTGTTGAATTTAATTACCCCAAGAGGTAGTAACAATACATAAATCTTGTATGCATATGTACATGCATGCATAAAGTCTGTCAACCAACAAGCATTTATTAAGCACTTACAATATGCCGGGCACTGTGCTGGGGATACAAAAAAAAGCAAAGACAGTCCTTGAGGTCAAGAAGCTTGCAGTCTAACGGAGGAGAAAATTTGCAAAAGACAATGTACAAAATGTATAAAGGTTAATAAAGTGTTACATAAATGTGAGCTCCCCATCTCTAGTGGGGTATTTAAGCAGGTAACCCATGGCTTCATCCTCCACCGAGCCAGGGAGCATAGACATGGGTATGTGTGGGCGCAGTGGGATGCTGACACAGGTCAACTTGGGGGAAAGGCAAACTGCCGTATGCCATCCTCAGCATCAAAGGAAACCCCAAATGGGGTCGCAAAGACACAACTGGACAAGAACTCAACAACGAGAAAATGTTGGAAGTAACACAACACTTGAACTCAGGAGATGCCTAAGGTTAAATTGTCTCTTGTTAAGCAAGCTTCAAGATGGTCCTTAGGTACAGATGAGTGGATGGAGTAACAGAGGATGTCCAGTGTTAATAAAAAAAAAAAGTTTATCTAGAAGAATATTATTATTTAACAGGAAAGGAAGAAAGGAAGAAAAGAGAAGTAGTTGATGATTAAACTATTTTGGAAGCCTGCAACGTTCATGTTTAGCACCCACCAGGGCATGGCAAGGCTTGAGCTGGTCTACTTCCAGTTTTGTTGTTAATCAGTCACTTCTGACCCTTCATGACCCCATGGACCACAGCACTCCAGGCCTTTCTATCCTCCCCTGTCTCTCAAAGTTTGTCCAAGCTCATGTTAATTGCTTCCAGCAGCATCCATAATTTATCACCCATTTGTCCATCAAATTGCTGTTAGGGGAAATAGCCCACTTCAGTAGAAAAAATTTTTAAAAGGCCTAGGTAGACTCTCTGGGCAGACAATATTATCTGTAAAGCTTAAGAAATGAGACTAAACTAAGAACTATGTATGCTACCAACAAAATAGAATTTAGCTACCTAGTCTAAAAATGGTCAACATTAATATTGTGTAACGGGTCTGGAGAAGATCATCTCCTTTCTTAAAAAGAGAAATTAAGGATTTTTATAATTGTCTTTCATCAAATTTTGTTCTTTTTGTCAAATTTTTAGGTATTTAACTTGTAAAACAGTCTGCTTTGTACTAGCATACAGAAAATAAGGTATTGATTTAAACTTTTTGAAATCAGGTGATCAAGTACATTTGTAATAAAAGTCAGTGGATCCAAAAAAAAAAAAGAAAGAAAGAAAGAAAGAAAGAAAGAAATGAGACCAAAGACAGAGAATGTGCCTGGGAAATGCGTCCAAGTGTCATAGGACTCGGAACACCTGGGAAAACACTCTCGGAGAAACAGCTCTATGTAGTACTTTCTAGCCATGTCTGTTCAATTATTCTAAATTATTTTGCCTACCATCTCTTTGAAGGGGCTGAAAAACTAAGTTTTGAAACAAAGCCAGCCAGAATTATCTTCTGTCTCCCTGGTGGACTTTATCCATAGGGTATGTTGGCTTTGACACTGATCCCAGTAACCCCCCCCCTCTTTCTAGCTCGACTTCCTCATCTATAAAGTTTGGGAGTAGAATTAAATTCTCCAAAGCCCCTTCTCTCTCTAATGATTTCTGATTCTAGGTTATTGGTTTATATTTCAAGTTTTTAGCAAATAAAGTTATTACCACTAAAATCCTCCAACCGCACGTTCCCCAGACCCCTTTCCTTAGATTTCTCCTTTACTGCCCCCCCCCGCCTTGGATCAAGTATTGAAACAAGTGATGGCTTTGAAGGCAGAGACATGGGCTGGAATCTTAGTCCAGCTATTTAGTAAATGTGTCTTTAGCAAGTCACTTAACTTCCCTGAACTTTGAACTTACCTCTAGTTCTTTTTTTCTTACTATTTTAGTGGTGTATCTTTAGAAAAGAAAATAAAACACTTTTTGATGACTTTAGGTTTTACAACACTTATATATCCCAGTGTATCTCTTCCCAGCCTTTCTCAGAGAATTATTAATTATGATAAAGACTTTATAAAAAAAAAACAGGGACAGCTCCATGGCACAGTGAACAGAGCACTGGCCCTGGAGTCAGGAGGACTTGAGTTCAAATTCAGCCTCAGACACTTGACCTTGGGCAAGTCACTTAACCCCAACTGCCTTGCCTTCTCCTTCCAAAAAAAAAACAACAGTTCAGCAAAATAATCATATTCGAAAAGTCTCACATCACATGGAGTGTCCTATTCCCACGGTCCCCCACCTTCGCAAAGAGGAAGGGGAAGATGTCTTCTCCCATCCTTTCTTTGGAGCCAGGATTGGTCATTATCATTTCACAGTATCCATCGTTCCCATTGTTGTGTTGTTCTTCTTCACTTACATCACTGTAGTCACTGTGTATGGTGGTTTCCTGGTTCTGCTTATGCCATTTTGCCTCAGTTCACATGTGATTTCATGTTTGTCTGTATTTGTTTCCATCATGTCCGCCTCTCCAAGACCCCATTTGAGGTTATCTTGGCAAAAATACTAGACTGATTTGCCAGTTTCTTCTCCAACTCATTTGACAGATGAGGAAACTGAGGCAAAGTTAAATGACTTGTCTAGGGTCACACAGCTAGTAAATAAGTGTCTGAAGTCAGATCTGAACTCAGGTCTAGTGCTCTATGCACTGCGCCACCCACCTGCCATATTTATATTATTCATTAACATTCCATGATAATTGTACACCACAATTTTCTTAGTCCTCTCCAAGTCAATGATCATCTACCTTGTATCCAGTTCTTTGCTACCACAAAAAGTGTTCTGGTATATCTGGAACCTTTTTTTTTTGTCACGGTCCTCTTTGGGTCATATGCCCAGCAGTGGGATCTCTAGGTCAAAGTGTATGGACAATTAAATCACTTTCACCTCTATATCTTCAACTAAAAAAAAGGAAAGATTTTAGCTCAGTTCTTAGGACAGTGCCTGGTACCTAGTAGGTGCTTAATAAATGTTTATTGATTGATTGACTAGGTGATTTTCAAAGTCACTTTTATCTCTAAAGCCTATAACCCTATGATCCATGTACAGACCCTTCCTCCATCCCAGATTGAACTCTGTGTTCCTTGAAAGCAGTGCTATGTCATATTTGCCTTTGTGTACCGTGTACATGGTAAGCTCTTGTAGCCACTGTTTGTTCAATGCAGCTATTTGCAACCTGTGGGTTCTGTTCAGTTTGTAACAATGAAAATACACCCTGCGTATCAGATATTTACATTATGATTAATAACAGTAGCAAAATCACAGCTATGAAGTAGCAACGAAAATAATTTTATGATTGGGGGTCACCACAACATGAGGAACTGTACTAAGGGTCACGTCATTAGGAAGGTTGAGAACCACCGGTTTAATGGAAATGAACCAGCATAGATAAAATCAAAGACTCCGGGATTTTATTTTTTTATGTATTTTATGCTTCTAGGATTTTGGTTTTTACCTCTATCTCTGTCCCTCTTCTCAATCAGTGCATGTTCCATGATTTTTAAAAAGAAAATCACTTGAGCAATTAGAGCTTTTTCATTATCCAAAATTCAGTAAGGACTTGGAGAATAAAATGCTTGCAAACACCCACATCTACACTTTGATCTTGGCTGCTGTCTGAATGGGTAATAAGGCCAGAACAACTGTTAGAGACAATTTAGCCTTTCTCATTAGCTAATTTAAGTATTAAATCTCATACACTGATCCAATCGGCATTTTGTCCCACCCCCTAAATAATTCTTTTTGGTGGAAATGTTCCTGTTCCTTTGACTGCTTTCAGACCTACCAGGTAAACTGTACTGTACATTGTTTCACATTTCAAGGTCCAACCGGAACAGAATGTTCCTATATTTCAAGCCCTGATGTACAAGTAGGAAGCTTAATTAGGGCCTAAGAGAATTTACTTTTTAAAAAAAACTACTATTGCAGAGCTTTAAAGAGAAGAATTTTCATTTTTAATCCAAAGCAAAGGTTCATGCAGTGGCCTTATAGATTTAGAGCTGAAAGGGAATTTAACAGCCATCTGGTCCACCCCTTCTGTTTACAGATGAAGAAACTGAGGCCCAGACAGCTTAACCTGGCTTGTCTGAAATCATACAGATTCTAAGTAGCAGATGGAGGGTTTAAACTCAGGTATTCTTAATTCCAAACCTATGTCTTATATACTGACTATACCAATTCAGTCCTATTTGTTTAGAGAATTCTAAACAAGCCGTGGGAGAAAAATTGGTGCGGAGGATGCTAAGCTTAAGAAGACACTGAGTTTGAGTCTCAGAGACCCTTGCGTCTGCTAGCCAGATGACCCTGGGTACATCACTTTGCTTGCTCAGGCTTCAGATTCCTCGTTTTGCAAATGGGCCCAATACTCATGCCACTTTGTAGGACTAAGTGTCATCTAAATGTGAGGTGATCTTGCTAATCCAAGAGCATGGCAGAGACATGCTGAGGCTGTGGCAATCCAGCACCAGATCATGCAGAGAAGGAAAAATAGCATTAACCACCTGGATGTTTTGCCCATGCAATGCCAAAACGGCCACATGTTGGCAAGCATCTAGCTGGCTCACTGAAGTTTTCACTCTTCATCTGGATGTTTTCTGTTCAGTATGTGCCAATTAGTTAGCACATATGGAAGGCCCACTTCACAGAACCCTGTACTGGCAGTGTGAGGCAGATTCAGTTCAGGGAATGAAAAAACACGCAAGTGCCTACTGTTTTGCAAGGCATGTGCTGGGTTCTGGAGATAGACAAAAGCAAAATAATTCCTGCCTTCAAAGAGCTTACATGGAGCAGGGGGTGGGGTGGACTCAGAGGAGAAAGGGGACACATAAACATATTTACAAAAAATGTCAGTCACTCAACATGCATTTCCATTGTTCACTTGTTTCAGTCGTGTGACCCCATCTGGAATTTTCTTGGCAAATATATACAGCAGTGGTTTGCCATTTCCTTCTCCATATCATTTTACAGTTGAGGAAACTGAGGCAAACAGGGTTAAGTGACTTGCCCAGGGTCACCCAGCTAGTAAGTGTCTGAGGCCAGATTTGAACTCAGGAAGATGAGTTTTCTTAACTCCGGGCCATGTGCTCTGGCTATCCACTACCCGCCTAGCTGCCCAGTATTGGTAAGTAGTTTGGCATAACAGAAAGCATGCTAGACTGACAGCCAAGAGATCTTCATTCAGGTTCCACTACAGTCCATTTGTGGTTCTGAACAATCATCCAGCCCTTTGGTGTCTCAGTTTCTCTAGCTAAAAAATGGGTATAATACCTACATTATCTGTCAGGGGAAACAAGTTGTAGGCATATAAAAATGTGCAAAGTAAATACTAATTAAATAGAGGAGGGATAGAGTACTAACTGAGGGCTCCAGGTTAGGTTCATGGAGTAGCTGAGTTGAGCCTGGAAGGAAGGGAAACTCCAGGCATGGAGAGCATGTAAGTAAATGCGTGGAGAAGAGAATGATGGAATGTCAAACACAGGACAAGTCAATGAAGGTTTCATCTAGGGGAGTGGGAGGAATTAGAGAATGAGAGAGAGGGGAAATTCAAAGCAGAAAGACCAAGGAGGGCTGTTAGAGAAAGACGAGGCAAAAGGTGAACGTGTTTGAAGAGCCCTTCGCATTAACATTGGCCTCTCCAAGTATATGGGCATGGTTTAGGATAGAAAAGATTATGGGATAAGTACTGACTTTCCTGCTACTAGAGAGAGAGAATTAAGAAGACTTAGCTTCCTGAGTTCAAATCTGGCCTCAGATATACACTACTGGGTGATCCTGGGCAAGTCACTTAACCCTGTTTGCCTCAGTTTCCTCATCTGTAAAATGAGGTAGAGAAGAAAACGACAAACCGCTCCAGTATCTTTGCCAAGAAAACCTCAAATAGAGTCACAAAGTCAGACGTGACTGAAACAACTGAATGAGAGAGAGAGAGAGAGAGAGAGAGGGAGAAAGAGAAAGAGAGAGAAGTGAATAGTGACGCAATCTCTATTGTTTGAGGTGTTGACAGTAATCTAGTTGGGAAAAAAATATATGGACATGAAGGTGGATTTCAGCATATAAATATTGATATCAGTGTGACTTTTAAAAATTAATTACCTATTTAAATTAATCTAAGTTAATTTCTCATGAGAAATTAGAGAAGGAAAATGAAAAAAGAAAGAAAAAATAATAATAAAATAGTCTATTTCACTCTGCATTCAGACTAGACTCTGTAGTTCTTTCTCTCCATGTGGATGCATTTTCCATCACGAGCCCTTTGGAATTGTTTTAGGTCCTTGCATTGCTGAGAAGGGCTAAGCCTATCACAGTTGGTCATTGCACATCAGTGTGACTTTGGTCAGGTCATTTCTCCTCTGTGGGACTCAGTTTACTCCATGATAAACATGAGGCAGTATGGCATTGTGCTTAAACTCTCTTGTAGCTGTCAGTCCTGTGATCTCTCAAGTCCCTTTCAGCTCTAGCCTTCAACTAAATTAATATTTATCAAACTTGTAGTCCATGACTAAGACATTGGTACTGTTCTGATTCTAGATGTATTCTAGAATACCATTAACTATTCTCCCTTGACCTTAGTTTCATTATCTGTAAAATGAGAGAGTTGGACCAGATGAATTCTAAAATCCCTTCCGGGCCTGAGTCCTGTCTATGCAAGCTACTTTTTTCTAGCTATAACTCTTACAGTATTCTTCCCCTCATTACAATATTCACCAATCCAGGAAAGACTAGCTGGATGTCTCTGTTTGGGGATAGTCAGCATGGAAACCAAACAATAGCTTAAACCTTAGTGGCTAAAGACTGAAGTTGGCTAGGCACATCATGGCAGTAGTTCAGCCATATGAAGGTATGTTTCACCTTATAAAAATCCAATGTGTCAAAAACCAATCTGAATTTAAACAAATGGCAGGCAGGCATGTATCATTTCTTTTGCATAACTATAAGATTCTTCCCCTTAGAAAAGATTTTGCTACCATAAGGGTTCCTTTTAGAAAAGAAGATTTTATTTTGAGCACTTAAAATAGATTTCAGTTAATTATAGAATGCTCTAAACAGTGTGTTCTAGCATTTAAGATAACACTTCACATCTTTATAAGGCTTTCCTCAGAACAACCATGAAAAATAATTTCTGTGTTATGCCCATTTTACAGATGAAGAAATTGAGTCCCATAGAACTGAAGTAATTTGTCTGCAGACACACAGATAGTGCTGGAGCTAGGATTCAGACCTAAGTTTCTTAATTCCAAATCCAGTTCTCTCTCCACTCAGCTTCAAAGTACTTAGCAGTGTTGTGTACAGAACATGTGTTTAGTATATATTTGTTGAATTGCTTTGGGGAAGTGACTTAGACCCAGTAGTCTATGACCCAAGGGATACATCTGGTTTGTCACATATTTCTATGAGGCCTGTGAATTCATCAAGCTATAAGCCCCTGGCTTAGACAAAAAACAGTATCAGAGGGGCAGTTAGGTGGCACAATGAATAGAGCACCAGCACTGGAGTCAGGAGGACCTGAGTTCGAATCCATACACCTCATACTTACTAGCTGTGTGGCCTTGGGCAAGTCACTTAACCCCAATGGCCTTACCTTACCTTCCTCCTAAAAAGAAAAAAAGATGATATCTTCTACAAAGATCTTTTCACAGATGGTGCAACTGAAGTGACTCTGTAGTTAGTGGAAAATTCAAGGGTAAATCCAGGCTAGACCATTATGAGGGCATCGGCATACTGTGTTGTTTTTGGTGTACTTGATAAGCTCTGGGATGGAAAGAATAAACAGCTTGTTAAGGACCGTGTGGTGTGTTAGCAACAGATGAGAGACAGCCCCAGGGACCTGCTTTATTGACGCGTCCAAGACCCATAGCATGGAAGATGGTTGGGCAAGAACAGAAAGGCAGATTACTGCTAACAACCTAACAAAGAAAGTTCATTTCTCTAATGAGCGGTAAGAGGGAGAAGTGTGTGTGCCTCTCCTCAGATCACTGAATCTCAGAGTTGGAAAGGACCCTAGAGGTGTTCTGAACCAACCCCTAACTTAGCAAAAAATCCATCCTCAATATGACATCCCTGGCAATAATCATCCAGTCGATTCTTGGAGAATTCTGGTGATTGAGAAACCACTGCCTCCTCAGAAAGCTCATTCTTTTGTAAAGTCACTCGTTAACAAGAAGCTCTTCATATACAAAGCCTAAATTACCTCCCTTCCAACTTTCAACCATTGCTCTTAGTTCTCTCTGGGGTCAAGCAAAATAAGTCCAATCCCTTTTATTTTTCCTTCCTTACTTCCTACCTTCCTGTCCCTCTTTCCTACCTTCCCTTCTTTCCTTCTGCCTTCCCACCTTCTTTCCTTCCTATTTCATCCTTTCTTTTTTCCTTTTCCCCACCTTCCTTCCTTCTCACTTCCTACCTTCTCTCCTTCCTACTTTCTTTTCTTTCCTTCCTTCTTTCCCTCTCTCCTGCCTTTCTTTCCTTCTTACCTTTCCTCCCTCCCTCTTCTCCTTCCTATGCTCCTTCCTTCCCTTTTTCCATCCTTCCTTCCTCTTCCCTCCTTCTTCCCTTCTATCCTTCCCCCTTTCTTTCCTTTCTTTCTACCCTCCTCCCTTCTTTTCCTCCTTCTTTCCCTTCCCTCTATGTAAGGAACCTCAGAGGCAATACCTGAACAAGTACCCTGTCTACAGCATACTCCAAAAAAGGTCATTCAGCCTTTTCTTGAAGATCTCTAGCAAAAGATACTTCCCAGGATAGCCCACTTCACTTTTATGTAGCTGTAATAGTTAGAAAAGGAAGGGAAGGGCAGAGGAGAGGAGGGAGAAAGTCGGCCATACTGCTGCCACGATAATTACCTAAGGAACATGAGAGTATTGTGTACGGTGCTGTACAAACTTAAGAGAGAAGTCAAGAGGACCTAGTTCAAATCCTGACACTGTCACTGACTATATAGTTCTTTCTGCTATAAAATTTAAGAACTGGACAGGTGGCTTCTTAGGTCCAATCCAGCTCTAAATCTGTAATCTAATTATTTCCTTAGGGTGATAAGAAAAATCAGTTCCAGAGTTAAAATACCAGAGTAGTTTTGAGAAGGCAAAGTGGAGGTGGGTGGATGGTGCCTTGGCTTTGGTTTGGTTTGTTTATAAAAGGCAAGAGTATGAAAAGTCACACCTTTCTTAGATGTCAGTTACCTACAAATTCAATTTGGGGAAAAATTGCCAAGGAGACAGAATGCAGAAGACATGGCTTATCTGGCTTCGCCTTAGGAGAAGTTGCATTTCAGATGTGCCATCAGTGTAATGCTCACGGGGTGCTTGAGAGCAGAAACTCTGAATTCAGCGAAGCCCAGAATGGAAAACAAGAGGTTTCTGGTTCCTGTGTGTTGTACATATGGTACATCACGAACATTCTGTCATTTACTCCTCATAATAGGGCAGAGCCAGGATTATAAATTATAAAACTGAGGTGAGGCTTCTGAGAACATAAGGGTGTCTTAGGTTCCTTAGGCGTCTTTTGACTGATGGCACCACAGGCGTACAAGGTTTATTGAATAGCAGTAGAGGTGAGAATTAATCAGAAAAGGACTAATTCTTATGATTCTCAAACAGAAGAGAGATGTCATACTACTCTGAATGATGCATATTCTGACTTAAAAATAAAAGAATTATGACGTGTTGATGCTGGAAGAGAACTTGGGAAAATAAACACAAAGACTCATCTAAAAGTGACCTTAAAATGATAGAACTATAGAATGACTGGAGTTAGAGATGGTTTCATTTTTGCTTGTGTATCCTCACCCAGTGCCAATCACAAGGTCTTGTATACAGTAAATGCTTAATAAATGTTTGTTAAACTGAATTATTAAATTGATTTTAATTAATTAATTTAAATGAATTAATTAAAAAACTTTTTTGAAGAGAGAAAAGACAATAAGTAAGCTCTGTACCCTCCTATGCTAGGGGAATCCTTAAGATATAGAATTATAGGTGATGGAAAATGGAATGTTGGATCTGGGAGAGACCAGGTTCAAGACCAATCTCTTTATTTAACAGAAGAGGAAACCAAGACCCAGAAAGGAAAAGTGTTTGGTGACAGGGCAAGGATTGTAATATAGGTCCCAACTCTTAGCTCAGTATTTTTTCCACTAATTCAACACTGCATTGTTTGAGGATTTCCATGTCCTGAAATATGTTATGGAAAGAGGAGGTAATATGTGATATTATAACAATTCCTGAAGAAGCATTAGATGATACAGCTTATAATTCAAGTCAACAAACATTTATTAAGGGAACTATTTTGCGCAAGGCATCAAGCCAGGTTGACCCAAAAATACACATGAAAGTAATCCCTGAGCTTAAGGAATTTACATTCTTTTGGGAGTATATAAGATACTTATAGATGTGCAAATAGAAGATACTCCTAAAGGAGGCTGCTGGGTGGTACAGTGAGTACAGCACTAGCCCTGGAGTCAGGAGGACCTGAGTTCAAATCCAACCTCAGACGCTTCACACACTTACTAGCCGTGTGACTTTGAGCAAGTCACTTAACCCCAGTTACCCTCCAAAAAAAAGCAAAAAACAGAAAGAGACCTTGATACAAAGTCCTTGTATCACTTCTTCTGACCACTGTGTGAATGCTTGCCCTGTGTGAGTTCTCCATAAAATAGTCTTTTTGGCAAGCATGCATTTTGCTTTCCAACAACATGGCCAGCCCATCAGAGTTGCCCTCTCTAAAGCACGGTTTGAATGCTTGGCAGTTTAGTTCAAGAAAGCACCTCAGTGACTGGTACCTTATTCTGCCAGGTGATCTTCAGAATCTTCCTAAGGCAATTCAAGTGGAATTGACTCATTTTCCTGGCATGGCACTTGTTGACCGTCCAGGTTTCACAGGCAGATGACCATGAGGTCAGCACAAGGCTCTGTAGACCTTCAGTTTGGTAGTCAGTCTAACGTCTCTTCTCTCCCATTCTTTCCAGCCTTTGCAAAGGCACCACCTTGGGAGATATATAATGAATAGTAATTAGGCCAATATGAATGGAATATGGAATCCATTTGGCAGAAATAATATTAAGTAAGTCTGGAAAGATGGGATGTAGTCAAGTTGAAGAGCTTTAAATTCCAAAGAGATCTTATAAATATTTTATCCTAGAAACAATAGGAAGGTACTAGAGCTACTTAAGCAGGGTTATGACAGGGTCAGAACCAAGTTCAAATCTGGCCTCAGACACTTACCAGCTGTATGACCCTGGGCAAGTCACTTAATCCTGTTTGCCTCAGTTTCCACATCTGTCAAATGATCTAGAGAAGAAAATGGCAAACCATTCTTGAATTTTTGCCAAGAAAACTCCAAATGGGGTCACAAGGAATCAGATATGACTGAAATGACTCAACAACAACATTAATAACAGGCTATTAATGTACTGATTATTGCAATTGTTGTGTTTTCTGAAATAACTTGTCTTATTTCATTCTGAATATAGATTAAAGTCTTAAGAAAAGGAATAAGACTGTAAGAAGAAAGTTTTTCAGCAGAAAGTTAGAGGAAGTAGTGTGTAGGTTAGCAGGGCCTTCCACATGTTCCCAAATCCTGCCCCTTCCAGTATAAAATAAAATACTATAATAGGTCGTTGGCTGGAAATCAAGAGATGTGAATTGTGTGACCTTGGACAAATGCCTTCACTTGCCCAAGCCTCAATTTCTTTATCTGTTAAATGGGAGGACACAGTGGCATTCGAAATCTCCAAGCCCCCCCGCACCAGCAGCCGTCTGATTCTAGGAGATTCTGCTGTATTCTACTTTTAATGATCACAAAATGAGTCCCACGTGCAGTAATTCAACCATTCCCCCTAATTGGAGCGTTTAATTAGTTAACGGTCCAAATTAATTTGGTTAAAATTTTTAAATGGCAACTACATCTGTTCTTAATTTTTCCCCCTCCAATATGATTAGCCATCTGCTTCATGATAGCTCATCTAAAAACATTTTTCACATAATTAAATTGTCATTTTTCCACTTGAAAGAAGAGCCCTGTTTGCTCAGCAAAAGGAACAGCCATATAAGATGTAGAAACACATATTTCCATTGCTTATTTTCAGACATCAATCAGTTAATTAACAATAAGTTTTGGTCCAGCACCTCCCCTGTGGCCTGTCCTATATTAGGTTGCTGCAGATCAAAAAGTTACGGCACAGTTCCTTGTCCACAAGGAGGTTGCATCCAGCAGGACAAACCAGAGATCTTTCCACATGCAAAGGGCTTAGTAAATAAGCGTACAGAATAAAGAACCCCAGTGGTGAAAGGGATCCTTAGGGATCACCTGCTCCATCCAGTCTTTTTAGAGGTGCTAAGTGAGGCCTGACTCAAAGTGCAATTTTTACAAATTCATAGGGCTTTTCCTTAAAATAAAAAGGAGATTTGACCCAGGTTCTCTATTGCATTTTAATTCCCACATTTAATGGCATCTGCCTTTCTAATTGAGTGAGTCTGTGTCCAAAATAAAAAAAGAATAAAAGGAGAAAATTCGTGTGCAGAATTTACGTTAAAGTTTGCAAAAATGCTTTTTACATGTTAAGTCATTTTATTCTCACAACTCCCTTGCTATGAGGAGTTATTATTCCCATTTTAAATCTGAGGAAACTGTGGCACAGAGAGGTTAAGTGACTTGCCCAAGGTCCCACAGCCAGTCAGTGCCTGAGGTAGGGTTCAAACTCAGGTCTTCCTGACTTCCAATCCCACACTGTCTCCACTGTGCCTTCTGCAGCTAGCTGGCAAAGCGGATATAGCAATGTACCTGGAGTTGAATAGACCTGAGTTCAAATCCTATTAATTGTTGTTATTCGATTGTTTTCAGTTGTGTCCAACTCTTTGTGAGCCCATTTGGGGTATTCTTGGCAGAGATACTGGAGTAATTTGCCATTTCCTTTTCCAGCTCATTTTACAGATAAGGAAATTGAGGTAAACCAGGTTAAGTGACTTGACCAGGGTCACTCAGCTAGTACGTGTCTGAGGCAAGATTTGAACTCAGGAAGACGAGCCTTCCTGACTCCAGACCCAGCACTCCATCCACTACACCACCTAACTGTCCCTAGAATTGCTCCCTAGCTTTTCCCTTTTGTACAGGAAGAGAACCATCTCCGACATCTGTCAGTGATGTTTTTGCCTGTTTCCCAATCTTTCCAAGGGGCTCTCTGGGGCAGTGATTGGTGAGGAAATCCATAGTACCTGTTAACCTCTACTCACAAACACAACATTTTGAAATCCTTGAGCATTGTAACTGACTGAAGGGGTAGAAGGGTGAGAAAAGAAGGGGGAAAGAGGATCTGAATCATCTGTCTGGTGATGAGGCTCTGAGAATCTTTCCTAAAACCCAGGACTTTATCCCTCATACAAAGTTGCCATTAGCTTATAGCAAGCCTCATGGCAAAACAAAGAATAAAAGTGACATTTTTCTCATGGCCTGAATTTCTGACTTGATTTAACTCTTACCTCCTTTTCAAACAGGCTAATATTCACTCAAAGCTTTTTTATTCATTACGCAGAGATAGAGACAGATAGCCTAACCATCAGAAACAGATAAATCAGACAGGCAGGCAGGTAGGTAAGTGGATGGAGGGATGGATGGATGGATGGATGGATGGATGGATGGATGGATGAATGGATGGATGGACAGGTGGGTGGATGGATGGATGGACGGACAGAGAGGTGGGTGGATGGATGGATGGATGGATGGATGGGTAAGAGACAGAGAGGAAAGAGAAAGCATTTGTTAAGTTTCTTATTATGTTCCAGGCACTGTAGCATACCTATGAGGTGGACAAGTGAGCAGTTTCCAGGGTGCTAGGCCCTAGCACAGGCCCTGTACAGGGAAATGATTTGCCCAAGGTCACACAAGTGTGGCAAAGGAAATTCTAGAACTTGGGTCCCTTGACTTAGCAACCAGTAGTCTCATTACTATGCCATACTGATCCTTACTCTCCATCTCTCCATTCTATCACCTTCTTTGTATTTCTGGCTCCAGGTAAATGTGTAAAAGACTCAGAGAAGCAAATTCAGGTTCAATGTTAAGAAAACTTACAATTAGAGCTGTGACAAAGCAGAATTGGCTATCTCAGAAGGTATTGGTTCGCCTTCTCTGAGGGCTTTCGAGTGGAGGCTAAATGATCATATGTTATGGGCTCTCAAAATTCATGTGAAGATTACTCTCAGTGATATCTGTGATCACTTCTAGTGTAGAGATTCTGTGATTCCAGTCGGTAAAAGCCGAGGATAGACTTTCTTTCCCAGGCCCCTTGGCTGTTGAAATAGTCTTCTTTTTCTTCTTTGGAGTCAATCAGGGTTAAGAGACTTGCCCAGGGTCACACAGCTATTAAGTGTCTGAAGCTGGATTTGAATTCAGGTCCTCCTGACTCCAGGACCAGTGATCTCTCCACTGTGCCACCTAGCTGCCCCTCTAGAAGTCTTCTAATAAGTGTTTTGTTTGCCTCTCTTACCAAATCTTCTGCCCTTCAATCCATCCTTCATATGCTGCCAGACTTATCTTTCTTCATCACAGTTCATGTCACTCTTCCCCTCACAATCTTTAAGTAGCTCCCTGTTGTCAACCAAGGCCTACAAAGGAGGTACAGTGGATAAAGTGGAATCAGAAAGACCTAAATTCAAATCCATCCTCAAAAGTTATTAACTTTGTGACCCTGGGCAAGTCACTTAACTCTAATTACCTCTTGTTTTAAAAAAGGAGGTAGTATTTGGCTCTGACAAGTGAGGAAGTCAAGACTGGGGAAACAGAAGAGCCCACCAGATGTAGGTGAGCACGGTGAGCGGCAAAGGCTGGCTTCATGAGAACAGAGGGACGCTCTGAGGCTGGAGTGGGTGACAAAGTTGGCAAAGTAGGGTGAGGCCAGACTTTAGGGCGTTGGAGAAACCAGGCCTAGTACTCTACGTAGGCAGAACCTCATTTTAAAACCACCCTCAGAATAGCTGATACAACTTGATGGAAATCACACAGTTGTTATTCTGTTTTTGAGAAAGTGCTGCCCTGTTCATCAGGATGAATTAGTCTGAATAGAAGGAGCACTGACTTGGAAACCAGGGGACTTGAGCCCAGGTGCCAGTCTTGCCCACTGGTTGACTGTGGGTAACCTTGGCCAGTTTCCTTATGCATAACAGCAGTAGATTGGGCTAGATAATTTCAAAGACCTCCATCAACTTGATGATTCTATCTCAGACTTGATGTTTCTTTGTGGAGACTTTATTTGGAGTGATTAAAAAAGGAAGGATAAATGCTGCCATGAGAAAGAGCACTGAATTTGGAGAGAGAAAATCTGGGTTCAAATCATACTATTTACCATCGACCTTGAATGGGCCACTTAGTCTTTCTACACTTCACTTTCCTAGTCAATAGAATAAAATAGGGGAGAAGAGATTGGATCAGGGAAAAGTCACTTGGGATCCCTAAATGTCTTGAGAAACCCACATAATTGGTTTCTTTTGTAATCCTACAGATTTTATTGTATGCATTTCAAAACATTATTCTGAGAAGAAAGCCATGCTCAGACTGCCAAAGGGGCCATAACCCAAAATGGGTTAAAAAAAAAAACCCAGATTATAAAGTTCTTTCCAATTCTAAATTCTTTGTAAAATTGAGATAGAGGAGATAGAGAAGGCAGATAGAGAAGGAGATTGAGAGGCAGGAGACAGAGAGGCAAAGCACAGGAAACATTTAGGTTTTTTTTTTCCTTAATTTAGAAGCATTAAAAGGTAAAAGGCCACATGACTATTTTTTGGTGGGTTGTTTGTTTTTTTTTTTTTAATAACCCTTCCAAGGTCAGAAGTTTAGAACAAATACACATTGAATCTCAGTGATTAACAAAGCCATTTCTGTTCTGTTACATCAATGTATGCAGTTTGAAGCCAGACACTGGCCTGAATTCAGGCAGGTAAAATGAGAAAAAGCCAGCATGGGGTTCTAGAAGGAACAGTGTGGCTCTGGTAACCTTGGGGGTGTAGCTGGCCCACTCTGGACCTCAGGCTCCTCTTCTGCAACACAAGGAGGTCAGACTCCGTGATCTACAAGGTTTTAGTTTCTAACACTAAACTCTCTGACTCTCAGCTCCTTTCTTGCTCCTCATTTCTCCGTCTGCAGAGGCACCCATGGACCGAGCAAAGTGGATCTTCACCTGGCCCCTGATATTCCTGCTGTTTATCACGGTCCCAAACTGCAGCAAGCCACGCTGGGAGAAGTTTTTCATGGTCACCTTCATTTTCTCCACCCTTTGGATCGCTGTGTTTTCCTATATAATGGTGTGGCTGGTAAGTGATGGGTGGTGGTGGTGGTGGTTTAGCCATTTTAGTCATAGCCGACTCTTTGTGATCCCATTTGGGGTTTTCTTGGCAAAGGTACTGGGGTGCTTTTCCATTTCCTTCTCCAGTTCCTTTTACAGATGAGGAAAACAAAGGAAGCAGTTAAGTGACTTGCCCATGGTCACACTAACTGCTAAGTGTCAGAGATCAGCTTTGAACCCAGAAAGATGAGTCTCCCTGACCCCCAGGCCAGCGCTCTGTGCACTACGGCACCACCTAGCTGCCCCTAAATACCTTCAGTGAGGAGGAATTAACCTCTTTCCTTTTTTTGGACAGTGCTAGTTGGTAATAATTTTTTCTTCATGTTGACCTGAAATCTGCCTCTCTACAACCTTCACCCACTGCTTCTAGTTCTGTCTTCTGGAGCCAAGCAGAAAAAAAAATTGAATTCTTCTTCTACATGACAACTCTTCAAATATTTGGAAATAGCCATCATACATGTCCCTGCTCTAGTTTCTCTTCTCCAGTCTTCCTCAATGCTCTGTGCCAAAATAAAAGACTCTGAATGTTCCACCGGGCTGTGCACATGCAGAACTGGGTACAACTTTTTTTAAAAATTAAAATATTTTTTAAAAACTTTTATAAAACCTACTCCTTACTGGAGCACTCACCTCTTTCTTCCTTAATTTATTCCATCTTGTTCCCTTGTAAATCACCTCTGATTTTCTTGCTTGTTTCCTGACTTTGATTCTCTACTCATCACCCTGGTTAGTTGGGGGGTGAGGAGCATGAAGAGGTTCAGGTTGATGGGAGCCAGGAAGGGCTATGAGAGCCTGACAGGCGGCAGCATGGAGTGAAAACAGCCTTGGAATTGGAGTTACAAAACCTTAGTTTGAGCTACAACTATGTTGTCACTTGCATCTCAGTTTCTTCATCTTTAAAACATGTGGTTCAACTAGAAAGAGACATAACTAGCAAATGTTTTGTGCCCAGAGTAAACAACCCAAAACAAACCCTTGACCGGGAGAGAGAGGGCACGAGGCAGTGATGTCCCTGCGGAGGGGGCTGCTATGGGGAGGAAGCAAGAGAAGATTGGGCCAAGGAAAAATTCACCAAGGGTGTGTCTGATGTCAGAAAGAACAGGAGACACTTTCTAATAGCTTCCTATTCTATTCCTCTTCTAATTCTTCCTATTCTTGCTCACTGGCTGCCAAATTCAACTATTTCTATGCTATTAAAGGACTAGAAGTACAATCAGCATCCCCTCTATATTTATCCACCCTGGGATGAAGCCCTGATCACCCTGCCTTAGTTACAGTTCTGGAACTGGTTGATCTCTTGAGTTCTTTTTCAAATCTAAATTCAGTGAGGTGAATGACTGAATCATAGGATTATTGGTCTAGACTGGAAGGGACCTTCAAAGTCATCTAGTCCAACCCTTTTATATTACAGAAGAGGAAACTGAGACCCAAAAAGTTTGTGACTTGTTCAAGGTCACGCGAGTAGTAGTAAGTGACAGAGCTAGAATTCCATCTTGGAGGATCTGTCCAGTTTTAAATTCATAGCCATTCCCAGAGCATTGTTTCCTTGGGCTAAAGGAGAGAGATCACTGTTGGCTTTGAGTGTGGCAGCAAGAGTCAGTTGAAACTAATATTCCATGATGTTGGGGTTTAGAGAGTATAGGCTGATCAAGCAACTATACAGTATTTGTGGGGAGGGGAAGGATTGGGGTGCTGCCATATCTGTCATACCTGTCCTCAGATAAAGCTGAAGCAGGTGGTGATGAGTCCTGGTTCACTGAAGGAAAGCCAGGTGATATGATCTCAAAACCAGCATCAAGAAAATCTGCATGTGGAGAAGGCCATTGTAACAGGAATCAGAGAAAATAAGCATAGTTTCCAGAGGCTAGGACTCAAGAAAAGAGATCAAACATAGGGAATTTGGGGACAACAGCTCTAGTATCATCAACCAGTATTCCCCAGTGTTTCTTCCATCTTCAAGCTGTTCTTATTCTTAATTATCACTCCCAGTGTTGCCTCCAAAATAGTCGTCTTCACCCCAAGTGTTGGCCTGGACCTGAACCAAAATTGGGAAAGTTTGTTTGTTGATTCTTGTCCCCCTTTCTGAACCCCTGGTTTCTTCCCCCTTCACTGCCTTAACCCTGCCTGAAGCGTTCCAATGAGCACCCAACCCAGGCTTGCAAAAATCCCTTGGGCCTCCACATTATTGCTCTACCCTTCCTTACCATCCACTTATGCTGTCCCAGAATGCCCAGATTTTCAGGGCAGTGATCTCAACTAGGTCTTAAGAAATAAAGCAAACTGCTTAAACTAATTAAATTCAACGAACATTTGGCCAATGACTTATATCATAGTTCCCTTTCTAGGAGTTGTTGTTGTGAGTTATTTTTTACAGGTATTTGCAGGTGATTGGGGGATGTTCCTGCTCTGCCATCTTGGCTCTGCCTGTTGTTGTTGTTGAGTCATTCAGGCTTATCTCATTTCTGTGAACCCATGGACCATGCTGGGCCCTTCTATCCTCCACCATCTCCCAAAGTCTGCCCAAGTTCACATTCATTGTTTCCATGACACTATCTATCCATCTCATCCTCTGCCATCCCCTTTTCCATTTGCCTTCAATCTTTCCCAACATCAGGTTCTTTTCCAATGAGTTCTGTCTTCTCATTATGTGACCAAAACATTTAAATTTCAGCTTCAGTATTTGACCTTCCAGTGAATGGTCTGAATTAATTTCTTTAAGTATTGACTGTTTTAACTCCTTGCTATCCAAGGGGGTCTCAGAAGTCCTCTCTGGTACCACAGTTTAAAAATGTTGATTCTGTGATGCTCAGTTTCCTTTATAGTCCAACTCTCAGCTGTATATTGCTACTGGAAAACCCACAGCTTTGACTAGGCACTGAGGGAGATACAAAAAGTAAGAAAGAGTCCCTGTCCTCTTGGACCTTATGTCTAGCCTTAATCAAATCAGTCCGGGGAAGGATGGAAAACATTTATTAGTGTTTTTTCAGGGTAAAGCATTTAAAGTTAGCTAATATTTATATAATGCTTTAAGGTTTGCAAAGTCCTTTAGATGCATTAAATCATTTTATCTTCATTACCCTCTGAGGTAAGTGCTGTCTACCCTAATACATTAACACAACTTACCTTTGACATCTCCTCAGAGCCCTCCTTTTTGTGCTTGTAGATTGTGGCACCCTTCAGCACCCCAAGGATGCTTCCACATCCCCAAACTCTAACCCATCTCACTCCCTTACTAGTGTTCAAAAGCCAGAAATATTTCTCATTTATGGACCAAAAAAAAGTCTGGCAACTGGCTTTTATTATCTCTCTTTCATATGATCTTGAATTCCCAGTAATCTCAAGGTTGGTAGTAATGGTTTGTGGTTTATCCAAAGAGGGATCATTTGAACCCAAACTAGGTTTTGTTTGGGGTTTAATTTTTTTTTCCTTCTGCCTGCCTTTCTCATTCCAGTTACATTATGGTCAACCCTTGGTTATCATAACAGTCATAGCAAAGAATGTCTCCTCATCTGATCTGATGATAGTGAAAATCTATAGATTCCCAAATTCACATGAGGACAAAGGATGTAGAGGATAATCCAACATCTAATATGCCAGGTTGATCATGTACACCACCATCAAAAGTATTTTGACTGCTTATGGTTAATGCCACACATGACAATGGCACTTTTCTAACTGCAAGTTAGAAAAAAGTCTTATCTTTTTTATTTAAAGATGTATAAATATTTGATTCAGTTGACATTCCTTCAGCATAAATTGGCTCTTGCTCAAGCACCCTCCCAAAAAGACATTACAAGAAAAGAAAAATCATTTGCTGAAGCTGCTATAGAAATGCTTGAATGTGCAAATTAGAAAAATAAAATTAATGAAATCATGAATAGTACCTCTCTCATATTTTCTCTAAAAATAAATTACTGTTCAACCAGATTGAATAAGTAGCTTACAGAGAGATGCGTTCAATGTTTCATTAAATATGAACAATAATATTTAATAACATTCAAAATCCCAAAGGCCAGGGAGTACCTACCTCACAATCTAGCTTAAAACTGTAATGGTAAGTGATTTTTCTCAGAGAGAAAGAAGTAGGAGTCTTAATATTTATCCTGGTTGCCTACTTAAGTAAAAGTGCAGCTGCTACAGACTCCCTGCTTTTGCCCTACTCACTTTTTGGCACATTAGACCTACACAGACACACACCTCTGAGCTACATCCCATCCATCCATCTGCATGTAATAATGATATTAATAGTCACACCTCCTATTCCCTTATACTTGCATAGGACTTAAGAATTTCCAAAGCACTTTCACCTTCATTATTTCCCATGATCCTCACAGCCACCTGGGGAAGAAAGCAAGGTCAGGGTTTTTTTGTACCATTAAACAGAAAAACCTGACACCTAAGGATGATATGTGATTTATTAGCTGTTAAGTTGCAGCATCTGACCCAGAGCAGGCATGATACATAAAGTCACTTAAGCTCTCATTAGTGCAACAACTCACTAAGAGTGTAAAGTACAGAGAAGGTGCTAGGTACAGTGGACAGAGTCAGGAAGATGTGAGTTCAAATCCAGCCTCAGATACTTACTAGCTGTGGGGCCCTGGGCAACTCACTTAACCCTGTTTGCCTCAGTTTCCTCAAAATGGGAATTATAATAATAATATCTACCTCCCAGGGTTGTGGTGGGGATCCAATGAGACAGTATTTGTAAAGCAGCCGGCACATAGAAGGCACTTAATGAATGCGTATTTCCTTCCTTCTTTCCTTTTACCAGGGCTTCATCTGGTAGCCCTTCCATGTCTCTATTCCTCATAGAGGGGCTACCCAATGCCCTGGAGGCCTTCCATCTTCTGTCCCCTACTTTGACCACAAGTCATACAAAGAAAGGCCAATGCACCACGTCCTTGACCATAAAGAGCTCATGCACTCAAAATGTTTTTGTCTTCTAGTGCTTTACTCAATGCTTAGCACATAGTTGATGCTTAATAAATGCTTATTGACTTAACTTGAAACAGCAAACAACTATGTGCAGACAAGTTGTATATATAATAAATTGGAAATATTCTCTAAGAGTTTCTTAACCCTCAGTTTAAGGAGGACCAGGAAAGACTTCTTCTTGCACAGGGTGGTGCTCTAGCTGAGATTTGAAGGAAACCAGGCAAACCAGAAGGTAAAGATGTGGAAGTGGACAGAGACAGAGAGAGAGAGAGAGAGAGAGAGAGAGAGAGAGAGAGAGAGAGAGAGAGAGAGAGAGAGAGAGAGAGA
>CM053598.1:169729183-169774144 GCA_028646575.1 Pseudocheirus occidentalis | reverse complement strand
AGAGAGGGAGGGAGACAGAGGGAGGGAGAGAGGGAGAGAGGGGGAGGAACAGACAGAGACAGAAAGAGAGAGAGAGAGAGAGAGAGAGAGAGAGAGAGAGAGAGAGAAAGGAGAGGGAGGGAGGGAGAGAGAGAAAGAGAGACAGAGAGGGAGGGAGAGACAGACAGAGAATTCCATGCACAGAGAGAGGTCAGCTGGTGCAAATGTGGGGAGGTGTACGGTGTGAGATGACTAGAAAGAAGGGGGTGGGGGATGACTGGGTTATGAAGAGTTTTGAAGGCCAAACAGAGAATGTGATCATTGATCCTGGAAGCAGTAGGGAGCTATAGGGGCCACATGGTCAGATCTGTGCTTTAGGAAAATCAATTTGACAGCTGGGTGGAAGATAGACTAGAGCGGGGAGAAACTTGAGGATTAGTAGGAAGAGTCTGCAAAACTAAATTACCACCTTTTCTGACTCTACCTGTCCTTGGTGGTACCTGGCTAAGGAGGTTGTTGTGTTCTTTCTGTATTCACTGAAAACAAACAAAAAGTTTCCAAAGACGCCCATGGTTACTTCAGTTTGTTTTGTTCTTCTTCTGCAGGTGACTATTATTGGATACACACTTGGGATCCCTGATGTTATCATGGGCATTACTTTTCTAGCAGCAGGAACAAGTGTACCAGACTGCATGGCCAGCTTAATTGTGGCCAGACAAGGTATCCTAAGTGGCATGGGGGGTGAGGGGATAGATCTCTGAAGGGAAAGTCAGGACACATGTTGTCTACTGCTACATTAGCCTTAAATCACTTCAGTAATTCACTTCCATTCTCTGGGCCTTGATTATCTCCTGTGTACCATGAGGAGGATGAACAGAATGATTGAGCCCTGAGGCTCCTTCTAGTCCTAACATTCTCTGATTTTATATATGTGTGTACGTGTGTGTGTGTTTTTTTTGAGAGAGGAAGGCAAGGCAATTGGGGTTAAGTGACTTGGCCAGGGTCACATAGCTAGCTAGTAAGTGTGATCAAGTGTCTGAGGCCAAATTTGAACTCAGGTCCTCCTGACTCCAGGGCTGGTGCTCTATTCACTGCACCACTTAGCTGTCCCTCTGATTATATATTATTGAGACACCACTGGTCACACTGGATTATGAGCCAAAGAGGACCTAGGCTTGAATCTCGCCTCTGTAAATAGACTATGTGACCTTGAACAAATCATTTCACCCTCATTGGGCCTCAGTTTCCTCATATGTCAAATGGAGAGGAGGAGGTGAGGGAAATATAGCATTCTTTTTTTAATTTTTTTTTATTTTTGCTTTTTGGAGGGCAGTTGGGGTTAAGTGACTTGCCCAAGGTCACATGACTAGTTTTTTTTGTGTTAAGTGTCTGAGGCCGGATTTGAACTCAGGTCCTCCTGACTCCAGGGCCGGTGCTCTATTCACTGTGCCACCTAGCCGCCCCGAAATATAACATTTCTAATGTCCCTTCCAGTTATAAATCCCATGATCCTAAGAAGGTCCTTCTTCTAGCATTCTGAAATCATCAGTATCAGCAGGTAGCCCTTTTTCCTACCAACCAAAATTGCAAGTGGTTATAATATGTAGACCTATAATTACCTGAAAATGTCATTTATTATTCAGCATGTGGGTAAATCCAATAACTGTGCATTAGTCATTGATCAAAAAGCATTTATTAAGTACCTGCTGTGTGCCTGGCACTGTACTAGATTCAAGGAATAAAATAATAAATAAAATGCTCACATTTTTTCTTCTTTTTCCTTTATTTTTACATGCGTTTATAATCTGTCCTTTCCATTCCCCCTCCAACTGAACAACAGCAACAAGCTGAAAATTTAAACCTTCCTGGTAAACATACTTAGGCCAGCAAAACAAATTCCTACGTTGACCGTGCCCCAAAATGTTTATGTTTCTCTGCATTTTAAGTTCATCACCCTTCTGGCAGGAGGTAAGTAGCTCATAGAGGTGACTCCCAAAAGTAGAACTCTGAATGAAGATAAGGATTTGGAAACTATGGGACTATGAACAGGAGAGATTTCTAGACCTGAGGAGAAAGCACAGCAAATGAAGAAAGGCTAGACATGGACCCAACAAGCCATCTCCGCTATCAAGCAGCTTAGGTACAAGTGGGGAAGACACCTTGGGTTGAGAATAGCTAGCTAGTAGGCCAATTTGACTGAAACAAGGGGCTTGTGAGTGAAATCCATGTGAAATAAGGCAGGAAATAGGAGTAGCTAGGTGGTGCAATGAATAGAGCACCAGCACTGGAGTCAGGAGGACCTGAATTCAAATCTGAACTCAGACACTTAACACTTACTAGCCATGTGACCTTGGGCAAGTCACTTAACCCCAACTACCCTGCCTTCCCCCCTCAAAAAGCAAAAAATAATCATAATAAGTCTGGAAATGTGGGTAGGAGCCAGCTTGTGGAACTCTGAGAAGTTTTTACTTACCTTAGAGGCAGTAGGAAGCAACTCAAAGTTTTTAAGCAGTGCCTTGTGGTGGGTTTTTTTGTCAACTATGTAAAGATCAAAATGGAGAGGGAAGACTAATTGGAAGGCTATTATAATAGTCCAAAGGAGAAAGGTAATGAAAGACTTAAATAGGATAGTGACTGTGTGAGAAGAGCAAAGGGAACAGATGCCAGAGATGTTGTAGAGATAGAATCAATTAAAAAAATATGCTAGACTTTTCATAATCACTTAATGGAGTATAGTTATTCTTTAGGATTGCACAGTATACCTTTGCAAAAGTTAATCTTTATGCTAAGGCACAAAGCACTCATAAGTACAGAAAAAGAAATCCACAAGATTTAACAATTGATGGAATGCGGTGGGTGAGGTAGAGGAAAAAGTTGATGCTCTCTCCAAGGTTCTGAACTAGGGTCACTAGAAAGATAGTGTTACCCTCAGTGGGAAAAGGAACATTTGTTGGAGGGGAGGATTGGTGGGGGAAAGATCATCAATTTCATTTAAGACAAGTTGAATGTAAGAGGCCTACAAGATATCCAAGAAGAAAGATCCCTGGAGTCCAGAGGACCTGTGTTCAAATGCAGCCACAGACCCTTACTAGTTGAGTGATCCTACGCAAGTCACTTAGCCCTGTTTGCCTCAGTTTCCTCATCTGTAAAATGAGCTGGAAAAGAAAATGGCAAACCAGTCCTGTACCTCTGCCAAGAAAATCCTGAATGGGGTCACAAAGAGTCAGACACAATTGAAAACAATTGACTATCACAAAGAGGACTTTGGGATGGGAGTGAAGATCCAGCAAAGGAGAGTGAGAAAAAGCAGTTAAGCATTTAGGAGGAGAGTCAGGAGAAAGCAATGTCATGAGAACCAGGAGAGAAAAAAGTATCAGAGAGGAGGAGGTGGTCAGGAGAGTCGAAAGGTGTCAGGGACTGTGAAGATGAGAAAAGGCCTTTGGAATTAACTGAGTGGAGTTCAGTTAACAGTTAGACTTCATAAGTTCTAAACATTCCATGTTCTTAGGATCCCCTCCAGCTCTGCCATCCAGTGCTCATGACAGTGGTGCTTGGCTTGGTTCCTTTAAATGACAAGCTGCCTGCTATTCCTCTGAGTTCCTATTCAGTGCTTTATACCCAGAAGGCACCTGTGAGTGGCTAGTCCATCATTCCTTTGTTTAAACTAAATTAATGGAGAAAATGTATTCATAGAGCTTACACTCGGGAGAAGAAAAGTGATTTAATAATAGTGCTTCCAGGGGTTTCAGTTCCTATCTCTTCAGAGATGGAAACTTTGCACCAGGGTGACAGCTTTTGCATACTGAGCCCATTCTTAAGAATTAAATCCCCAGAAGGAAACCTATAATCATTCCCCATAGAAAATAAAATCCTTTTGTGTTGGTCAGGGTACGTGAAAGTTATAGAGAAGAATTCAAAGTACTGTCTATCTTAATATAGAAAGCTTTCTTTTTGTTAAGAGAATTTCCATTATACAACTTAAAGGCAATGGGTTGATTTTATCTTCCCTGAAGTCATGGCATGGAGGAAACAGTGGCTTCTTTTAGGCACACAAGCAGAATTCAAGTTTTAGCAGGTTTCAACCTGGAAAGCTTTCAGGTAACAGGCCTAGAAACAGTGTGTCTGTCCTCCAAGGATACTCATCACTAGAAGACTGATTCCTCCCCACCCCACCTCCCACCCATGATGAGTTTTTTGCCTCCCCCAACTCATTAAAGTTTCTACTAAAGTGCAGTAAAGTTGCAATTTGCATTCATGGAGTACCCACAAGGTTGACATTATATATCTAAGGTGCTTAATAAATGTGTGTTCAATTGAAGATCTGACATGTCAATTACATTAATAAAGACAGTATGTACAAAGGTACTTTATAATGATTGAATTCTGACAAACTCCTCTTTTGTGCCTATTTTGTATGAGGCTGTGTGTCAGGAACTATGGGAAATTAAACAGATGCCTAAGAACCACTATCACCCTCCTGAAACTCACAACTTAGGATGGGAGATGGGACACACAGGCAGCCATCACACTTTAAACAGGTTATGGTCCTGCCACCTCAGACTCTTCCTAACTGTGTGACCCTGACTGAGTCACTTAACTAACCTTTTTTTGCTCTCAACTTCTTTATCTGCAAATTGGGAATTATGAAAGCATCTACCATACAAGGCTGTCATGAGAATCAAATTAAATAACACGTAGAAAAAGACTTTTCAAACCTTTTAAGTGGCAGAGAAATCTTAGATATGATTATTATCCTTGTTCTTATTATTATGACTGGAAAAGTTGCTGTAATTAGAAATGACATTGGTGAAATAGTGTTTTTTCATAAAATAATGTAACAAGATTTTCTATTTCTGACCTCATACACAAATTTTTAAACATGTTGAATGAGCTACAAATGACATGTCTATATAGTATAAAATATTCAAAATGTACAGAAATCAATTAAATAGCTGAGTCATCTAAAATGTCAATATTATATGCTATTAGTACTATATAGTAATATCATACAAATGATAATAAATAAAATATAATGTCATTAATATATAATGTAAAATATAATTAAATTTAAAATATAATTAAAATATAAATAAAATATGTCATTAATATTGTATATAATACAAAGCTCTCATATTTATTTCTTCATATTTTCTTTTTTTTTTTTTGCTTTTTGGAGGGCAGTTGGGGTTAAGTGACTTGCCCAAGGTCACACGGCTAGTTTTTGTGTTAAGCTCTGAGGCCGGATTTGAACTCAGGTCCTCCTGACTCCAGGGCCGGTGCTCTATTTACTGCGCCACCTAGCCGCCCCTATTTCTTCATATTTTCAATCTTATTCTTACTATATGAAATCAAATGTTTAAGAAACACCCTTATCAAGCTTATAAAACTCAGAAAGGTGATTTGAGGTGGGGGAGATTTTGAGAAACATCTTTAAAAGAGACCAGAACCACTAGATGCCTTATTGAGCACATCTAGGGATGCCTGTTTTTCTGTGCTCTCTCTATGTAAATTTCCTTCTAGCAAAGGTAAGCACTGGGAATGGTCTTTCTGTTTTTAAAAGCAGTAAGCCTTTCTAAGTTTTCATGATCTCCTACTTCATTCATGCTCTAAATGACATTCACTCTACACTGAAAAGGCAAAAACTACTGATATTGGAGTCACAGGCCTGAGTTCAAGTCCTGACTCAATGAAACACCCTGAGAAACAGAGTTTCTGGGTAATTAATAATCAGTGTATTAATTAGACTAGCTGGAGATCAATAAATTGATGGCCAATGATCTCTCTTGGTAACCAAAGATGACCCATGGAGAGCCTGAAAGCCTTAAATATTTTTTTGAAAGGGAATGCAACTTGATCGTGAGGCCAAGAAAAATCTTTTAACACTGGCTTGACTGATGACCATACCCAAAGATCCGGGCTCACATTTGTTCCTAAGTCTGCAAAAGTCTTTCCATATGAACTACAAGTTCTACATGTTTGCAATGAATTAAAATTGTCATTGGTGCATAATTTTTCCCTTTTACTGGCCATTTTTTAAGAAATGGTTATGTGATGTGACTGATTTTGCCTCCAGCAATCTGGACAGAGGAATCCCTCTCCATTCAGAACACTCTGGTTGGTTTTCTCCTTCATGAGCTGAGTCACCCTACACTCTAATAGCGGGGTATAGAATTCACCCAGACTGGATTCTATTTACACTGAACAGAAGTTGAGTCTTCTAGTTTGACCAAGTTAAAGAACATGTTCCTTGAGGGAAAGGGGCAGTCTCATCTCATCAATCAGTTATTTAAGTCTTTCAGACTGACTTTTTTCAGGGGCCGGACCTTAAATGAAGAAATAAAAGAGAAAAGCCTGGGTCCCAATTTAATAACTATAATAAAATACTTTTTCTCATTTTCTTTTTCTGTAAAATGCCAGGGATTGGGGTAGGAAAGTGTTCTTATTGATATCCAAGGACCCCTGCAATTCAAAACACATTAAATATGTGAAGCAAATCTTATTTGCCACTCATTCCTTCAAAAGTATCCAAAAATCCTCAACACTTTGACTTGAATGGTGACCAGACTCAAAGACTGCCAGTGACTAGATTTTTTTTGTTTTGAACCCACAAAAATCTTTCCATCTGAACTACAAGTTCTGTGGGTTTTGGTGGCTTAAAACTGTCATTAGAGCACAGTTTTCTCCTTTTATTAGCCATTTTAAAGAATTGGATCTGTGATGTGACTGCTTTCCCCCTCATAACCAGACAAGAATTGAAATATCAGCTTGAGCATCGTTCTTCCAAATGGTTACCTCACTTGATACTTATTTGGAATGCTTTACTTAGAAATAACTTTAGAGTGAGATTACTAGTCATATAATAAAAGCAGAGTCAGGGAACTCAAGTACTAGTCCCAGCTGTGCTATTAACTGTGAACTAGGCCAGATCAGGCCTCTTTGGACCTTAGTTTGTACCTCAATAAAATGAAGCAGTTGAACTACATAATTTCTAATCACCATGAACCTAAAATCCATTAATAATATTCGTTGGGTGTTTGTGCCAAGCACCGTGCTAGGCAATGGTTTTCAAAGATCAAAATGAAACTATCCCAGTCTTCAAGGAAATTACATTCTATCAAGGGAGATTATATAAACACAAAGAAATATAGACAAAAGCATACAGAGTAGTTTTGGAAGAGTGGCGTTAACAGCTGGGGGGAATCAGTAAAACATTTGTTAAGTGCCTACTATGTGCCAAGTTCTGGAGGTACAAAAAGAAGCAAAAGACAGTCCCTACACTCAAACTCATAATCTAATGGGGGAGACAAAATGTAAACATATATACAAAGCAGGCTATATACAGGATAATTAGGAAATAATTAAAAGAAGGAAAGCACTAGAATTAAGAAGGATTAGGGATGGCTTGCTGTAGAAGGTGGAATTTTAACTGGGACCTAAGGGAAGCCAGGGAAGCCAGGGAAGTCAGGAGTCAGAGTGGAGGAGGGAATGTTTCGGTCACGGGGGCCAGTCAAAGAGAATTAACTGGAGCCAAAAGATGAAGTGTATTGTTCCATGGAACCTCCAGGAGTCCAGCTTCACTGGATGGAAGAGTAGCTACTGGGTAGTACAGTTTAAGAAGAATGGAAAGGTTGGAGAAGACTGGCTTATAAAGAGGTTAAATGCCAACCGTTATTTTGTATTTGCTCCTGGAGACACTAGGAAGTCACTAGAATTTATTGAGTGGGGGGAGAGAGGCACAATGCTGCTCATGGAGCAGGAGTTGACATGATGTAACAGCAATCAGTTTAGCAGATACTTAGCACTTAGTAACTTAGGGCTAAGTATGGAAGGTGAGAGCCCTGTCCCCTGTTGAGAAGGCATGAACTCCCCTGTTGATGTGGAAGAAGGGGATTGGCTGAGACAGGAGGTCAGTGTGTGTATATAAAGAAGAATTCCAGAGACAGAGAGACAGAATTGGAATATTCCTGTTGGAGGAAGCAGGATGGTCTCAGCATCTGGGGAGCTGGGCTGCTGGACTGAAGAAGTAAGTTGGAGTCTTCTTGAGAGAGAGAGAGAGAGTTTCTCTCCCAGCATCTGGAAGCTGACTGAGAACTGAGATGAAGTTTTCCTGAGACCAGAATCTGGTGGAGGCCACCCAGAAGGCTGATATTCCTTCTGGGTCCTAGGGCCAGCTGAACTGCTGGAAGACTGAAGAAGGATGACCAGGATAAGACTTTGTTTGTTCATGGCCTGACTGATGCTTGAGTTCCAGGCAAGAGAAGTGGTGAAGGATTTGAGATGTGCTGGACCCTGTCAACTTCAGTGTGTGCCAGGGACTGCCCTGAGGACTGGACAAGGACCTGGGAGCTGTCTACCTCTGAGGACTGGATGAGAACCTGGCAGCTGTCTGCTTCTGAATCCAGGTGACTGTTCGGTGGATTCAGGAGGGAGCTGGGACCATGGAAGGGGATCCAGGGAATCTGAGAAACCACCTAGAGTCAAGATGAAGAAAAGGCCTCCCCTTGGACAAAACTGAGGTTTGCTGGACACCAAGGGGTGGAAGGTTTGTGTGGTTTTTCTAATGATTGTATTTGTGATTAATGATACTTAGTAATTGGGAATCTAGCTTAGTGTCTGGCTGCTAGATGAGTGACTGATTAAATTAATGGTTGCCCCATGAGTAGGAGTTTGATTATTGTATTATGAATTGATTGAATGATTAAGTTAATGGTTGCCCCATGAGTAGAAGATTGATGTATTGTGAATTGATTGAATGATTAAGTAAGGAAATCAGATTATTATTCTTTTGTTCCTTGTTCTAAATATTGTCACCACTGTAGTGAAAACTGTGTGGCCATTCTAATGTTAAGCTGGTTTCCCCCTTAGGGAAACCAGATGATTATTCTTTTGTTCCTTGTTCTAAATATTGTGGCCACTGTAGTGAAGACTGTGTGGCCATTCTAATGTTAAGCTGTTATGAATACCATATTGCAACTTTCTGTGACAAGATGTAATGTTGTGAATATTATATTGTGAATGTTTGCCTTGATTTATAATGGAATAAACAGTGTTCACTATTACTGTGTAATCTGAATCTTAAAAGCTGTTCACAGTAGCATTCTTTTGGGAATCTGCTGATGTATGGCATTACACATGATCAAATCAAATCAAGACATCCTGTAGGAAGTAGTATTTGAATTAAGCTTTAAAGGAAACTTGGAGCACTAAAAGGCAAAGGTGAGGATTGAATGCATTCCAGGCATGAGGGATATAGCCTATGCAAGAATGAAAAAGAGATTGAGGTCATGCATGAGGATCTGAGACAAAGCCTCAAAGAGGAGAAGGAGGGAAATGAACTGGGCTTTGAGGAATAGGTGGTAGTCAGTATTCCAGAGAAGTAGGACCAGCCTAAGTGAAATAGAAGTGTGGAAGAAGGCCCAATAATTGGTTTTCAGTCTTTCTGAAATCATGGCAGTAATGGCCCTCCTCTGACATCAAAACACTATTGTGGTTCCTAACATGTTCAATGCCACTGAAATGCTATGCAAATTGAAAATTTAGCAAGTTGTCAGGCAAGAAATCAATAGACTATGTGTACAGCCCAAAGTTTAGATTTTAAATTTAGTTCCACACTTCAGTGTTCCCTGAAGTGTTTAGCTCTCTGTGGTATGCTTAGCATGGAGATACAGAGATATGGAAGATATAATTCCTTGCCTTTGAGGTTCCTATAATTTGGTTGGGAAAAAGACACTCCTCTCAGGAAACACATTGGGAATAGACAGGTTAGCTTGAGATCAAATGCTTGATTGTGACCCCCAGATGAAGGTGATGAGAAACATCATTGTGGACTTGGGTTGCTAAGGATGGGTTCATGGAGGAAGTGGGACCTTAAGTTGGTCTTAAAAGAAATAGTGAATTTGTTTTCCCCACAAGGAATAGTGAGTGTTACAGGATAAAGTAGCTAAACGAACCTGTTAAATATAGATACTAAAATGTATTTGCTGTTTTTTCCTTTTCTCTTTTAACGAAAAGAAAGAAGGCTTCCTTGCTTTGATGAGATGCCCTTTATGGAATTTATTGAAAGTCATAGCTAAAAACTACTTGGGATGTAAAGGAACAAGAAGGGTTAAGAGCTGTACTCATGAAGGAAATACCTAAACTGTTGAGATCACAAGATCCATTGAAGCTGTGCTTTTGATTAATGAAATCTGGGGATTTTTTTTCCTCTAGGCCTTGGAGATATGGCAGTATCTAATACCATAGGAAGCAACGTATTCGACATCCTTGTAGGACTGGGAATACCATGGGGGCTGCAAACCATGGTCATTAATTACGGATCAACTGTATGTATACTCTTCTTACCTTTTAAAAAAAACTGAATTGTTTCTTTGCAATGTAAAACCAGCTAGAAATAAGAAATGGCAGGTCAGTTCTCTCTTGGGTATAAAAAAACCACTCTCCTTCTTCCCACATACCACATACCTGCCCCTAACCCTCCATCTCTTTTTTACAGTAGCATAATTAGTGAAAAAAGCACAGAATTTGAGGTGAATTCCAGCTCTGATACCTAATAGCTATCTGACCTAGAACATTTCAGTTAGCCTCGCTGAGACTCAGTTTTCTCATCTATAAATTGTTTCTAAGAATGCACACATTACCTACGTGATAGTATTGTTATAAAGAAAGTGCCTTAAGTCAATCTTAAAGCATTATGTGAATGATTGGTTGGGTAGATGGATGGATAGATAGATAGATAGATAGATAGATAGATAGATAGATAGATGGATGGATGGATGGATGGATGAAAAAGCATTTATTAAATGCTTACTATGTGGCAAGCACTGTGTTATATAAATGTAAAGAGTTACCTTCAGTAGTATAGTTCCCGAGAAAGTGGTAACCCAGATTCCTCAGACCAATTAAGTTCTTTTTGTGACCTCTGGGTCTTCTTTCACCCTCTTCTCCACCTGGATGACTTGTTAGGTGTCTCTCTGAAATCTAAACACTGAGGCAGTATGTAAGTTCGGTAGATGAGGCTCAGAGAAATTCCACCACTTAGGACATGGTTTGTAAAAAGACCCCACCCATCCCAACCCCATCTTGTACTGTCTTTCCTCTTTCCCTTCTCTCTCTTGCTTCCAGGTTCTAGCCAGTGGCTCTTCTGGGACATCAGTAACCAAAGTCCATAAAACAGAGCTGGCTTGTTACTTTTGTTTTTGTTTTTTTTGTTTGTTTGTTTTTGTTTTTTTTTTTATTTATGGAGGGCAGTTGGGGTTAAGTGGCTTGCCCAAGGTCACATGGCTAGTTTATTGTGTTAAGTGTCTGAGGCCGGATTTGAACTCAGGTACTCCTGACTCCAGGGCCAGCGCTCTATTCACTGCGCCACCTAGCTGCCCCAGGCTTGTTACTTTTAAGGGAATAACTGAGACTCTAAATCACTACAACAGGGAAGTAGCAAGAATATTTGAAATCAGAGTCAACAAACAAAAGTGAAGTCCAGTACATGAAGGGATCTCTTGGGAATAGATCAAGAAATGGTCCTATTGATCTCATACTCAAGCCATAAGCTAACAAGAGTCATGCTGACTTCTAACTACCCCTGCCTACACCATTGGGACTGACCTTTATAATAAGTTTATGTCCTGGCCCAGCTGTGGAGCAAGAATATCTACAGTATTCCCCGTCAGCTACCATAACTCCTGGCTCTCCTCTATTCCCAGCCCTCACAGCAGCCATTCCTAAGGGTTCACTGAAATATGTTCCACACAGAAAAGGTAAAGAAGTATCTTGGCTTACTAATACCCTTCTTCAATCAGTGAGTAAACATTTCTTAAGTACCTACTAGCTCAATTGTGCTAAGGGCTGGGGATACAAAAAGAAGCAAAAGAGAGAGCCTGACCTTGAGGAACTTACAATTCAATGTAATGTATTCTAAAGGCAGCTAGGTAGTGAAATGGATAGAGGACAGGGCCCAGAGTCAGGAAGACTACTATTCCTGAGTTCAAATCCAGCTTCAGACATTTATTAGCTCTGTGACCCTGGGCAAGACACTTGATCCGATTTGCTTTTATTTCTTCATCTGCAAAAGGAGCTGGATAAGGAAAGGCAATGTCAGATCACTAAAACAACTCCACAACAACAAATTCTGAAGAACACCAATTCAACAAACATTCATAACAATAACAACTCACATTTCTGGAATGATTTCTGGTTTATAAATCCCTTTCCTCAAAATAACCTTGCAAAGTAAGTAGTGCAAGTAACAGTATCTCCATTTCACAGATGAGAAAACTGACCTTCAGAGAGGTGAAATGATATAACTGTTTATTAAGCATTTCCTATGTGTAAAGACCTTTACAGGTCAGGGAGAGGTGCAAAGATAAGCTATGTTCCCTTCCATGTTCTCAGGGAACTTAGAATTGCTTTTCCATCTATCGTTACTTACAGCCCTTCAGGGCAGACAAAGACAGGTATTAATCTCCCCAGAATTACAATGCAACCCAAGCAAATTCCTTTTATTCCGGTCCAGTTCAGTCTGACTGGTGACCTTGTAGCTAGGTGCATGTTGGTTTAAAGAGAACAGAATTTAAAGTTTCCCTGTTTCTATTAGAACTAGTTGTGTTGGGGCGGCTAGGTGGCGCAGTGAATAGAGCACCAGCCCTGGAGTCAGGAGTACCTGAGTTCAAATCCAGCCTCAGACACTTAACACAAAAAACTAGCTGTGTGACCTTGGGCAAGTCACTTAACCCCAACTGCCCTCCAAAAAGCAAAAAAAAAAAAAATAGTTGTTGTAGAACTAGTTGTGTTTTGTTTTGTTTTTATGAGATAGTATTGTCATTGAAAGGCTAAAGTAATAAAATACCCATCACTCTGCTCTGGATAAATGGTGGACAATGAATGTAAGTTAACTTCTTTGTGTCAGTTTCCTTATCTATAAAGTGAATAAGTAGGATTAAATGATCTCTGAGGTCCTTCCCAGCTGCAAAAATCTGTGAGTGGACAAAGGAGACAGTACAATATGGTGGAAAGAGTATTGGATTTGGAGTAAGAGGATGAGGATTCCAGGCCCTGGACATCACTTCCTTCTCACTGGAATGAGAGGGTCAGACAAGGAGACTCCTAAGGCGTTCCTTTCTGGCTTTAAAATCCTCAGATCATGTAAGATCTAAAATGTTTAGATTATAGGATGATTTGGGGGCAGCCTTTGGTTGCATCTTCTTCTGTAGTACTGAACAGTCAAGATTAAAGCTGTTTTTCCTTTTGGTTTTCTAGGTAAAGATAAACAGCAAGGGGCTGGTCTATTCAGTTGTACTATTACTCGGATCTGTTGCTCTTACTGTAAGTTTTTAGAGACTTAAAATAGACTCTTTATGTGCCCTTGTGTGTATTTATTTATATTTGTTTTATAATACACCGTTTTATGTAATATTAATTAATTAATATATTATTTTATAATATAAATATTGTTTTATATTATATGTACATATTAATATACTGTTTTGTAATAAAAAATATTGTGTTGTATATTGATATTAATTTTATTTTATAATATAAATGTTATTATATACATATTTATATTTGCTTGCCACAATAATGGCGAACCAGTGATCATCTTCCCACCAGTTTTCAGTAATCCGTGACCATGAGAGTAAAGCTAACTTTTTTTTAATGAAACATATAATTTCAATGATATATTGTTGTTGTTTATTTGTTTCAGTCATGTCCAATTCTCCATGATCCTATTTGGGATTTTCTTTGCAAAGATACTGAAGTTTGCTGTTTCCTTCTCCAGCTCATTTTACAAATGAGGAAGCTGAGGCAAACAGGGTTAAATGACTTGCCCAGGGTCACACAACTAGGACTGAGGCAGGATTTGAATTCAGGTCTTCCTGACTCCAAGCCTAGCACTCTATCCACTGTGCCAACTAGCTGCCCTTCAGTAATACAGGGTACTCTTTATGATAAACTTCTATGAGTGGCACCTTCTCCACAGTTTATAGCCTTAAGTTGTTTTCTGGATCACTGGCCTTAAGTGATCGGTCCAGAATCATACATCTAGTATATGTCAGAGGCAGGACTTGAACTCATGTTTCTCTAAGTTGGAGGCCAGCTCTCTGTCCACTCCCATTGCTGCCTGTGGAAGATGACATGTAGCCGGGCATGGCGGTGCTTGCCCGTCATCCTTGCTACTGGGAAGGCTGAATGTGGAGGATCTCTTAGATCTGAGCCACAGTAATCTGAAATGGAATAGATGAAATCACCTATGCCAATCATTAGTGGGATTTGGCCCATGAGCGACCCATTTCCAATCCTCAATGAGATGTGGGGGACGAGAGAGAAGGAGGGAAGGAGCGAGAGAGAGAGAAAAAAAATCAACAACAATCCTAAAGAAAATGACTAGTGGGGGGGAAAAGGTCCTTGGTGTCAAATTGAGTGTAAAGTTGACTGCCAGGAGGCGAATCTGGAGCCCTGTGGAAGGGACAAAATAGAATTAAGAAGCAGTTAGACTAGAAATGAGACGACTTGTAAAGAGGCTTGCCCCATATAATACAATGCAGCACACTTCATTAGGTATCTTCTGTGTTTTGAAGAGCGTTGTGAGCGGCACTGGGACAGGGATCTTCCAACAAAATGCAAGCTGCTTGAGGGCAGGCACAGTTGTGCTTTTGATCTTTCAATCCCCAGTGCCTAGCACAAGACGGATGCTTGAGAAATTATTATTGAATTGAATTGAAGAAGCTTAGGGTTGTACAGCTGTGTTGAAAAATAAGACTTCAGCACATCTAATTATAATGCTCAACTAATACATGATTGGTGCATTAGAGAGTTACAATATAAAGTACTATGTGAGTACTAAAAGGCAAAATTATTACACAGTAGGTAGATTAAGAAAGGCTTCCTAGCGGAGGTGGCATTTGGATTGGACTTTAAAGATTTGCTAGGAGGCAGCTAGGTGGCTTCAGTGGATAGAGTCGTGGGCCTGGAGTCAGGGAGACCTGAGTTCAAATCCTACGTTAGAAACTTATTAGCTCTCTCCCCTTGGACAAGTCATTTAACTTTTGTTTGCCTTAATCCACTGGAGAAGGATCTTTAGGGCAGCTAGGTGGTATAGTAGATAGAGTACCAGGCCTGAAGTCAGGAAGACCTGAATTCAAATCCTGCCTGAGACTCTTACTACTGTGTGACCCTGGGCAAGTCACTTAATCCTGTTTGCCTCCATTTTCTTATCTGTAAAATGAGCTATAAAAGGAAATGGCAAACTACTCCTGTATCTTTGCCAAGAAAACCCCAAAGGGGGTCACAAAAAATCAGACCCAACTGAACAGCAACAGAGGCCATCTAGTCCAACTGTGAATTGGACTGTAGAAGGTAAGTCAAGGCTGAAGAAACTGAGATGCAAAGTGACAACATAGTTGTAGCTCAAACTAAGGCTGAAGTTAGAAATTAAGTTTTTGATCTACATAGAGATGGTTGAAGGCATGATAGTGAATGAGAATTCCAAGGGAGAGAGTATAGAGAAAAAAAAGAAGTATATCATGACCTGACCCTTGACGGTCACTTACTTTATGAGATTAGAGAGAAAATGAAAAGCCAGCAAAAGAGACAGAAAAGAAGCGGTTAAGGAAACAAGAAAAGTAATAGAGAAGTGTGATTCTATGGAGCAAAAGAAGACCATCCAGTACATTAGGTTGCAGTGTCAAAAGCTACAAAGGTCAAGAAGGCCAAGGACTGAAAAGAGTCTGTTGGATTTGGATATTTGAAGGTGGTTGATAAATTTTGAACTACTCTTCTAAATTATCCAATAGTCTGGCTTGTTTAAAGAAATGTACAAGTCATCCACATTCGCCATTGGAACATGGAACACTCTCCTTGGGGTTCTTGTACGTTTTCCCTTTGAGTTGATATTTTCATTTGAAAGGATTCAGAGCCCTTGATTCTTTAAGGGGCCTAACATCTCATTTCTTTGCTTCCAGGTGCTTGGTATCCATCTAAATAAATGGAGACTTGACAAGAAACTTGGCATCTACGTGTTGGTGCTCTATGTCGTTTTCTTGTGCTTCTCGATAATGATAGAGTTTAACGTCTTTACTTTCGTCAACTTGCCAATGTGCCAAGAAGATGATTAAAGTAAAGTCACTGCCCCTGGGAGGGAGTCCAAGTTGTCCTTGAGACCTCAGGAAGAGGGCATTTTACTTATCTGAATTTCCATCCCAAAAAAAGAGCGTCTCTCCTCCATCACCAGCTAGCAATCCACCCTTTCACTTGCTGGAAGGAGGAGCAAATGATGACCTTTGGTGGGTTACAGGAACTTTAAGGCCCCTGAGGTTTTTCTCTCCTCTTTGGAGTTTCTCTCTCAAGGTTGCCTGATGTGGAGGAGAAGGCATAAAAGGAGTCTCCCAGAACACTAAGCCACAGGGTAAAGGAGGGATAGTTAGGGTCTCCTTTTGCACACTACAATGAACGAGACTAGTGTGTACACCCTCTCTCCAGTCTCTGTCATCCCCAACACACAGCATTTGTCTTTCCCTGCCTCACATTAATGCTTTTGGAAACAAAGCAGTCTTTATTAGTAAAAACTCTCCTTGGCTGCATTCAAAGTACAAACATTGCTCTCGAATTTAACTGCTGGACTGGGAAGCCAAATTACATTACATGGCATGCACTGTTGAAAACTTTTACTTCCCCCTGGAAAGGCTTGATTTATGGAGGCCTGTGTCATTGGCATGTTGGAGCATTCAGCGATGACATTGAACTTGCCATCAGTTGTCTTGAAATCTTTGAAGAATACGCACAATTCTTACAGCAGAAGATGGGAAAGTGGCGCCTGCCATCACCTATGATGATGCACTAGGAACATGAGCTGTGAAATATCAAAAAAAAAAAATAACACCTGTGCAGATAATCACATGTGAATATATATAATCATATGAATATGTCATACCACCCAAAAGGAACATGATAAAAATGAAAAGTGGGAAAGCAAGCCTATATGTAATATTTTCACTGGCACTAAAAATTTAAGCTAGAGATAGAGAAGACAGTAAAAAAAAAAAAACCTAAAATTTAATTGGGTGCTAACTCAGTAATACAATGGAAATTGTCATGAATAGCTTAAACACATGTTTCTTACATAAACACATTCTGTATCCTCTATATGACAAGTTGAAACATCGATTTGGGTTTATTATTGCATTAACACTCTACTATTGAAACTAGGCCATTTGTCAGAATACTTAGTTGTTGAGATACTCATTAATACCCACAATTAATGCTACTAATTAATACTAATTAATAATACATTTTCATGCTATGTAGAGCAGGGCCACGATTAGTGGACGATGATAAGGACAGAGATGTCCTGGCCTATAGATCCCTTCATCTGTCTAGGTAAAAGCAACTATTAAAACCATAATTTAAAGATCCAAGTTACTCAGACCTCATGGTATATTGTATGTGAGATGGCCAGAAATGGTACATCAATTCAAAATAGATTCAACAGTGTAGTTAACATTTTTTAAAAACCGCTATGTAGCTCTGAAATAGATATTTCAAAGATTTATTAAAAATAAACCATTCGAGCTTTCTTTAAAAAAGCACAATTAATTTTCTACATAGATTTTTTTTATTTTTTTAATGTTTATATAGCAAAAGTCTATATAAGATTACTAAATATTTGATGCATTTTAAATATTTGAATATTTTGCTCTTCACATGTAATAGGAGCCACTGGTAATTATTTCAAGAGAATCATATTTTAAAAGCCCACAAGGAAACAGCCCCTCAGTGAGAAAAAGAGTGAGTTTCCACCAGATAGGGAATTTCTGAAGACTTTGATTGCCTTGATCTATAGTTAAGGGTTTTTGGGGTAGTATAAAGGCAAGGCCACATTTTCCTGTGCCTCTTCTGAATTTCAGTAGCCTGAATTTTCATAGGAAGAAGCAATCATATGTTTCTCTCATCGGTTTCATGTAGCATGCAGGGGTCTAAGAAGGGAGTGACTGAAGCGTTATCCCATTCTCCCTTCTGATTCTAAATCAGTATTAGTAGTCATACCAAGCTGAGGCATTAGGAAGGGTGATATCTAGACACTGGACTATCCAGTCCATTAGTTGACCAAAATTCTCTGTAAATAAATCAGTGTATAGGAAGCTAAGGACCCCTTCCTTGTGGTGAATAATAAAAACAGACAAATTTTCTCAGAACAGGGAAAACTCATATAATTTTAACTTTGCTTGGTTCCTGTTGGAATAAACCTTTGTTTATTCAGGTTTTAGTTGAACTTCATCAAATACTTAAGTGATTTATAGACTTTCAAGGTCACAGCCTACCTACCATTGTTCCTCACTTTAAAATCTTGCTAAGGAATGCAATAGATTTTTTTAGCAAAATGTCAGAGTAAAACCTAGGCTACATGGTCCCAGCCAAGAGGGCCAGTGTGTTGATATGGAAAAAATGCCATACCACAGCAGGGTAAAGAGTTCTGAATTTAGAGTTAGCAAACCTGGATTCTGCCAGCGTGACCTTGGGCAAGGTCCACTCTTTGGATCTGAATTATCTCATTTACCAGATGAGAGAGTAGAACCAGAAAATCTCAGAGGTTAATTCTAGTTCTAACTTCGTATGTTATAGGACTTAGCTGTCACATACCGCCATCCAATTGCCGATTTACCTTTATGAAGCTCAGTCGTGAGGAAATCCTAATTATTAATCTCCATAAAAAATTTGAGGTGGGTGGGGGTTTTTTAAGTAATCTATTATGATTCTTTTAAAACTATACAATTACACAACAGCTTCCAAGTAGCAAATAACAAATATTTTTAATTTATGAAGTCCTTATATTTAGTTTTCTTCTGAATTCAGTGTGCCAATGGAACTCCCTTAAAGCCTATATACATTTGTTGTACATGCGTATATATACACTTTAGGTGAAAATATTCTTTTTAAACTGAAGCCTAAATTAGCAATACATATCAAATGCAAATTTGAAAGAATTGTTTGAATAATTAGGGCTTTATTGAATAATTAGAATTTCATTTTTAAAACATCTTTTACCATAGCCTTTATTTTATTCCTGGAGCTGATTAGCCCATGGAAATGTCTATTCTATAAACAAGGAAAATTAAAGATATATAGATTTCTAATATTAAGGGGGAAAATAGCTCATTTCAATAATATAGACAAACAGGGATAGAGAACCTGCAACCTTGAGGCCACCTGTGGCCCTCTAGGTCCTCAAGTGTGACCCTGTGACTGAATCTAAATTTCACAGAACAAATCCTTTTATTAAGGAGATTCATTCTGTGAAGTTTGGATTCAGTCACAGGGTCACACTTGAGGACCTAGAGAGCCACATGTGGCCTTAAGTTACAGGTTCCCCACCCCTGGTAGAAGTTACCTATAATATAGCAATCTGGCTGTTCTGTCATCTCCATTCCATGAAGATGTGGGCTGTTTAAGAAGTACTAAATTTGGAGTCGGAGTAATTGGACGTCCAATCCTAGCTCTACCGTTTATTGCCTGAGTCATCTTTGCCTCTCTGGGTCCCAGTTTCCTGACCGATAAAGTCAGGAAGTTGGACTTGGTTAAATGACCTAATACTTCCTTCCAGTGCTAAAAAGGCTGTAGACTTTTTCAGGCTGTGTTCTTGCTATGGGGAATTTTAGAGATGGAGGCAGTAGGGAAGATGAGTTCCAGACCAGAAGTAATAGGTAAATTGTACACATTGTATAGTTTTCTCCCTTGTTTGAGTTAGCACCAACTCTGTTTTCTGTTATCCTTCTATAGTAATGTAGTTTTCCCAATAGACTGCCTAGTCAATCTCAATCTTGCCTTGTGAAACTTTCTTCTTCTGTCTCCCATTGTGATTGAACCTGTTCGGGGTCTGGCATGGTGTTATATGCCTGTCACCCCTGCTAACTGGGAGACTTGAGGCTGGTAGACCCCGAGCTCAGGAGTTCTCAATTGCAGTGGTTTAAATCTATTGGGTGTCTACTAAGTTTGGCATTAATATGGTGAGGGGAGGAAGGAGGGATATTAGGTTCACCTAAGGAGGGAAAAACTAGCCCAGGTCAAAAACTAAACAGGTCAAAGCACCCATGCTGTTCAGAGTGAGTCAGCCAATGAATAGACTCTACTTCCAAATGAAAAAAAACCCAACCTTTTAAAAAATAATTTTTCTTTTTTTTTTTTAAAGAAGAGGCACTTAAACTGTTTGGTTAATTTGTACTGTTGTTGTCATTGTTTCTGCTCACTTCTTTGTGTTGTTCCTAGGCCTAGGGTAGCAAACTGAATATTAAGTAATCATTAAACATGCTCACTTGACCCAAAAGAGACAGCTGTGGCACAGTGGCAAGAATCCTAAATTTATAGGCAGAAAACCTGGGTTCAGATTCCAGCCTTACCACTTGCTTGCCACATGTGTGACCTTAGATAAGCCATTTCAACTCTTTAGGCCCAGTTTCTTCCTCTACAAAGTAAAGAGGTTCAGTCAAATAGACTTGAAAGTCTCTTGAATTGATGATCCTAAGTTTGCCCTTCATTACTAGACTTGGTGACCAACCGTATACAGAATCTACATCATCATTGTCAGAGTAACCCCTTAGAAAGTACCTTTAACCAGGAGAAGTGAATCTACCAGAGATCGACCATTGTACTCTGTAGAGCCTAGAGACACAGGAAACACTGAGCATATTCATCTCCTTTTTGTGACAATTATTTATGGCAATATGCAAAGTAAGAGGAAGAATGACCAGTGCTGTCCCCTTAATGCCCCTTAAGGCTTCTTGTCCTGTCTATGCCTTCTGTGTGTGTGAAATTTATCTGTGTTATTAAATAAATGCAACTTCAGGGTCTCCATTTCCCCATTTTGGAAATTTTGCTCTGTGAGGTAGGCAAGAAGGCCTCTCTGTCTTTCTTAGAAACTCAGATTTCTTTCACTCTCCATGTTGGATCTTTGTTCATTTATTCACAGGTCCAGGGAATGAAAATATAACTAAATACTAGAAAAAAAATAGTTGCCCCACTACTCCCCGTTCCACAAAAGTAGTAAGGTAACTAATGCTATTCAGGAAGTGCTTGTAGAAGGATTTAAAGAAGCATTGGGCAGAGTGAAGAGAATGCTGGATTTGGAATCAAAGGACCCGGGTTTAAATTCTGACCCTTCTACTTACTAACTCTGTTACCTTGGACAAGTAACTTGATCTCTATTGACTTCCTTACCTTTAAGACGTAGGTGTTAAACCAGATAACCTGTAAAGTCTCACCTGGCTCTAAATCTGTGATCCTAATGAATTGAACTTTATGTCCGATAGGAGCAGAAATCTCCTGGGATTCCCCGCACCTTTCTTTTGTGCTATGTCTTCCTAATATCCACAGATATATCTAAAACCACTGGAAATCATATCTATAAACATTAACCTACTAATCAGGGCAAAGTTTGCAGGTATATTCCAGGTACTTTAATGAGTTCATTACCATATATTTCTTACAGACGCTCACTAAGTCCAGGAATTTTTATTAGAGTAGCTTTGGGTAAACAGATAACTGCCTTCCACTCCAGTTCTACAGTTCTTCCCCACCTCATACCTGCCATTTCCATTATGCCAATTGTTTAACATGCTAATATGAAAAGTATCTCATCAAAGTTTCTAGCATAAAGAGTTTAAGCATTCAGTTTTTTCTTCCAGATGAAGAGGATCCAAAGGATTTACAAATGGAGAGGATCTCAGAAATCATGGTACCAATGAGGACTTGTAATCAGCACACACTAAACTATAGCAAGTATGTTTTCTGTTCTCCTCAGTCAAGCATGCAAGTCCTTCTTGATGGAGAAACTTGGTTAACAGCTTCCTTAAAACTGTAAAGAAGAGACCTTTCTAAAAACCACTAATTTTGAATAATCTTTTCTAAATATCTGTGATGCAACCAGTACTGGAGTGAGAAGAAATGAGTCTACCCCACATTCATTTCTATTCCTTTACTCTTAGTGAAAACAAGATTAAGTAGTCTGTCATCAGTGTCCTTTGTTGATTAATAAGAACAACTTCTTTCCATTGAAAGTAAGCTTCCAAGTTAGATAACAAAACATTAGGTTGCCATGTTTTTTTTGGTGAGGTTAGTTGGACGAAAGATACATTTGTTAATCAGGACCCCAATCTAACAAGAAATTTTGGTTTGGTTGTAGTTAATTTGTTTTATAAAAACAACACAGGCTTGGATTTCAAGCCAAAAACTTTTGGTTTAAAACTTGGCCCTCTTATTTGCCTACATGTGGCAAGTCATTTCTCTCCAGGCTTTGGTTTTCTCATTCTTGAAATGAAAGAATTCATAAGGTCAAGGACTCAGAACTGAAGTTCAGTACCCTCATGTTATGGGTCAGAAAACTGAGCCCTAGAGAGAGGGATTAAGTGACTTATCCACAGACAGGAAAGTATAGTGAAATAGAGGTGAGGTTTGACCCTAGGTCCTGTGACTAAATCCTGTGCTCCTCCCATGTTACCATGCTGCTGACCTCCAATGTCCCTTCCCAAAGTAAATCATACAAATCATAATCCTATGAATCTAAATGGAAAGGCTCATTTTGTACTAAGATTAGAAAGTGGTAGCCTGGGGCAGCTAGGTGGAGCAGTGAATAGAGCACTGGCCCTGGAGTCAGGAGGACCTGAGTTCAAATCTGGCCTCAGACACTTAATACACACACACACACACACACACACACACACACACACACACTAGCCGTATGACCTTGGGCAAGTCACTTAACCCCAATTGCCCTGCCCTTCCCACTCCAAAAAGCAAAAAAAAGAGAAAACTGGCATTTAAGGGATCTGTGATCCCATCAGTACAGAGTGTCATACAACTCTGGTTTTCCTGAGTTGCTAAGTATGAAATTTTCACTTAGTGGTCAATCATCTCATGATGAGCCTCTCAGAATTTAGGTGATAGGTACATAGTCCATTACCAGGCCCATCCTCAAAGTCTTCCTAGCTTACTAGCACCTACTAGAGCTAGTGCTCCCCTGGCATAGTCTTCAATGTCATAGCCAGCGTCTAACTGCCTCAGAGGAACATGGGATTGTAGTATTTGGAACTGCAAGAGAACATTAGAAGGCTTCTGGTCCCAACTCTGCCCATTTTTCAGATGATAAAACTGAGGCTGAGAGGTTAACTGAGAGGAGACTGAGGCTGAGAGGTTAAGACACTTGATCAAGGTCACACATATTAAGTAGCAGAACCTGGATTCAAACACAAGCCTCCTAATTCCAAATCCATCACTTCAGATAAAGACTTGAGTGAAAGTTTAAAACGAAAAATTCTGATTTTCAACTAAAACCTTTTTGATCTTGGCAATTTTGTTTTTAACGGTATGTTGCACTCCTTTCATGCCTCTAGTGGATTCTTCCTTCATTGCAAATACCTCCTGTGGCTGATAACAGCATGCTCCTTCCAGCTTCTTGTAATGCTGTGTTTCTGAAGTATCCTGTTTATGGCTGACATTAGTGTCCATCATAGGGTTCAACCAAGGGCTTGTCCAATTTGTATGTCTTCCTCAGTCCCCGAGGTAGTAGTGGCTGGGAGGGAGGGAGGGAAGGGAATACTTGATGTCTAAACTGATTAGCACAAAGTTGAGAGGAGAACATAAACTTTTAGGAAAATTAAAAATAAATACTGGGCCCATGGGAAATTGACTGCTGGAGTCAGAATTCTGTAATCATCTGCTCTTTATTCAGACATTCTTAAAATAACTATCAATTTAATCCACATATAATTCTATTGTTTGCCAGAACTCCCCCACAGTTTCTCCTTAGCTCCATAGGTCAGGACTTACTCAGTGATGCATTACAAAGTATATGTCCCTAGAAAATGCATTAAAAAAAAAAAAGGAAAACATTGCAATTTGTTGTTGGGTTGTTTGTTTTTTTTTTATTCACACAAGATTTTAGGGGATTTATCTTTATTCCCCAATGGAAATATCGTTCCAATAGTCAAGAAAGGCTTAGCTTCCAGGTCCCTAACCCAGATCCCCATGTGAATGTGTTTTTCCCTTATAAGTAGGGAGAAACAAAGCTATCTGCCATCCTGTGACCTTGAAATCATCATAATGTCATGTCATAGATTTAAAGCTTAGAAAGAATCTTAGAAGCCCATCTACTCCAAACTCTTCATTTTACAGATGAGGAAACAAGCCAAGAGATTTGCCCAAAATCACCCATGTAGTGAAAGAGGCAGGATTTGAACCTAGGTCCTCTGACTTTTACTGAAATCAGTGGGATCATTTAAGCAGTCTTGAATAATTCACTTCGTCTCTCTGATCCTCAGTTTTTCTTCCTCCGTAAAATGACAGTTAGATTAGATGACCTCCTCTAAATCTAAATTACATGACCTTGGAAGTCAACAAAGCTTTCCCACAGTAGAAAGTTCCAAAAGTTTTTAAGCCCAGAGCACTGTTAGCACATAACTTATAGGAGTAGGGAGGCTGCAACGAATTTGTAGTCACCCTGGCAAGCTATCCCTCTTCTCCCCACCCCACACCCCCACTGGTATCATATATGAATGGAAACTCAAGAAACTACAAGATTGAGCTGTGGTTGACCTGTTGACTTAAGGTGTGGGAGGAGGATGGAAGCAGTTCCATTGAATGGGCCATTTGTTTTCCATGCTGTTTCAGAGATGCTGCTGGACCTTCAATGCAGAGTGCTTTGGGGCAGTGGGGAAGGAGGGGTTGGAAGGAAGGGAGGGAAAGGCAGAGTAGATTCACTTTTAAGTCTCCAGACAATTGCCAAGGTGGAATTATTACTCAGCCCTTCAGATTACAAATAAAAAGACTCTCAATGACCTTAAGAAGATGGAGAGGGGCCTTCCAGACGTGGCAACTCCTGGACATTTGGCACAGAAACCCAAAGAAATAAGGTTTGACATCTGTCTGAAATTCAGGCACAGAAGGTCTCCACAGGGGGATCCCCTTGCCACTCCAGTCCTAAGGACTTGAGCAGCTGTGTACCATAAATGGTCTGGTCTGAGCCTCTGCAGAAACCCACTGATTTACCAACTAGCAATTATGTGGCAGGAGATGATTTAGATTCCACTGAGTACCAAGGATGCAGCTCTTTCCAGGATATGTTCATCATCAGGAAAGAACCTTTTATAAAAATATGGCTTCTGAAGCCACCACACACATCTTTTTGTGGGGTTCATCTAGGCCTTTCTGTCTGACACACTGGACTGGACTCAAGTTCAAGATCTCTTTAATAGGCAGGCAGGAGACAATGAAATGGGAAATGACATAAATATGCTATTTATTTTTTCAATGACTGTGACCTTCTGCACTGTGAGTACTCTGTGATATGGGGTCCTTAGTTTAAAAAAAAAGCTGTCATTAAATCTGAATGAATTAATGTTCTTGACTTTAAAACACTGGCATGATTTTCTGATTATTTTTATTGTAAAAAAAGCATAGAATAAATATGAATTAAGGCTTTCTGAGACATCTAGCAGTCAGTATTGTGATGCAATAGCATATCAAAATCTGTGCATTCTCAATAAAAGGAATGAGCACAATTTGTGTTTTTTGCCTTGGGAGGGGGTGAGCTCTCCATCGATGACAGTCCTAAAGCAAAGCCTGAATGATTACTTGTCAAAGAAATACTAAATTCATGCCACAAGTCTGATTGTTAGATGATTTCTAAAGTTCCTTCCAGCTCTTGGATTTCACGTTTCTCTAGCATAGATTTTTTCAGGTCAGATAAATATGGTTTTCATTTTTTAATTAAAATGCAACGCACCTCTTGGGGTTCATGATTGTTTGAAACAGAATTTCTTTTTACATGGAGGGGAAAAAATTCCAAAAAAGGAGAAAGGTTAGAGCATTTTAATAATAATAAAACTGATCAAAATCCTAATGACTTAATTTTGTCAGAGTGAGTGATTTCCAAAGAACCATAAGCTATTCTTGCCTAATCAAGACTACTGATAGAACTGCTGATAGAGTTAGCAAAATCTCATTCATTCATTCATTCCTTCAACAGGCACTTGTGAAGTAACTCATATGTTTATTCAAGACACTGTGCCAGATGCTGAGGGTACAGGAAATAAATAACTTAGAAGAATAGAAGACTGAGGTTGGAGGAAGGCCATAAGATCATAGGATTTACAGCTGGAAGAGATCTTAGAAAACATCTAGTCTAATCCATCCCCTCATTCTAGATAAGGAAAATTAATGAGGACTTGATTACTCTCTTCAGATTTCCAAGCCATTATCCTCCGGAAGGGGAATTTGATTTATTCTAATTGAGTTCAAATCTGGCCTCAGATAGTAGCTGTGTGACTCTGGGTAAGTCACTTAACCCTGTTTACCTCAGCTTCCTCATCTGTAAAATGAGCTGGAGAAGGAAATGGCAAACCACTCCAGTATCTTTGCCAAGAAAAATCCAAATGAGGTGACAGTGAGTCAGACATGACTGAAACTACTCAACGACAACAAATCGAGTTCCAAAGGCAGAACTAGAAGTAATGTAAGCAAGGCAAAAAGTGTTTAACAGGCACTTACTGGGTACCATGTGCTATGCCAAGTGTTGAGGATACATATTGGAGCAAAAAGATAAATCCCTGCCCTCTAGGAACTTACATTCTAATGGAGAAAGACAACATAAAAGGGACAAGGAGGTGGGGGGAATAACCACAAGAGGCATGGTATAAAAGAATATAGAGAGAGAAGCAGATCTGGAGGAGAATGGAGGAAAGTCAGCCTGGTACCTTCTCCAAAGCCGAGGTCTCTGGAGGAGCTCACCAACAGGAGAAATGGGACTAACATAGAGAAGCAATGTTGCACAGCCGGGAGTGGAATGAAGGATGAAATAAGCTATAGGCTAGCTACAGTCTAGACAGAAATAGATTCTGCATGAGGAAAAAATTCTGAGAAATTAGAGCTATCCAAAAAGGACATGGACTACCTCCAGAGGGAGGTAGTAAATTACATATCACTAAAGGTCTTCGAGTAGAGATTGTCTCCATATTGGGGTGGAGGGCCAGGAGGTGAGTGCAAAAGAAAGAGAAAGGGGTTTATCATATAAGGTGCTTCTCAGAGATATTTTCTACTAAATGATTTCTGAAACTTCTTCCAAATCTAAGACTCCATGAGGCATAGCTTTCAGGATGGAATCATCAGGAGGAAAGCAGTAATTCCAATGGTACTTCTTTGGCATGGTCAGCTAGGTGGATAGAACACCAAACCTGGAGTCAGGACAACCTGAGTTCAAATCTGGCCTCAGAAACATACTAGCTGTGTGACACTGGGCAGGTCACTTAATCCTGTTTGCCTCAGTTTCCTCATCAGCAAAATGAGCTGAAGAAGGAAATGGCAAACCAGTCCAGTATCTTTGCCAAGAAAACCCCAGATGGAGTCATGGAAGAGTCAAAAATGATTCAACAACAAATTCCTACATGGTCAGACTACCACTGGAGGATTGTGCTCATTTCTGGTTAATGCATCTTATAAAGAGCATTGAGAAACTGGGATAGTTCAAAGGAGGACAATAGGATTAGGTGAAGGTCTTGAGGTCATGCTATATGAGAATCTGTGGAAGGAACTAAGGGTGTTCAGAACAGGAAAGAGAAAGCTCAGGAAATACATGGTGGCTATGTTCAAGGGTTTAAAATTTTGTCAAATGAAAGACTGATTAGATGAGGTGTTTTGTTTTGTCCCCAAAAGAGCAATGGATAGGACTTTCAGAAAGTCTGGAATTCAAATTCATCCTCTGACACTTAGTAGCTGTGTGACCCTGACCAATTCATTTAACCTCTTTGTCTCAGTTATTATATTAATGGGAACATTAATAGCACCTACCTCACAGGGCTGTTGTGAGGCTCAAATGAAATAATATTTGCAAAAAAGTGCTTGACACAGTGCCTGGCACATAGTAGGTCCTGTATAAATAATTTTACTTTTCCCTTCTCTCTTTCCCCTTCCTCCCCTCCCTTTCCACTTGCAAAAAAACCAAAATGATCTAGGCTTAAATAGAGAAAAAAGTGGAATTGGCTGCCCTCTGGAGGTAATGTATTCCCCCTCATTGAAAGTCTTCAAGCAAGGACTTGCTAAACACCTGTCACATATGTCATAAAGCAGATGCTTTTTAGGCATGAATTGAGTTAGATGGCCACTGAGGGGGAGTTACTTTCCACCTGTGAGACTGCAGGATCCTTTGACAACACAAATCTCTATTTGGCTGTACTACTGTGCCAGATTTTAGCCATATCAAAGATGAATCTATGCCCTGCTCACTCTTTGGAAAGCTGGGGATGCTCTTTTCAGAATTTGCTTCTTTTTTTTTTTTCTTACTTACCTAAAGGCAGCTCAGTGACCCAGTTGATAGGGCACTGGATCTGGAGCTATGGGAAGACCCGAATTCACATCTGACCTCAGATACTTACTAACTTTGTGATCACAAACAAGTTGCTTCACCTTGGTTTGCCTTATTTTCCTCATCTGTGAAATGGGGATAATAAGACCCATGTCCCAGGGTTGTGGTAAGGATCATATGAGATAATTTTTGTAAAGCAATTTGCAAAGTTTAAAGCACTTTAAACTAAAGCACTAAATGCTTGCTATTATTAGAATTAGTATTAGTATTGATACTTGGCAGATTCCTTGTAGTTCACTTATAAAGTCTGTGTAGGTCATCAGTGTGAGTTTTTCACAGAGACACACACTGTATTATACAACCAGGTAGGAATTTAGGTGAAAAACCACATGGATTTCATTGCTCAGAAGAAAGCATCCATGTGTAGGAATATTCAATCTGCCTTCACTTCTAGAGGTAGTATGGTAAATCAACAGATTGATAGCTGGAGATCTACTGAGCAAAACTTTGATTCAGGCCTAAATATCCCTGTGACACCATGAATGAATAAATTGATAGATGGATGGATGAATAGCATTTTTAATTATTTATTTTTAATTTTTAACATTCACTTTTATATGATTTTGAGTTCTAAAATTTTTCTCTTCCCCAAGACGGCATGCAATCTGATGTAGGCAATACACATACAATCATATTAAACATGTTTCCACATTAGTTGTATTGTAAAAAGAAGAATAAGAACAAAAGAGAAAAACCACGCAAGAGAGGAAAAAAAAACCAGTATGCTTCAATCTGCATTCAGAATCCATAATTCTTTCTCTGAATGTGGACAGCATTTCCCAACATGAGTCTTTTGTAATTGTCTTAGATCATCGCATTGCTAAGAAGAACTAAGTCTATGATAAGTCGTCATCATACAATGTTGCTGTTACTGTGTACAATGTTTTCCTGGTTCTGTTCACTTCACTCAGCATCAGTTCATATAAGTCTTCCCAGGTTTTTCTGAAATCCATCAGCTCATCATTTCTTATGGAACAATATTATTCCATTAAAATAAATAGCATTTATTATGCACTTGCTGTGTCCCAAGGACTATGCTAAGTTCTGGGGATACACAGTGAGACAATACCCATTCTCAAGGAAATCACTTTCTAATTAGAGGAGATAACTCACATAAGAGGATTCAGGTGCAGGGCACACAGCAGTGCCCAAACATTTAGAGGGTATAATGACAGCCCAGATTTTAGGGTCCAGTGGTCTATCATCTTAGCTGAAGAATTATAGTCAGTGACTCTCTGTTCATCCAAGTGGTATCAAATCTTATCTTTGCCACTCACTAATTGTCCTAAGATGGGTAAGTCAATCTACAAATCAATTAACAGACATTTTTTTATTATATCCACTTTATAATTGAGAAACCTGAGGCAGACAGATGGGAAATTATTTTAATTGAACTCGGGTGTTCATGATTCCACCTTCATCCTTCTATTCACTGTGCCACCCCAATGTTTCAAAAGTAACTTCACAAAGAAGAGTTTTAGTTGTGTGATGAGGCTAAAAGCCAGAAGAGAGTGATGTGGAGGAACTAGACAGTTTTTCAAGGAGTTCAGCTAAGAAAAAGGAGATATAGGATAACAGCTAAGAGGTACAGTAGGATCTAATGAGGATTTTTTTTTTAGGATAAGCAAGATTTGACTGTAGAGAAGGAAGCTGGAGACAACCAAAGGAATAGGACAAGTATATGTGTACAGGTGTTGGGGTTGGAAAGGAAAAAAGAGGGAGATGATGTCAGGGGGACAGAAAATGAGGAGAAGAGAGAGTTCACAGTAGAATGTCCTGGATTTTCTAGGTAAAATATGGAGGTTGTTCTCAACTGAGAGTATGGGAAGGAGTGTTGTGAGAGGCTTGAAGGAGTTTACAGCAGCCATCACGATGTCTTTCTCTGGGCCCCAGGGTCCTTATATTAAAATGAGAGGGGATAGATTATTCCTAAAGTCACTTCTAGATCTAATATTCCATACTACTGTTACAAATCCAATAGGCAGCAATGATAAGACCAAGAGCATAAGCTATTGGGAGAAGGATTCTCAGATACTAGGTTTAGACTAGCCCTTTTCAACATATATAAAAATAGGCACCATATGGATAAGCAATCTTAACGTAAAAAAAAAAGCACATCATTAAAAAACACAGAAACACATACACACACAACAGGTGTGAACAGGTTTACAGAAGGAAATACCTTCCACATCTATCGGTTAGAAAAAAAAATTAATAACCAAATAAGGAATAGAGATCACAAAAGACAAAAAACAATTTTGCAGTAATAAAATCAATGCAATCAGAATGAAAGAGGAAGGAAGGAAAGAAGGAAGGAAGGAAGGAAGGAAGGAAGGAAGGAAGGAAGGAAGGAAGGAAGGAAGGAAGGAAGGAAGGAAGGAAGGAAGGAAGGATCATAGAGTTAGTAAGGGTCTGAGGTAGAATTTAAACTCAGGTCTGTCCTGATTTCAAATCCAAGATTCTATCCCCACACTACGTACCTTCCTTCCTTTTCACAACAGAGAAGTGGTAAACTACAGGTGCAGATTTAAGCATATGCTAATAGACATGGTTAACATGACCTGCTTTTGCTTAATTGTATTTCCTTATTTATAAGAATGGTTGCTATTGGGAGTGGTTATTGGTTGAGGTTGTTGGGAGGAGTAACTGGGAAGTGATAATGTTGGAAGGAGGGATCAAATCAATATATTATTTAAATAAATAGATACAATTGGTAGGGTTGAATAGTGTGGCAAGGTATAAGGAGGACATTTTTTAAGTTTACTAATCTTTAAGATGAGCTGGAAAAGGAGACAAACTACTTCAATATCTGTGCCAAGAAAATTCCAAATGGGGTCACGAAGAATCAGACATAACTAAAAAATGACTGAATAATAATAATTACAAGAGTGGATGCTGCTGGGAAGGGTTAATTTTTGGAAAGAGTAACTGGGAAGGAATACTGTAGGGTAAAATAAATAAAGTTAAAACACTTAAATAAATAAATAAATATGATGGACAGGGCTGAATAGTGTGGCAAGGGATAAGGAGGACGTTTTCAGCATTTGTCATGATTAACAACAACAAATTAATCATTCATAGTAAGGCCAGGATGAACACAGGTTTATCAGACCTTGAAATACTAGAATAAAGGCATGTATCTTGAGTTTAAGGGAGATAAGTTTAGAAAGAATAGAAGGAAGTCTCTCTATGCACATCTGGGAATAAACTTATGACCCCCATTCCACAAAAGGTGCTAAAAATAAAAGTCCGTTCAATACCGATTTAGAGAAATTCACAGATGACTGAGTTGTGATGACAAAGTGAAACTTAGCTATCTTGGGAACCTAGCGAACCTTGACCTCAGGGTGAACACCTTAGCCCTTGTCATTGCTTGGTGCTTTACAGACCACAAACTTTCTGTCCCAGAAATATACAGAGTAGACACTACAAGGTATGAGCAACCACACTTAAAGAGCTCTCAGGCTGGGAGGGTTCTGAAGGACCAAATTCCTTCGGCGTTCTATTGTGAGTTCTATTTTAACTCTACCCACTTATCAATTGTTGTTTGTAGTTGTATCTCTGACTCTTCTTGATCTGTCTGTGCACCACATGACACCAATACTGTCCATGGAGTTTTCTTGGCAAAGATGTTGGAGTGCTTTGTCATTTCTTTCTTGCCTGGATTAAGGCAAATAGAGGTTAAGCGACTTGCCCAGGGACACGCAGCTCGATTTGAACTTGGGTCTTCCTGACTCGAGGCTCCAACTTCCTGACTCCACTGGGCCACCTAGCTGCCTCTCTCATATCAGTAAATGCATTCCATTCAACTTAGTTCTTCATTCCCTCACTCACTTCAGACTAAATAGAATCCAATCCAGTTCAAAAAGTATTTTTGAGCACTTACTAAGTACCATCTTCCACTTGTCAAGCTTCTCCATCTTGAAATGTCTTTGAATAACTTTATATTTATTCTTATGCAACAGGGGATTAAAAACTAGGGTCCAGTCCTTGGAGCATACACAGTATGCCCTCCCTGGTATCAACCCAAATGGAAGTGAGCCTATTTCTGGGTATGTGTAATAGAGGGGCTTTCCCTTCCCACTTCAGAGTGTGGGAAGGTTTTTATTCCTAAACTGTTTCTGTCAATGTATTGCATGGTGATGAAATTGGCTGCTGAGCCAGAACCGAGTGTGTACACAAAAGACACAGATGACAATTCCCTTCCCTGGTGCCCAGCAAAGCAAAAACTGCTATAAGCCTCCAGGTGGGGAGAGAAAGGTAGGAGATACCGTGCCCCAAGGCTACCTCTGTTTCTTTTGTCCTGGTTATATCCATTCTTTTCATATGTTAGGTGAGTGAGCATCAGGGGCAGAAGAGACCAGATAACATCCTTGTGAGTTTCAAAAACTCCTAAAAACCACCAGAGGTCCAGCAACAGGAGTCCACGGTAGTTGTAGCAGTTGTTCCCGGGGAGGAAGCAGGCCTGTGGAGCAACATGCTGGACACCACCCAAGGGTGAACCAACCCATCGGCCAAGACACCATATACCTACCAACCCAGGAGTGACTCAGCCATCAGCTAAAGCCCTAGAAATACAATGGTGAAAACAAGGTAGTCTTTGCCCTCAAGAAGCTTAAACTCTAATTTGTTGTTTTTGTTCAGTCATTTCAGTTGTGTCCAACTTTTCCTGTTCCCCAAAAGAGATTTTTAAGGGTAGCTACCTGGCAAAGAGGAAAAGAGTGCCAGTTTGGAGTCAGGAAGATTTAATTTCAAACCCTGCCTCACTAGCTGCGTGACCCTGAACAAGTCGCTTAACCCTGTTTATCTCAGTTCCTCATCTATAAAATGAGTTGTGGGAGGAAAAAGCAGATCACTCCAATATCTTTGCAAGAAAACCCCAAATGGGATCACAAAGATTCAAACATAACTAATGGATTAAACAGCAACAAAATGTCAAAAAATGTTCATTGATTAAATTATACTGAGGGAGTATTTGCTGGTTGCATATTGGGAATATTGTGATATTGAGAAAAATTAACCTGATGGGGGCTCATGAGTAACAGTATTAGAAATACTATCCCACCCTCCCCAACCCCTCAGGGTTACCACGTACCACTAGAGGAAGAAGTAATAGTTCTGTTGTGAGGACCCAACATTCTAGTTTGAGTAAGAATAGAGAAAATAAGCCAGTGTATATGTGATACAGAGGTACCTCGACTTACCAGTTTAATTCGTTCTGTTACTGAACTCGTAACTCAATTTGCTCATATATCAAACCAATTTTCCCCATTGAAATTAATTGAAATGCCATTAATCTATTCCAGCCCCCAAAATGCCATCCCAGTATTTTTTGTTACATGTTTCTAAATAAAAGTATTTATAAATAACAAATATTATATAAAAAAACATAATAAAAGAGAGTGTAAAGAAATAAACTAGTTTTATAAAGTGTATATTTACCTTGGATATCAGATGACTTGAGCTAACAGAAGATACTAGCAGAGGTGGAGGAGATAATGGAGGAGGTTAGAGGAGTTTTGTTTTGTGCTCTTTCGGTCACTTTTGTTCACTTACTTGATAGACTCTTAATGCTCACTTTATCCCCGAACTTAATTGCTAATATCTTTTTTACTTTTGCTTAATTTTCTTCACTGGAGAGGTAAACACGTGGATTGAACAAGTGAGGTGTGGAATTCTGGGTGGGTGTTGCGTTTGCTGCTGCGCCAACTAGCGTGGGTGGCTCATACCTCAAATTCTGGCTCACAATTCAAAGCAAAAAACTGACCGAGTGACAACTCATATCTTGGAAATCTCATAAGTTGGTGCACTTGTATGTCAAAGTACCACTGTACATACTAACAACAGGCCAAGGATGGCACACTTGCTTAGGGATCGAAACTTCCTTGGCCAGTCACACCATTACACTTACTTATCACATACATGTTGCATCCCTTTACCCTCATTCCTCCCTTCCTCATAGAACATGAGCAGAGAAGCCAATTAAGAGGTTATTAAAATAGTTGAGGCAAGAAATAACATATGATATTCTGAAATAGGACCATGACTGTGAGAGTAGAGAGAAGGATACAGACGGCACAAATATTTTTACAAGTATTTCATCCTGCGGTATTGTTCTGCTCATCATACCACGTCCCTCATGTCCTCTTTATTCTCCCTCACCTCTTTTACTACAGGCAATGAAAGGTGCTCCTATCAGAAGTAGAGCCCTGGAGTAGCACACGGGTCCATGGCTTTGAGATGCTACAGCACATCTAACTACAAGTACAGTTTGTGCCTCAATAATTTGAGGAGATATTTTATTTTCCCCACAAATGAATATACCAAACCACTCCAAGCACAGGCACTATCCCTGCCCTATGGGCTTTTATAATTAAAGGCCTGTAAAATAAAGTTACAGCTGCTAATGTTACCACTTCTGAGTTTGTTTAAAAGAACACTTTTGTGATCTGATAGCTTTCTTGAGCTGACCCATTTATTGCAACACAGCTATTTTTAGTAGATTCCCCTGAGTTTCTGACATGTAGAAAAAGAGTTGAGGAAGCTGGGTTGATTTTCGAAGGAAGTAAGCATCCCAACAAGGAGAAGTGAGAATATGGAAACAACCAAATCAGATCAAGCCACCAAAAAAAGGATTTAGAATCCACTTATTGTGCAAGTGACCACTATTAGGTGGTGCTGGAGACAGGTTTATTAACAAGACCAAGTCTCTCCCTACACTGACCTTATGGTCTTCTTGGGAGAAAAGACACATCAACAAGAGACAGAGACGGAGAGAAGTAACCGCAGAATAAGAATAAGTAACACTAATGTAGCAATTTGAGGTTTATAAAGCATTTTCCTCATAACAACCCAATGAAGTTGGTAGTGAAAGATTAATTGATATGCCCTTGGTTATACATGTGACTACAATACAGTGAATGACTACATAGGCTTGTGGGAATCTTAGACAAGGTGTTACAGTGGATAGAGTCCTAGGCCTGGAGTCAGGAAGACCTGAGCTCAAATCTGACTTTAGATATTTACCAGCTGTGTGACCTTGGGAAAGTCACTTCATCATGTTTTCCTCCATTTCCTCATCTGTAAAATGAGCTAGAAAAGGAAGGGCCAAACCACTCCAGTATCTGGAAAATTCCAAATGCAGCCACAAAGAGTCAGGCATGATTAAACAGCAACAACCCGAAGACAAAAGGGAAAACATGGATTCCTCTCACTCAAAAGGATAGGATCTAGGCTCTCAGAGATGAAAGGGAATTCCCACAAAGCCAGGATTTTTCCAATGATTTCTTAACCAAAAAGAAAAAAGGAGAATTGAGAAAAAAGGAGGGGAACAGGCAGCAACTGATAACAGAATTATAGGGATGGTAAAAAACAAAAAATGATAGAAATGCCAAGATAGTGGCAAAGAAGAATAAAAAAGCTCCCGTAGGTGTTTTGCAATGCAGTTTCCAAGATTAGACATGGCTTTCTTTGATTGTCCCTTTTAAAAGCTTCAATTATAGCTGTGCATTAATTATGTAAAGGTGGAAGGCAAATGGAGACCAATGACTAGTTTGGCATGCACAAAGTGAAGACAGGTCAGGACTAAAGCCTGTCCAGAAAATTAAGATTTCCTTCCTATTCCTACCTCACCCCCAACTGAGGATTCCAAGTTGGAATCATAGGAGATGTTTATAGTTTTAAGCATTAATAATTTTGACAAATTGCTCAAGTAACAGAGAGAGACAAGCCACAATCCATTTTCCTGCTAGGCTAAAACAAGTCATTCATTGTGATAACCAGTGCTTAGTAAGGGGGAAAAAAATCCAGTTTCAAAAGGGAATAAGGTTGAAGGAGAGTATAAATCATAGGATAATTTTTATTCTACTAAATCTTAAAGGTTTTGTACAAACAAAACAAATGCAAGCAAGATTGGGGGGAAAAGCAGAAAGGTGGGAAACAATTTTTACAGACCTGATAAAGGCCTCATTTCTCAAATATATGGAGAACTGAGTCAAATTTATAAGAATACAAGTCATTCTTCAATTGAGAAATGGTCAAAGAATATGAATGGGCAGCTTTCAGATGAAGAAATCAAAGCCGTTTACAGTCATGTGAAAAAATGCCTCCAAGGCTGTCTACTGGGAAAAGAAAAGTATGACCTGGAAAGAATCTGTCCACCCATTCCCATGGGAAGAGGAGTTTAGTAAAAGTCAGTTTCACCCTAATCCTCCTAGATCTGCCTTACAGCAGCCACTGCTGGTTACAAATAGCTATCAATTGTCATGGTCAAGATCTGAACCCAGGACTCCTGATTCTAAGACTCGTGTTTTTTTTCCAAGATACATTATTAAGGTTATAACCATCCCTTGCCCTTTTTGCTTAGTTTCCAAAGCTCTTGTATCTCATCTGATCCTCACTACAGTCAGCTCTGTAAAGTAGATAGGGTCCCACCTCTGTTAATATTTGTCACGCCTAGTAATAAAATAACTGCCTTGCAATAAAAAACAAAACAAAACCCTACTTGTGTCTCACATCAAAACTTTCCAAAATTCACTGAACGTTCGGCCTTCAAGTCTAAGGGAAAAGAAAATAGTTCTTAGCCTGAGAATAGTGGTCTCTTTTCTTCTCATAGCCAAAAAACTACAGCATTACCCCCTTGCAGGTAGGCCTGGAATAACCAAGTCTCTAACCTCACAATGTTCTTTTTGTGCCTTCTTAACAACAAATATATAAAAAGATTAAATATCAACTTACAAGTTAAGAAATACTACTAATCATTGTTTGGTTTCAACTGCTTGGGGGTAGCTAGGTGGTACAATGGATAGATCACTGAGGCCTGGAATCAGGAAAACTCATGTTGTATTCGTATCTGACTGTGTGACCCTGGGCAAGTCACTTAACCTTGTTTGCCTCAGTTTCCTCATCAGTAAAATGAGCTGGAGAAGGAAATGGCAGACCATGCCAGTCTCTCTACTAAAAAAAAAAAAAACCAAACCCAAGCAGGGTCACAAAACATCAGACAGTGTTTGACTGAACAACCACAAGCTTAGGGAAATCAGTGAAGGTCTGTCTAACAGGCTCGCTCCTCTCAGGCTAGGCAGCTTGGCTGTGAGCCAGTTGTTATAGGGTTGGGCCGGGCAGTTGGCTCAGTCACAAGACTCCCTGGGTTCTCTCAGATGGGCAACTGCAAATCTTCGATCATTAGCTCTCTTCAGCTATACCAGGAGCTCTTAAACCTTTTTTGTTATTGGAACCTCTTTGGAAGTCTGATCAAACCTATGGAGTCCTTTTTGGAAGAATGTTTTTAAGTATATAAAATACGTGGGATTATAATTGCTTTGAAATATAATTATAAAAAAAATTTTTTTGACCAAGACGAGTACCTCAGGTTAAGAACCCTTGGTCTAGAGAATGAAAGGTGGGATGATGGAGGGGAGGGCAGAATGGGGGGGAGAGCTGCTGGAAGCACACACTTCTTTATATATATAAAATTATCGTTATTATTATTATGAACTATATACAACTGGGAATTAAGATATACAGGCACTGGGGTAGGGAGACCCATCCTGCCCTACCAGAAAGTTAGGGGGGTGATGGAGGAGGACATAGGAGAGAGCAGATTGGGGGAGGGGCTTTACAGTGGATTGCTGTTTTGGGGTTGTGGGTAGGGGAAAGACGGGGTGAAAATTAGTAACTCAAAATCTCGTGGAAAGGAATGATGTAAACAAGAAAATAAATAAAATAATTCAAACCTAAAAAACCAAAAAGAACCCCTGATCTAAAATATTAGCACATTTAATTTTATTTTTTAGCTGGAATGTAACTGAGTTATTTCAGGTAGGAGGATCCTTAGGTTGAGATCACAGAAGGCTCTTTTCTTTGACTCACCCAGAGCCTCAGTTTTTCACCTCCAGTAGCAATGGATAGAGTGCTGGGCCTGGAGTCAGGAAGACCTAAGTCCAAATGAGCCTCAGTTTCCTCATCTGTGAAATGAGGTTGGTAACAACCACCTCCAAGGGTTGTTGTGAGTATAAAACGAGACTTTTATAAAACGTTTCACAAACCTGAAAACTTTATGCTAGCTATTAGCTAATGTAATAACTAATCACCAGCTGTTATTATTAATGAATAGTAATAAAAATGCCAGAAATAGTGATTAAATACTAGTTATTATTTGTTATTATTGTTATTACTCAGTTGCTTTCAGTCTGACTCTTCATGACCTCATTTAGGATTTTTTTAGCAAAGATATTACAGTGGATTGCCAGTTCCTTCTTTGGCTCATTTTGCAGATGAGGAAACTGAGGTAAACAGGGTTAAATGACTTGTCCAGGGTCACACAGCTAGTGAGGGTCTGAGGCCAGATTTAAACTCAGGAAGATGAGTCTTCCCCACTCCAGGTCTGGCACTCCACCCACTTTACCACTTAGCTATCCCTTTGTCATTATTTAATAGTAATTGATTTGTACATGCTAATAAACTCATATTTCATATGTCGAATTATTTAATATGAAGTCTTACATTTTCTCTACAATACTGCAAGATTTATAAACCATCTCCCCCTGCGGGTCCCTCCACCTTACCTTACATTGATTAGTTTCCATGTAGTCAGTTTCACCTCCCATAATCCTTCAGGAATCTCTAAGTCTATGGAATCCCTGGCCTCTTCAAGCCTCTGGTCTGTTCTAGGGTGATGAATACACATTTTACACCTAACATATTTTTCCCCTTTCATTTCAGCCTTTCTTTTAATTCCTGCAAACCTGCAGCTTTTGCTGAAGTCTCACTGGGCTACTCCCTCTTATGCCAAGGGCCAAGACAGATGTTCTTTGTCAAGTGGACCTGGGATGTGTCAATTATCCAGTCTTACTGTGCAAGGGAGTGACAGTCAAAGAAAGAATAATATTAACAGTAACAATAATGATAGTTCAATGTTTCTCTGCTCCCATCAATGTGGGTACTTCTTCCATTTTTGTTTGTTTGTTTGTTTTGTTTTTTGGAGGGGAGAAGGCTGGGCAATTGGGGTTAAGTGACTTGCCCAAGGTCACACGGTGGATACTCCTTCCAAAGGGGTAGATCAGTTGCATCAAACTTAATAGAAACAGAGATCACTAAGTCTTACATAAGAATCACTGCATATTGACTTGGAAAACCATGAATTAACATTAACTTTGTTTTCTGTATTTTTATTTATTTTGTTCAATATTTTCCGTTTTAGAGAACATAGTGGAATATGTCAGAAAATTCTGAGCTCTCAAGATTTTCCCCCACAAAAGAGTTAAAATAGCGCCTTAGGGTGAACAAAGTGTAGGCAAAGATAAATTAGAACAGGGCATAACCAGGGTCCTCCTGAGACAGTTTGAGAAGATCAGAAGAAAAAGTCCAAGATGAGGTTTAGTCCCTGTAAAGGGTAAACACCTCCATGCCAGGTTCCATTTTAACAGCAACCAGCTAGCCTCTTGAACAACAAGCTGCAGGCCCTGCGGTTAGTTGGTTTGAGAGGCTGCCTTGGTCCCTGCCCCCCAAACTTTTACCTCCAGATAATGAGGGGAGTTGGCTGTCTGAGTCCAGGAAGATCAAAAGAACTTCTGCTGACCAGGAATGCCAGACCCCGCTGCGCTGCAAAGAGTGGCATGGGGAGAAGGAACCAGTACACACCCAGTGCCTGCAGAAGCAGTGGGGCAGAAAGCCCTGGCTGTGGGCACTTATAGGAGACTCGAGGTTTGGTTTTGATTTTCGGTTAGAGGGAAGAACTGAAGATCTGGGGCAAGGGGCAACATTTTCCATATCCCAAAGCTAGAGGTGATTACAAATAATTAGGATATCACCACCAAAAAATGCACAGGCAAAGGAGAAAGAATCCAACCCTAGAAACCTATTATGGGAATAGGGATGACCAGGGTTCATCTTCAGAGGAGGCTATTGAAGTCAAGAAACCCCCAAAAAGTAATGTCAAATGGACACCTGCCCAAAAAGAATTCATAGAAGATCTTTAAAAAGACTTCAAAAATCAAAGGATAGAGATGGAGGAAAAACTAAAAAAAGAAAATAAGAATAATTAAAAAAAAAAACCAAGAAGGGTCTGAAAGGAAAATTAACCAATTAGAAAAGGAGATTCAGCATCTTAAGGAAGAAAATGACACTTTGAAAATTAGAATTGGGCAAAGTGAAGCCAGTGAAATGATGAGATCAAGAAATGATTAAACAAGATATGAATAATGAAAAAATAGAAGAGAAAGTGAAGCATCCTATAAGGAAAACAACAGATTTGTAGAATAGATCAAGAAGAGAAAATTTTAAAATAATTGAACTAACTGAAAGTTACAATAAAAAAAAAGTCTTGATACAATAATGCAAGAAATGATCAAAGAAAATTGGTCCTGAAGCATATAATTAGAACAAAGGGGAAAAGTAGAAATAGAAAAACATCCACCTATCACCACTTAAAAGAGATTCTATGAGGAACACTCATAGGAATATCATAGTCAAATTCTGAAACCCCAAGGAAAAAATATTAAAAGCATAAAAATTAAAGCAAGTTAAATATAATGGTGCCATGATTAGAATTATACAAGACCTAGCAGCAGAGACATTGAAGGACCATAGGTCTTAGGACATGACATATTGAAGAGCAAAAGAACTGGGGTTCTAGCCAAAAATATCATACCCTGCAAAGTTAAATATTATCCTGAATGAAAAAAAAATGGACATTTGATAAACTCCCAGACTTTGTTAAAAAAAAATCCTGAACTTAATAGAAGATTCAACATACAAGAACCAAGAGAAATACAAGGCATATAACAAAGACTGAATATAAGGACAGACTGTTTACTTTTTATATATGTAAAACGTAAAATGGATGTCTAAGATTTTTATCAATAATTGGGTAGTTTATAAGAAAGATTGGGGTAAACCTCAGGATAATATGAATTTTAAAAGTAAATTATTTAGGAACAGCTTAAAAGAGCAATTATTTGAAATTCAAAAGGAAGAATTGATACAGAGAAATTGGATGGGGGAGGAGGGCTGGTAGTTCTAGTAAGGGGGAACAAAACATATATTTAGAATATAAAAGTCTTCTAAATTCAGAAGAAATAAAACAGTAAAGGCATAGGGAAAGGGGAGAGGACAAGGGAGGGATCTTTAGAGGAGAGAGTGAGGGAATAGGTAAAATAGGGGTTAGAAGGGTGTTTAGATTTATGGGAATGGGAGGAGGGGGTAGAGATCCTTGGAGGAAGGTAGACAAGTCATAGGAGGGCAAGGCAGTGGATAGAAGTAAAGTAGAAGAGGCAGAAGGGGTAGGAAACAAGAGATATAATCATACATAAAAAAAACAAAGATCATGAGTAGAATAGGTTTGGGAAGTATATGTCTATGTATGTATGCATGTATGTAAGTATATGCTTATGTACATATCTATAGCTATAGAGAAACATGTCTAAACTTTAATGTAGCCTTCTGGGGGACAGTGGGGGGAGGGGAAAAAACCAAAGCAAAAAAAAAAACCGTTCACAGCAGAGAACAAAAGAAAACTCACAAAGAAGCAAAGAAAAGATGGACAAGTCCCAATAAGAGTAGTATTTATCATACAGGCTTTCTTGAAATGAAAATCTGTTGTTATGTATTTTGAATCCTCTCTTATGTTCTGCTTTTTTTTACTTTAAATTTAAGTTTCAATATTTAAGTTTATGATATGCTTTTGTTTCTTTTCTTTATTCTGTATTCATGTTCTGGAGTTTGAGTCTAAAATAAAATTTTGAAAAAGAAAAAACTATTTTCCATTTTAATCTAATTCTGCTGTCAGTGTCACAGGTCACACAGGGCCTTTAACATCTCTGGTGTGGATCAAAACCCCCCCCCTACCTTTTCAACATGTTCCATTTCCTATAAATTTTCCATAGGGGTTCATTCCACATGCTGGAAGACTTCTCAGTCATACAGTTAGAACAGAAAGTGACCTCAAAGGCCACTGAGTCCAATTTCCTCATTTTCAGATGAGGAAATTAATTTAATTAAGCAACTTCTCAGGGGTCACCCACAAAGCAAATATCAGACATGGGATTTGAACCAAGGTCTGGGTGGCACAACATGGACAGCTGGGTAGCTCAGTGAATAGACCATGGGGCCTGGAGTCGGGTTTTTGTTATTGTTTGTTTGGTTTTGAGATAATAGAAGTTAAGTGACTTGCCCAGGATCACACAGCTAGTAAGTGTTGGAGGTCACATTTGAACTCAAGTCCTTCTGACTCCTGACTTCCTGGGTTCAAATGTGGCTTCAGACACTTACTAGTATTAGTAAGTACTTGTGCTAGTATAACCTTTTTGAATTCCTAGCTTCCTTCGAGGATCAGCTCAAGTGCTACTTCCTAAAGGAAACCTAACCTGATTCCCTATGGGGAAGTTGCTTGAGCCCCTTGAAATTACTTTGTGGGCAATTCATACTTAACATCTGTTATTTCCTCCTCCATAGAACCTAAGTTTTTAAAATTTATTTTTTGCATTTTGGAGGGTAATTGGGATTAAGACCACGTGGCTAGTATGTGTGCGTGTGTGTGTGCGTGCGCGTGTGTGTGCCTGTGTGTGCATGTCTCTGTGTGTGTGTGTGTGTGTGTGTGTGTGTGTGTGTGTGTGTGAAGTGTCTGAGGTCAAATTTGAACTCAGGTCCTCCAGACTGCAGGGCCAGTACTCTATTCACTGCACCACCTAGCCGCCCTTAATCTAAGTTTTTTAAAGATGTCTTTGTAAACCCAATACCTAGCAGTAGAATATGCTTAATAAATGATGGTTGAGAATTGAATTGGAAATTAGAAGCAGTACTACTTGGAGGAGAAGAACCATGGTATTAATGGAAAGATAACTGATCCTGGAGTCAGATAAACTGGGTTTGCTACTTACTACTTTGTCAGACCAGACTCCTTTCAATTTAGCTCCTCAATCTGAGAAATAAGACAGCTAGACTAGAAACAGAAAATGTCCCTTGTTGGACATAAATCCTGTGATCCTATGGCCATTGCTCGTCTCGAGCCCATAGATTCCATCTAGTAAAGCAGGAGGTGACTCTTCTCTGTTATAATCTGCTTCCCCCACTCTGGGGGCATCTGGGCACTGAAGTCCCCTGCCTTACTATGTACTATCAAATGATGTCATCGACATGATTTGTTGTTCAGTCATTTCAGTCATGACTGACTTTGTGACCCCATTTGAGCTTGTTTTGGTTTTGTTTGGGGGTTTTTTGATAAAGATACTGGAGTGATTTGCCATTTCCTTCTACAGGTAAGGAAACTGAGGTAAACAACCTTAAGTGACTTGCTCAGGGTCACGAAGTTAGTAAGTGTCTGAGGCTGGATTTGAATTCAGGTCTTCCTGACTCCAGGCCTGGAACTCTTTTCACATAACCCCCTAGCTGTCCACTTTTTATTATGAGCCTCTTATGTTCCAGACACTGTGCTAGGCTCTGAGGATACAAAGATATAAACAGGGGCAGCTAGATGGCTCAGTGAATAGAGCACTGGCCCTGGAGTCAGAAGGACCTGAGTTCAAATCCAGCCTCAGGCACAACACAAAAATTAGCTGTGTGGCCTTGGGAAAGTCACTTAACCCCAATTGCCCAGCAAAAAAAAGATCAAAACAAAACACATAAACAAAAACAACAGTTCTACTCTCAAAGAATCCCCAGTCTAAAGTGCAAACAACTATGTACAAAGAAGATAACAGGGTAAATTGGAAATAGTCTCAGAAGGAAGGCACTAAGATTAAGGAGGACTGGGAAAGGCTTCTTGTAGAAGACAGGAGTTTAATTGAGTCTTGAAGGAAGCCAGGAAATGGAGAGAAGGAGGGAGAGGGTTCCAGGCATGGGGGATAGGAGGTAAAAACTCTTAGAGTGTGGTGTTTGAGGAAAAGCAAAGAAAATAGCTTCAGGAAAGTTAAGCTGGGATAGCTAGGAGGCACAGTGAATAGAGCACTGGCCCTGGAACCAGCGAGACCTGAGTTCAAATCCAGCCTCAGACACTTAACACTTAAAGCCCTGGGACCTTGGACAAATCACTTAACCCCAATTGCTCTGCCCCCCCTTAAAAAAAAGGCAAAAAAAAAAAAAGAAAAAGAAAAGAAAAGTTAAGCTGCCCAGTGCCACTCAGCACAGAGCTCAGACAGTTCTCTCACTGAAAATGCAGAACCCTTTCACCACAGTCTCTCAGAGATGATTTCTTGGGATAGGTACAGGAGATGGACAGTGAGCCATTGGGAAGGCATAGTTCTAATGTAATTTGGGTAGGCAACATAACTTGAATAGGTGGAAAAATCTTCCTCATATCAAGTGAAGAGATGCACTTGAGATTTCCACAGATTCCACAGGATCTGGGGTTACTTGGATGGATTGGTACAGTTAAATGATTTGTAAGCATGCTGAAGTATAACTCTATTACTTGGTGTCTTATGTGTCTTTCAGCACTGTGATGCAGCTGGTGTTGCTATGGGTGAACGCTGAACTTATTAAAGATGAAATAGTCTTTGATCTAAGAGTCTATGGGAATGGGGTGTCAGAAGATAGTGAGTTCTCATTATTGGAAACATTCAAGCCGAAGGTGGATAACCATTCGTAGGTAATGT
>CM053598.1:169693990-169728683 GCA_028646575.1 Pseudocheirus occidentalis | reverse complement strand
GGGCGGGGTGGTTTCGCCCTCTGGCCTTTTGCAACAAAGGGCTCTTTCACAGGTTCGCGAAGATAGCCTCGCAAAAGAGGTTGAGTGAGGCTCGCGCCTCTTGTTGGGTGGAGGGACACCCGGGGCAGGACGTCTCTGGACATCTTGCAGGCACGGTTACTGGCAAACTGCCCAGTGGCATGCCCTGGGTTCCCCAGGGGGGTTGCAACCTCCAGGATAGCCATCTGGAGGCCTGGAGGGAGGGTGGGCTGTGGGCTGGTGGGGGAAGGACTGAGGGAAATGGGATCCCCGAAGCTGCGGGAGGACCCATATTCAAAGCTCTCCGAGTCACTCGCGTGAGAGTCTTTGGGTTTCCAAGTTCTTCCCTCCCCCGCAAGGGGAGGATGGAGTAATGAAGGCAAATGGATGATTAGGGGCTCCCAGGTGACTCAGAGCGCTAGGGCTCCCCGGGAGCTATAGGGACCCTTTCACAGTCCTCCTGGAAACCCGCCTAAGTCTAAAAGACCAGAGTGGAACCTGTCCATGTTTCTATAGCAAACAGACTGAGAAACGCAATGCAGGCTTTGGGTAGACTTTGACACCGGTTCCCCAACTAGAAATGTCCCCAGAGGCGCAGCGCCGGGTGTCTATTAACTGTCAGACTTCGGAGCGGGGAAGGCGGGGAATGAATAGACTAAGGCAGTCTCGGTGCCTACGTGGGCTAAGCTGCGCAGCCCCGGAGGCCCCTGAGCCTCCTCCTTCAAAGTCTGCCCAGCGAAAGTTCCTCCTGGCCCGGCTCGGGGGGATCCGGAGTGGGGAGGAGGACTCAGCTTTCCAGGAGGGCTGTAGTTATGGAGCAAAGCGAACTTTGGAAGTTCGCTGTCCTCTCTGCGCTCAGGAAGGGGAGGAGAAGGGAGCCCGAAAGAGTTTTAGGAGCCGAAAGGGACCTTTTTAAAGCTCGTCTATTCTAACTCCTTCCTATTGTGTTCTTTAAGTTAAATCAATTTTGTATTCAGATATCAAAAATCTATTTTCTTCAAACCCAGCATCACGGAGGGGGGAGGGAGAATAGGAAACCCTTGTAACAAATACGCAAGGTCAAGCAAAATAAATTGTCGCGTTGGCCATGTCCAAAAAACGTATGTCATTTTCTGCACCCTGAGCCCATTACCTTTTTATCAGGAAATTAAACCCCTTCTTTTTGCAGAAGAGGAAGCTGAGGCCCAGAGAGAGGGAGTGACCTGCCTAAAGTCACACAGTCACACAAATGGAAGAACCCAGCTTCAGAGCATCTCACCATTTGTGCCTTCAGAGAGCGGGATTTAGAGTCTGAAGACTCAGGTTCGAATCCCAACTCTGCTACTTAATTCTCTGTGTGACTTCAGGCACTTCACTAAAGTTCTCTAGACTTTAAAGTACCGCCCTATAAAACATTGGGGTTGGACTAGCTAATTTCCAAGTCTTCTAATCCATCCTATGATACTAACAAAGTTTGGTTGTGTTTTTTTTTTTTAATCCCTAAAGGGAAACCAGATATTCAGGTCTCTCCTGCCCTCTGACTCCCCCACCCTCCAAAAAACCCCACACTTTGGTGCATCTCTGTTTATTTTATCTGACAAGCTGGCCTCAGGGGCTATACTCCGGAGCATCCTCCCTTCCCCTACCCCCCCATACCTCAAATACCAGGCTGGAAACTTATCTGCCTGAGAAATGGTAAGCCTTATCTCTAGCTTTAGGAGGAGGGGCTGGCAGAGAAAAGATTCTTGGACCCTTTGCCCTCTGGAAGGTTAGAGAGGGTGACATCTGGCCTTCGGGCCTAAGTGGTTAATTGCTGACTGGCAGACACCACGTATGTTGAGAGTAACCGGTGTCTCAGTGGAGTTTGCCCTGCCCACTGCTCCCCCAGCCTGCTTGGCCCCAGGGAGGATGACTGCACGCAGGAGGTATGCCAAGCCTCAGGATTGTGACGGGGCCAAGTGCAGAGGAAACATTGAGAGCACTGGCCAAAAGGACTGCACTTTTTTAAAAAATCATTCTACTTACTGTACTAAAGGGCCCTTTGTTGGACAGGAGTATCCATTTGCAGCCCTTGAAGAAAAGAATCTTGGCCTGGGATAAGCCAAACAGGTTCTGGTAAGCCTAGCTTTCCAGAATAGTAGGATTAATTTGAAGCTGCCTCACCTACGGAACATTTATTGTGCCTGCCCCTCTCATGGGCTGCACCAACAATTGTCTTTTTCCTCTTTTCTCAAAAGCTGATGGTCTGATCAGTGTGAAGTGGAACGTCAGAGCTGTTTTCATTTGCTCTTCACTTATTATTAACAATTGGTAGCATTTTTTATTTAGCTGTTGATGGCTTGCCTTTCTTATTTTGAGAATTGCTTCTTCCTATCCTTTGACCACTTATTAGATAAGTGATTTGTGTTATTTCCTGATATTTTGTAAAAATCGTGCCTTTATCAGAGAAGTTTGCTTCTCCAAGTTCGCTGGTTCTCATTTTAATTTCGTTGATTTTTGTTTGTCCAAAAAGCTTTTTGGTTTGATGTAATAATTGCCCATTTTTTTCCTCCTGTATTCCTTTCTATCCCTTGTTTGGCCAATCCATGGTTGTGAAAGGTATCTCCTCTGTTCTGATTTTTGTGATACGGTCTTTTATATATTTAGGTCATGTGCCTGTTTGGAATTTACTGTGGTAATTACTGTGGTATGAGATGTTGGTCAAAGACTTAAGTTGCATAATAGTTGATCTGCACTGGTAAACAGTTTCCTCACTTAGAATTCCCTACACCAATGAAATTATAGGTTCAGGCAAAAATAAATTGTGTTTCTGCATGTGTGTTTGTATTATGTTTTGAGAGAAAGTGAGAGGAACTAATATAATCAAGTAGGCCAGCTCCCTTACTTTACAGATGGGAAGACTGAGGCCCAGGATAATGACTTTCCCAATACCCTATAACTAGGAAGTAGCAGAGTCAGAATTTGAAAGCAGGTTTCCCTGCTCTAAATCCAATACTCTTTCCACCATACCATAAACATTCAGATTTCTGTTGAATAGTAGGAAAATCTTCCTAACAACTGAAATTGTCTAAAATTGAATTGTGGTACCCCAAGAGATAGTGAGTTTACATGAAGGCTGGGTAATCACTTTTCTGGAATGTTGTAGAGGGATTCCTGCATAGAAATGAATGAGATGGGCTCTGATATACCTTCCAACTTGGAGATTCTGTGATTCCATCACTACACTGCAAGGTTCAGTATGGTAAGCCACTTGGGTACCAGCCGCAAGTGAGTGAAGGAGAGGGGTGGGGAAGGATAAAGGGAGAGAGGGAGAGAGTAAGAGAGACAGAGACACAGAGAGAGAGAGAGACAAAGAGAGAGAGGGAGGGAGTAAGAGACAGACAAAGAGAGAGAGAGAGAGAGAGAGAAAGAGAGAGAGAGAGAGAGAGAGAGAGAGAGAGAGAGAGAGAGAGAGAGAGAGAGAGAGAGAGAATTAACCAGTAGGAAAGGACTCCTATTTAATGATGATTTGAACAAGGTTTTTAAAGCTCCAAAAGGGATTCAAGTACTCTTTAATCATATCCTGGAATGTTATTATCAATCTAATAGCCTGTGGTACCTTGGAAGTGGCTCTGATAAAATAAGGCTTTGTTATCCAGGCCCCAGGAAGTCACGGGGAAAGTCAGCTGACTCTTTATCAAAATGTATTTACAGGACAAAGGATGCTCCTACGGCAGGCTTCAAAGCCACAATCCCAAAGACATCTGCTTAGAAACTGACCCCCAAGAATGTTTTGGCCTACAGCAGTTCAGGGCTGTGGGATTTGAGTATGCTTGCCTCCAATTCCCCCACCATTTGTTTTGCCTTGTGTTTCACCATATGAGCTGGTCACATCTAGAAGCGGTCCCATTCGTTTTACTGAATTTGACACAGTGGAGCTGACGAGGTTATGGGATTCAAGCTAGACCTCTAAAAGCAAAAAGCCCCTGAACTTTCCTGCAGATTTCAGGAACCCAGTCCCTGAACCCAGATCCCTGACATTCTCATTCTCTTGAGTCACCTGCCCCATCCCAGTCAATAATGCTTTTAACTGCCCTTTCATTGTGGTCCTCATGGTCTGCACCTGGCCAGCTCCAGACTTGCCACTCCTTAATTCCACCCGGATCTTTCCACAGGCTTTTTGTATAAAAGTAGCAATTTTATCCACATCCAATTCTTAGATTTCTTAAGGGTCTGGCCTGTTTGTATTGGTGTCACAAATAGCACAGACTCACTAGGAATCTCACCCGCTCCAACCCATGTCGAAGTAAACTTACTATTTAAACTGAAAGAAGACTCAAGTGGTTGAATTCTTTCAAGGCAGACTTAGGATGCCTTGTACCCCTGCATTTAGGGGTTTCCAGCACCCCTAGACTGCAATAGAGCAGCTGGTTGTGGTAGCAAGAATGGTGGTCTGGAAATTAGGACACCTGAGTGCTTGTCCCACATCAGTCACTCACTATGTGACTGATAAGTCACTTCTCTGGATTTTAATGTCCTCATTCATAAGGAAGAATGGGGTTAGACTCAAAGGACTTGGAAGGTACCTTGCAGCTCTAACACTATAATTTAGTATGGAAGATGAGGAAGTAAGGGAAGGGGGTGGATGAGAATCTTTGGCAGTTTCAGAATGTGTATGAGTAGGAAGCATCTTAAATTGGAATTGACTGTCAATCGGCAGTTCTCCCACCCAAACTATTTGAGCACCCACATACAGGAATACTTAAAGATAAATCTACCACAAAACCTACACCTACGCCACCCTTCCTATCTCTTTAAATATCTTGGGAGGTTTTTCTTTTGGAGGGTGGCATAGTCTCCTTAAGGACTACATTAAGATGTAAATATTGTTGCCTACCTGAGATGATTTATTAACATACTGACTGCTATTAGTACCTTAATGAGTTCGCTTAGCTTCCTGCTCTATAGAATAATAGAGTTGGAAGGGACTTTAGAAGTTCTCTAGTTGCTTTTCCTACCCAAATCATGAATCCTTTTTCCACATCCAGTAAGAGATTATTCTATCTCTGCTTGAAGACCTCCAACCATGGAGGTCACTCACTAATTCCTGAGACGATCTTTTCCATCTTTGAGCTCCTAATTCTTAAGACTTTCCTTCTATGGAGATCAGATCTCCTTTTCTATGTTTCTGTCCTCAAGGACCCAGCAAAACAAATCCAATTCCTCTTACAGTTCCTCTTATAAGAAACTTTTCCATCTTCCCTCTATCCTATTGGCTGCTCTAGCTTGTGAATATCTCTTTTTAAACTGAAGCACTCAGAACTGAGCACAGTGCTCCAGATGTGATTTGACTGGGGCAGAGTGCAAGGTGAACTCTCACCCTCACTCTAGACATTATGATTCCATTCATGCTATCTAGTAGAGCTGGGCCTTTAACGAATAGGACACTGGCCAAGTACATTTTCAGGGAGGAGGGTTGGGAATTGATGAGGGCAGGACTGGGTAGGGCACCACTTTAAAGTAAGATGTTGGTGGGGAGAGGAAGAGAAGGATAGAGGTCAGTTTATCTAAAACTCTTTAGGGTAGACAAGTGCATGTGACAGATTTAACAACATTTATTTCCAAGTATTTTCAGAATCACCTAGGCTAATTTTATTTCTAATTTTTCTCTTACTTTTCCTTGAAAAGGGGAAGAAGAAATGGTACAACTCTTATGTTTTCCTTTCAGTTCAAAGAATGCTAGACTCAAAGGTTGTCAGGAGTAGAAGGAACCTTAAAACATAATATGCTAGAGTTGGAAGAGACTTTAGAGATCATCAAAATAAGGGATTCTTGGGGTTTCCGATTTTTTAAAAATATTTTGATGACTACATTTCAGTATAATTGGTTTCCTTTGTAATGGTATGTATTTTATTTTATGCATTTAAGAACATTATTCTTTTTGTGGGGGGAATGGGAGAAGGCAAGGCAGTTGGGGGTTGCCCAAGCTCACTTGGCTTGTAAGTGTTAAATGTCTGAGGCTGGGTTTGAACTCACGTCTTCCTGACTACAGGGCCGATCCACTATTCACTGTACCACCTTGCTGCTCCTAAGAACATTATTCTGAGAAGGGGGCCATAGGCTTCACAACACTGCCAAAGTGTCCATGACACAAAAAAAAGATTAACAATTGCTGATCTAAGCCAACTACCTTTTTTACAGATGAGGAAACTGAAACCCAGAGAGAGAGATCACAACCAATTAGCTGAGTTGAGACAAGTAGCCAGGTTTTCTAACTATCAGGGGGACATTCTTTTCACGCAGGTTCATATACAGATGGGCAAGTGTTTATTTTGGTCAGAGTCTCTTTCCCTATCTCCTTATCCAAATTCTTCCCATTCTTCAAAGTCTAGGTTCATATCCCACCATCTCCATGGAGCCACCCCCATGATGATTTCTTCCTTCTTTACTTCCTTACTCTATTTAAAATTTGTCATTAACAGTCTATTTATTTTAAAAGATGCTGAACTTTTAGCATCTTATTACAAATTGTCCATCCCTGGACAGTTTAGGAAGGTTAAACTTACATCAATGAACTTGCCTCAGTGATTTCTACCTGTCTGTCTAAGGCTTGAAGAGTTTATAAGGCTTGCCCAAGACACAGCTAGCTAGTGTGAGAAGTTAGGATTTGAACTTGAAATTTCTCAACTCCATGACCAACTTTCTAACCATTACAGAATATTGCCATATACATTGGACATAGAATCTCAGAGCTGATGGGACCTTAGTAGTGGTCAGCTAGTCTGGCAAAAATACAGGAATTTCATATATAATTTCCCAACAAGAAGGCATCCAGCTTCTGGGTATGTCTAGTGATAGAGAATTCACCATCTTATAAGACCAATCAGTTCCATTTTTGGACAACTCTTATTGTTAGCCGGTGTTTATCATATGCTGAGATTAAATTTGCCTTCCTGTAGCTTCAATCCATTCTCTTTTGAGTTACTACACAAAGCCAGAACCCAAAATATTCATCTAGTCCTTTGGGGATCCCCCCAACGCTTCTTTATCCCAATTTGTTTGACTTCTTGCTTTTAAGCATCATTTGAAATTTGACCCAGAGTAAGTTACCTGTCACTCAAGAGACATTTTTTGAAAGAATCAATGGCCTCTTCCTCTACAAACTATAGCTCTGAAAGGCAGTCTGCCTCCATCTGATGCTTCTCTGCATTCTTAGCTGAGTTCCTTTCTCCACCTCAAAGGGCACAGACTTGAAATCTTGGCCAGAACTATTTTTTTAAATTGCCAATATCTTTTATTTTGATTTCACCTTCATTTGATAACACTCTTCCCTCCTCAACCCAAAGAGTTATCTTTTATAACTTAAGAAAAAGTAAACTTATAAGCTTATAAAATCCCTTATAAAAGAGTAAAAAAAGGAAAGAGAAAAAAAATTCAGCAAAACCAACCAAAACATCAGTTAAGTCTGACACTGTATGCATAATTCCCCATCCATAATCTCCCACATGTGAAAAAACAGAGGGAGCTGCATTCTCATTTCTCTATTTTCATAACCAAGCTAGGTCCCTGAAATTACACAAAATTGCACAATTTTTTTTTCTTATTTCTGTTACTGCCGTTCTTTCAGCTTATGTTATTATAGTCATTGTGAATTTCCCTTTTGCGTTCCTCACTTTTCATCAGTTTTTCAGTCTTCCCACTGGTCCTTAGTCTTCATTTCTTATGGTACAGTGATATAACAATTGTTTTGCCTTTTCCCAGTGGATGGGAATCTTTTTTCTTTCCAATTATATGCTACCAAAAATAGTTTTGCTACAAGTATTTTGTTGTATGTGAGACCTTTCTAATTTAGCTCCTTGGGATGTACTCTGACTAGTGGGATCTCTGGGCACTATCTATATTTATTAAGAATAAAGGGTCAGAAATGCTGACCCCCCAAGTGATATTTGTTAGGGGATAGTGAGGCTTTTTTTCCTAAATGAAAAATGAGTTTCTGGAACAGTTAACCAGAAAGGGTTGGTGGGGTTTTACATTTAGTAGAGAAAGGTAAAACCAAGGGAACTAGGAACAACCACTCAACCCTTGAAATATAATGAAAGACTAGGAGACCCATTGGGGAAATTGAAAGCCAATCAAATCTGACTTTGGTGGTCGACCTAACTGCTAAAGAGATCTCAATCAGCATTCTGCTTCCTGAAGCATGAGCCTTGTCTGACTGTCAATGACAAGCACAGGCAGGAAACAAAAAATAATTGTGCTTTGCAGCCTGGGGCTATAGAAAGAGCTATGGATTTGAAGTCTGAAGATCTGGATTTGAATCTCACTCTGCTATTTACTTAACCATGTGTGACCTTGGGCAGGTCACTTAACTTCTTTGGGCCTCAGTTTGCTCATCTGTAAAATGTGGGTGTTGGACTAGATGTCTCTCAGGAAATCCCTTCCAGGCCTAAGCTTGTGATCTTGTGATTCACCCTGAGTGTAAAAAGGAACATTTAACGTAGCACAGTACTGCTCAGGGCACAGACACAAAACTGGCATGTTATTAGCCCAATCTGCTTATTTCATAGAAGAAGAAACAGGCACAGCGATCTAAAAATATTTATAAAGTACTTTAAAACTTATAAAGTACCTTAGGAAGGAAGGACAAAATTCATCTGTTAAGTAGTTGCTATGTTCTAGGCACTGTGCTAAGTGATTTACAGATACCTCATTTGGGGTGACTTCCAGTTCATTTTGTTTACTCGGACAGATCTGGGGAAATGGGGGTTAGACCTTTTGTCGACAGGTGCTATAGAAATTGATAAGTCTCTGACCAAGATTCAAGTGCTCAGTGTCACCTACCTTAAGACCCTTATTGTAACAGAGCCCATCTCTCATTGTAATATTTATTCTCTCATTAATTGTTAAACAATCAGAGTTGATTGTTACCATCTTCCAAGAGCACATAAACCGTGAGCCCACAGCCATGAGGGGTTTTTGACTTTTGAGAGTGCCATTGACCTCTTTTATTAATAACATGCTAGCCTCATTAATAAAATGATTAAGTTAACCAGAAAACCCCACCACAAATATCTCATCTGATCTTCACTACAACCTGAGGAGGTAGGTGCTATTATTATCCCCATTTCACAGTTGAGTAGGCTGAGGCACAAAGAGCTTAAGTGACTTGACCTACTACTGGTTGAACTGGTATTACCAGTGGTGGTTAAGTGTCTGAAGTCAAATTTGAACTCAGGTCTTCCCGACTCTCAGCTCATCACTCGATCCAGCGTATCTATCTCTCGACTGCCTCTAGGCCAGTTCTCGAAATTGAACCTCTCAACAGCTGTATGAATTAGGTATTACATGTGTTTTTATTCCCAGTTTACAAAGAAACTGAAGCTCCTGAGGGGTTAAAAAAATGTGTTTCTTGTCACATAGCTAGTAAACAAGCATTGGAGGCGATCCTTCTTGACAATAAGGTCAGCATTCTAACTATGGCATCACACTTCCTTCCCCTTAGAAATCATCTTTAATCTACTCACAACCTTTCCCCCTTCCATGCTCCCTACCATGGGCAGGTCGTTTAACTTGTCTGGGCCTCAGTTTGCTCATCTGTAAAATGTGGGAGGTAGACTAGAAGTCTCCCATGAAATCCCTTCCACGCCTAAGCTTGTGATCTTGTGATTCACCCGGGGTGTAAAATGGAACATTTAACAGAGCACAGGACTGCTCAGGGCACACACACCATTTTGTAGATTAGGTTATCAAGGCTTTGCTCAAGTTTTACAACTGGTAAGAATCAGCCAAAAGATGAATCTACATCTTGACTCCAAGTTCAATGTTCCTTCTGCCATATTGGACTGCTTCCTGGCCTTCTGCTCCTCTCAGTCGTTCAATAAACAAACCTTATTCAGTGTCTTCACTGTGTCAGGTGACTGGGACAGTGAGGCTGGTAGTTAAACAGTAGGTACTTAAGTGATCGTCTACAAAATAGGTACCAGATAATTGGGACAGGAGAGGGTTAGGGGAGGAGGGAGGAGTGGAAAAGGAAGGCTCTACCTGTTGGGATCAGAAAGACCCTCACATAGGAGAATGTGGTCCATAAACTGACCTTAAGGAAAGTGAGGATATTACTAAGTCAGTGGTTCTCAACCTTCCTAATGCTGTAACCCTTTAATACTCACATGTGGGTGTATCTGCATGTGGGCAGACCTGCCTGGACATGGATAGAGGAGCAGTGTCTCCATTCCTAAGACCATCTGAAATATGTGTTTTCCAATGGTCTTAGACGACCCCTGTGACCCCTGAGAAAGGGTCGTTCCACCCCCAAAGGGGTCTGGACCCACAGGTTGAGAACCACTCTACTAAGTGATGGAGGTGAGGAGGAAGGCCACCCCAGGCACTGGGCATAGCTCCTGTAGAGAGAGAGACAAGAAATGGAATACCTCATAGGAGGACCCACAAGAAGGCCAATTTGACTAGATCAGAGTTAGGTAGGTAGGCTGGGGCCAGGTTGGGAAGGGTCCTAAATGCGAAACATGGATCCCCAATGTAATAGGAATCCACTGGGATTTATTGAATATAGGGAAGGAACCTGGTCGGATTTGTGCTTTAGGATGGTCAGTTTGGCATCTGAGTGGAGAATGGACTGGAAGAGGGAAACCTTGAGACAGAGACTGAGTAGAAGTTATTTGTAGTAGTCTAGGTCGGGGGTGAAAAATGAGCCTCAACTGTAGTAGAGTGGAGAGAAGGGGATGGATATCAGAAATGTTTGTAGAAATGGCCCAAGCTATTAATAATAATAATTTTGTTGTTGTTCAGTTGTGTACAACTCTTAGTGACTCTGGGATATAGTACACCAATACTGTACATGGGGTTTTTTAATTCACAAAGACATTGTTGGAAAATTCTGACCTACTGCACCACCTTCCCAGAATCCTCTCCTCCTTATGTGTAAAATAGATTCTCTTAAGAGAATCCAATGTTGTAAAAGGAATGAGTAAATTTTCCAACCTGTATCAAAATTGGGCTTAGATAAGAGAGGAAGGTTGGTGTGATTTGACAGGTTTAAGGAAGGTTTTTTTCTCCATTATATAGCATGGTGCCTAAAATTACACAATTAAAGATTCATTCCTTGGGCTTGGAAATAGTTCTCTATTAAAACAAATATCCCATCTCTTAGGGGCACCCAGGTGGCCCAGTGGATAGAGTGATCAGCTTGGACTTAGGAAGAGCCAAGTTCAAATTTGGCTTCTGACACTTAGTAGCTGTAGAACCCTGGGCAAATCGCTTCACCTTGGTTTGGATAAATAAGAACAGAGCATAACCAGAGTACTCCTGAGACAATTTGAGAAGATCAGAAGAAAAATCCCAAGACAAGGTTTAGTCCCTGTGAAGAGTAAACACCTCCATGTCAGGTTCCATTTTAACAACAAGCAGCTAGCCTCTTGAACAAACAAGCAGGTTAGCTGGTTTGAGAGGCTGCCTTGGCCCCATCCACCAGAACTTTTACCGCCAACAGTAAGGGGAGTTGGCTGTCTGAGTCCAGGAAGATCAAGGGAACCTCTGCTAACCAGGAACCCCAGGGGTGAGAAGTAACCAGCACACACCCAGTGAGTGCAGAAGCAGTGGGGCAGAAAGCCCCGGCTGTGGGCACTCACAGGAGGCTGGAGGTTTGGCTTTGATTTCAGTTTAGAGGGAAGAACTGAAGATCTGGGGCTAGAGACAACATTTCCCATACCCCAGGGCTAAAGGTGATTACAAATAATCAGGATAGCACCACCAAAAAATGCGCTGGCAAAGGAGAAAGAATCCAGCCGTAGAAACCTATTACGGGAATAGGGATGACCAGGGTTCATCTTCAGAAGTTCATCTATTGAAGTAAAGAAACCCCCAAAAAGTAACGTCAAATGGACACCTGCCCAAAAAGAATTCATAGAAGATCTTTTAAAAGACTTCAGAAATCAAAGGATAGAAATGGAGGAAAAACTAAAAAAGAAAATAAGAATAATAATTTTAAAAAATCCAAGAAGGGTCTGAAAGGAAAGTTAATCAATTAGAAAAGGAGATTCAGAATCTTAAAGAAGAAAATGATAACCTTGAAAATTAGAATTGGGCAAAGTGAAACCAGTGAAATGATGAGATCAAGAAATGATTAAACAAGATATGAATAATGAAAAAATAGAAGAGAAAGTGAAGCATCCTATAAGGAAAACAAAAGATTTGGAGAATAGATCAAGAAGAGAAAATTTTAAAATAATTGAACTAACTGAAAGTTACGATAAAAAAAGAATCTTGATACATTTTATGGATGAGGAAACTGGGGTGATATGCTGACTTCAAGTCACCTAGTAAAGCCAGGCTGAGGCAAGGGAGATAAGAAACCCTCTGACCAAACTGTTCTTATGACTAAAATAAAAGATGCTGGGGATTGGCCCTTTGGTTCCTCAGCAACAGGACAGAAAAATAATGAGAAGTCCCATGGAGAGATTGTGTGGCAAAGGAGAAAGAGGACTGGCTTTGGAGTTGGAAGGCTAAGGTTCAAATCCCGGCTCTGCTAGATCATAATATATATTTAACTAGTAAGTCTAGTTACCTGTGTGACTTTGGACAAGTCACTTAACTTTTAAGTATAAGTTTCTTCATCTGTACAATAGGGGATGATTAGATTGCTTTCTATGATCCTTTCTAGCTCTAAATCTTCTAGTTTGAGGGGAAGACTTTCTAATATACTTTTGGGACAAAATCCAAGGAACATTAGTTTCTAGCTCTACCTACTAAGGACTTACAGACAGCTGGTTGAGGTAACTTAAAATTCAGGGAATAGCTTCTACAGAATCTCTCCAAGTGAAGATAAATGAATGAAAAAGCATATATTAAGAATTTATCACGTGTCAGGCACCGATGCAAATACAAATGCCAGATAGGCCTTGCTCTCAAGGACCACCAAAGAGGTAGTGAATGGGAGTAGAAAGTTGTCCTTACACTTGCTCTTTCTACACATCTAGCTTAGTAGGTGTCCTGTTAAGGAGTGATATGAATGAGGGAATGGATGGATGGATGGATGGATGGATAGATGGATGGATGGATCCAGAAGATGGTCCAGAAGAAGAAAGAGTACAGGACTAGGAATTGGGTCCTGTCCAAGCTGAACTCCTCATTTGACAATAAGGATTGCTGAAGCCTAGGAAAAGAAAAGAAAAAAAAAAGACTTGTCCAAGTACTCAGAGCTAATTAGAAGCAACAGGCAGCAGCAGACTTTACTGACTTTATCTGCCTACACACACAAAGAGTTAATGAGCCAGGCCAAACAGAACATCTTCCCCAGGGCCCAAAAGGTTAGAGGGTCCTCCAACAGTTGTTTTCTGTAATGGAAACATCCTTTCAACAACAAAGACAAAGGAGAGAGGGCCCTTTTAGGTCCTTATTATGACCGAGCTGTAGGAAGGAAACATTGAGTTATTGGTTTTTTTCTTGTTGTTGGGTTTTTTTTAACTTCACCTCTGTGGGTTTGTTTTTTCAAACTCATCTTGAAAAAGTGTATTTAATAAAATCAAAGCCACATCTGCACTGTCCCCTCCTGTTAGCCGTATCAAGGAAGGTTTGGTTTGGGGATGAGCTTGAGTGGCAAAAAGAAGCTGTCAAAGTTCCGAAGGTAGACAAGATAAATTTGGAAGGCGTCAAACACTGGCCGGGACACAGGCCTCTCCTAAAGTGGCCTGCTTCAGAGTGGAGCCCTTTGCTGCGAGCAATGAAGCACGGTTTTGGGCAAACAGAGGCTTACTTCATTTCCTCTGTAGGGGTCATACAAGCTATCGTCTAGCTCACTTTTGTTGTGAGAGGAGTCAGAATGGCATAATTCACAGGTTTTAGAATTAGAAGGAAGCTTGGAGTTCATATAGACTTACAGTTCGTAACCTGGAGTCTGTGAACCTCTCAGAGGTCTGTGGATGGATTTCTATGAACTTGGCTGTGTGTGGTTTTGTTTTTAAATTTTTTAAATGACTGATTGTTCAGTAGTTTTACATGTCCAATTATTTGTGACCTCCTTTGGGCTTTTCTTGGCAAAAAGACTGGAGTAGTTTGCCATTTACCTTCTCCAATGAGGAAACGGAGGTGAACTGGGTTGTGACTTGCCTAGGGTCACACCGCTAGGAATGTCTGAGGCCAGATTTTGAACTTAGAAAGATGAGTTTTCCTGCCTCTAGGCCCCGCACTCTCTCTACCCCAGAGCTTCTTAAACATTTTCCACTAGAGACCCCTTCAGTGCTTCTTAAACTGTGGATCTCGACCCCGTGTTTCAACACACAGATTAAGAAGCTGGGTGACTATACCACCTGGCTGCCTGTGTCAATGACTATTTCAATGTAATTGGTTTCCTTTTAATCCTACATTTTTTATTTTATGCATTTAAAAACTTTATTCTGAGAAGGGATCCAGAGGTTTACCAGTCTTCCAAAGCTGTCTATAACATTAAAAAGTTTTAATGGAAAAAGGAAACAAAACAAATAAAACAAACTAAAAATGTTAACTAACACCTTTACTGGACAGATAAGGAAAGTTGGGTCACCAAGTTTTAAAGCTGAAAGAGACTTAACATTCTAATCCAACCCATAACTGGGGGGGGGGGGGGGGAAGAGGGAATTTTAAATCCTTACTACATTGTACTTAGGTTGTGATCCAGTCTCTACTTGAACACTTCTAGTGATGGGTGGCCCACTCCCTACCCGACAACCCATTCTACTTTGGATGGCTCTAATTATTAGGAAGTTTTTCTGACAGCAAGCTAAATTTTTCTCTTAAGTTCTCTGGGACCAAACAGAGGAAATTGAATCCCTTTTCCACATTACAGTCCTTCAAATGCTTGAAAACAGCTGTCCTATCATGATCCTCCTCTTGCCTCTCCCACCTCTCCATCATCTTTTCTTCCTTTACTTGATCCTCATGGCTTGGACTCAAGGCCATTTACCCTTCTCTAGATATTCCTCAGTTTATCAATAAATACCCTTACTAAGTGGCAGTGCCCAGAATTGAACACAGTATCCAGATGTGTTCTGAATCTATTGGGTTATTGGTTTTATCTTCTTGTCATTTTTTAAAAATCTCATAGCAGGGAAGAACAATGCCATGTAACTATAATTCAGTTATCTTGAAAAGTTGGTTTTTCAAATCCATGTATAAGATTCAAGGTCACCCAGTTTGTAAATAGAAAAGCCAGGATGTAAGGCCACTTGATACAACTAAGCCACCATTTTTTATTTTCCTGGGAGGCCAATTGTAAAGATGTAGGGAACCATCCGGTGTTTGAGAGGTAAGAAAGAGTATGTCACTAGAACTCCTCCCTAGAGCGTCGATTCAGCTGGGGAATTGGAGGCGAGATATGAGTGAGAGGATGGGATGTGCTTGTAACACTTAAGGTTAAGCCTGAAATGGGATGGGAAGATGGGAGTACCGATGGTGCTATGAGCAAGAAAATAGAAGCAGGCAATCAACCAATCGCTGCTCCCCCAGGCTGCCTGTCCAGATTCTAGACAACCCCAAAGAGGAAAGGAAAGAAACAGGGCATAATGGAGAGAATACCCAACTTGGATTTGGAAGACGAGTTTTAGTTCCAGTCTACCAATTCCTAGCTATATGATGTTGAATAAATCATCACTTAACATCCCAACCTCCTTTTCCTTATCTGTAAAAATGAGTTGGGGTGAGGGCTGGGTCCAAAGGTGTACTGGAGCTGGCTATCAGCGTCAAAAGCCTGATTGTTAAGTCTCCAGTGTGAGATTTTACACCTTGGAAATTGAGAACTGATCCAAATTTGGGCTTAATTTATTGTTTTGTTGATTGCTGAGACTTAAGAAAATGATGGAGGAAATGATAATAATGTAGATTAAACATGAAGGAGTATCTTAAGTATTTTGGGGGACAAGGGGTGTTCTAGGGAAGTCGGGTGTTAAACATTTACCAGCCCTCCCCTGGGATGGATCAACTATCTCTAATGTCTAAGTTCTCACATCCTGTGATTTTGTCCCCTTAGGACCAACATCCAGAGTAGTGGAATAGGTGGGAAGAGAAGAGCTCCCTTCCTTCCAATTTGCTTTGGGAATTAGGGGTAAGGTAGCAGGATAAGTGTAGACTGATTATATGTATGTGTCTGCTGGGTGATCTGGAGCGAGTCATATTTACCTTTGTTGACTCTCCTGTTGTCTTCTGTAAAAAGAAAAGGGGAAGGAGGGTTAGAATAGATGATCTCTAAAGTCTCTTCAGTTCTGACACTGTATACTCTTATCTGACTTTATCAGAGTAACGTCTCTTTTTTTAGCATCAGATAAAGGAACATCTTCCTCCTCCCCCATGCTGCCTCCCTGAGTCACTACCCCATCACCAGTGGCCCTGGGCCCCCTTTTCTGTCCCCAAAAGAAAAGAGTCTGAGGTGATTGTTCTAAATTAGCTTATTGTAAAAGGATATTTCAGTACATTTGGGAGGGGTATTTCTCCCCTGCATCCCATTTTGTTGGAAATGGTGGAATATATTGGAAATAAGAACTGGTAAGCTATGAAGCTCTCTTCTAGAAAGAAACAGCGAGGCAAGCTGTTGTGGTCAAAACACAGTACTTTTGAGCCCGGGGAGCTTATTCAGGCCACATCCTATTTAGTAATTGCTGTAGCCACAGATTCTTCTGTCCCATCTACCCTCTCAACTTTGGCCTTCCCATAGCAATTCCCCAAGTCCCTGAAGCATAGATCTGAATGGAAATATTCCGAGTGGAGAAAAGGATCTACGGAGAAAGGAATGTGAGAGCAAGAGGTTTTTTCCCAAAGAATATCAGGAAAACCCAGTAGAACTGATAGGCCAGGGGTGGGGAACCTGCAGCCTTGAGGCCACAAATGGCCCTCCATGTCCTCAAGTGTGGCCCTTTGGCTAAATCCAGACTTCATGGAACAAATGTCCTTCATAAAAGGATTTGTTGTGTAAAACTTGGACTCGTCAAAGGCCGTACAAGGACCCAGAAGGTCACATGTGACCTTGAGGCTGCAGGTTCCCCACCCCTAGTCAAGAACAATGTGGAAGAACAATTAGAAAAATTCAAAGGGTCCTAGTCATGCATAATTTCTACTTTAAGCCCACTAGGACCCTGTAGATAATAAAACTTTACTTTACAGGGAGATCTACAGATAGCTAAGGTGAGGTTCCTGACCTCAGGGGACTCAAAATCTGGTAGGGGAGGCACAACATGCAAGCAGATAACTGTAAAACAAACGAGAACATTACAAGTGTTTAAGAGAGGCACATGACTGGAAAAGGAGGTGGGCGGATCTGGTAGGGAGACGGAAGGATAACCGGACAGAGCTTGTGTGTGCCTATGTAGCCACAGAATGTCAGGAGATCTAGAGGAACTCCCTGTGAAGCATTTATGGGGATATATGGAATCAATTTTGAAGCTTTTTTCTTTAAAAAGCAGATAGGAGGGATAGCTAGGTGGTACAGTGAATAGAGCACTGGCCCTAGAGTCAGGAGGACCTGAGTTCAAATCTAGCCTCAGACGCTTAATACTTATTACCCATGCAACCTTGGGCAAGTCACTTACCCCAGTTGCCTTGCCTTCCCCCCTCCAAAAAGCAAAACAAAAACAAACAGATAGGTTATTTTCTGAACTGTTGAAGAAACTACCCACATTGATGAGTTTAGAGAGCCAGTCCAAGTAAGTGCATAAGAGAAGTATAATAAGAACAAACGCTGTTAACTAGGTAAAAAAAAGATCATTTCTGTGGTAGAAAAGGAATGAAAATCAGGGAAGGCTTCATGGAGGAGGAGAATTAGGGCTGAGCCTTGAAGGGTAGTTATGAATTATAATGAGCAGGGGTGGGGAGGAGAACATTCCAGGCACGGGGGAGTAAGGTGAACTTGCATAGATGAGAAAGCCTGTGTTGTTTACGGGGGATAATAAATAATACTATTTGACTAATACTATGGCTAACATAAAGAATATGTGATGGGACTTGTATGAGATAAGGCTAGAAAGGCGAGCTGAGGAGAGATTGTGTAGAACTAGCGAACAAAGATTGGTTTGTTTCCACAGACATGTTGCATTTCATAGAAATAATCATGTGTTGGAGCTGGGGAGAGCTTTAGGAACCATTCTGCATTTTATAGACCTGAGGTATATAGTGACGGAAAGTGACTTATTCAGTGTCACACAGATAATCTGATTAAATTCAACAATCATTTCAGTTCCTGCTGTGTGCCAGACCCTTTGCTAAGTCCTGGAGATACAAAGGGGCAGGCAGCTAGATGGTGCAGTGGATAGAGCACCTGGCCTAGAGTCAGGGAGACAAGAGGTCAAATCTGACCAAAGACACTTACTAGCTGTGTGACCTTGGGCAAGTCACTCAGTCCTGTTGGCCTCAATTTCCTCATCTATAAAATGAGCTGGAGAAGGAAATGGAAAACCACTCCAGTATCTTTGCCAAGAAAACCCCAAATGGGGTCACAAAAAGTTGGTCACTACTGAACAACAACAAAGCAACACAAGAACTAGAATGAGAAAGTCTCTGCCCTCAAAAATCGTACCCCAAAGACGGTGGCTTAGTAGCAGGAGAACTCCGTGCTTCCCCCCATAACCACCTCAAACGCCTATAAAATATGACTCTAAACAAATTTTAGAGCTTCAGAACCCACAACATGACAGAGAAACAAGGCTCCCACTGAAGGCAGCCCAGCAGGAGGATGGTAAGGGGTCATCGCCGAGCCCTGGGAGCCGAAACCAGCCAGACCTGAAAACATGACTATAGCCCTGGGGCAGTCAGGACAAGCCCTGGCTGGAACTTTCAGGAGAGTGGATCACAGGCAGCTGTGGCAGTTTCCAGAATTATCAACACATAAGAAACAAGGACAAAGTGAAAGGTCAGTAGAACTCAGCTAAATTTTGGGGAAAGGAGTGGGTCTGGCCACAGGCCCCCAGGGCAAGAAAGCAATGGAAGCATGGCCCTGCAGCCGCCCTCATGTGGCTGCTTCAGAGTTCCCGGCCTGCACACTGCAGGGGGGCCAAGTGATCATTCAGAGGCTGTGCTCTTGCATTAACCTTCCTGGATCATGATCGCAGTCTTGGGTGGTGGCCCTGAGGTGTGTGACCAGTGAGCCAAAGCTGGTGGAGGCTGCAGAGACGGCAGCCTCCTAATAGCTCTGACAGCTGCAAAACCCCCAGTGATTTGGGACAAAGCTCTCCCTACGAGAAGCGGAGATCTACTGTGGCTCAAAAATCAAATTAATTGACTGGCAACATGAGCAGGCAAAGAAAGCAAACCAAGCTCAGCAATCCAACTTTAGATTCATTTTTTGGGGACAAAAAGGATCAAAGCATGGAACAGGAGGAAGACAACACTCCCCCACCAAAAGCTTACAAGAAAAATGTAAACTGGTCACAAGCCATAGAGGAGCTTAAGAAGGATTTTGAAAACCAAATAAGAGAAGTCAAGGAAAAATTGGGAAGAGAAATGAGAATGATGCAAGAAAATCATGAAAAGAGAGTCAACAACCTGACTGAAGAAAATAACACGTTAAAAAATAGACTAACTCAAATGGCAAAAGCCAATGAGGAGAAGACTGCCTTAAAAAGCTGAATTTGCCAGATGGAAAAAGAATCTCAAAAGCTCACTGAAGAGAAGAATTCCTTCAGAATTAGAGTGGAGCAAATGGAAGCAAATGACTTTATGAGAAATCAAGATACTAATAAATAGATCCAAACAAATGAAAAAATAGAAGGCAGTGTGAAATATCTCCTTGAAAAAACCACTGACCTGGAAAATAGATCCAGGAGAGACAATTTAAAAATTATTGGACTACCTGACAGCCATGATCAAAAAAAGAACATAGAAAGCATCCTTCAAGAAATTCTCAAGGTAAATTGCCTTGATGTTTTAGAACCAGAAGGCAAAATAGAACTTGAAAGAATTCACCATTCACTTCTTGAAAAAGATCCCAAAAAGAAAACTCCTAGGAATGTTATAGCCAGGTTCCAGAGTTCCCAGACCAAGGAGAAAATATTACAAGCTGCCAAAAAGAAACAATTTGAATACTATGGAAAACACAAGTAGGATAACCTAGGATCTAGCAGCTTCTACATTAAGGGAACGAAGGACCTGGAATATGATATTCCGGCGATCAAGGAAGCTAGGACTAAAACCAAGAATCATCTACCCAGAGAAATTGAGTATAATGTTTTAGGGGAAAATATGATTATTCAATGAGGTGGAGGACTTTCAAGCATTCTTGCTGAAAAAACCAGAACTGAATAGAAAATTTCACATTCAAACACAAGAAGCATGAGAAGGTAAACACGGAAAAGAAATTATAAGGAACTTATCAAAGTTGAACTGTTTACATGCTAACATGGAAAAATGATAATTGTAACTTATGAAACTTTTTTCAGTATGAGGATAGGTAAAGCGAATATATATATATATGCATATATATATATGTACGTATATATGTATACATACACATATGCCTATATAGGAGGGTATATATGTGTATGGATACATATGTGAGTGTGTGTATATATGTATACATAGACAGAGGGCACAGGATCAATTGAATAGGAAGGGATGATATTTTAAAAGGTGAAATTGAGAAGTGGGAGAGGAATAGAATGAGAGGACACTGGGAGAGACAGAATGGGGTTAATCATCCCATATAGAAGAGGCAAGGGATAACTGTTACAATGGAGGGGAAGAACAGGAAGGCAAAAGGGAATGAGTTAACCTTACTCTCATTGATTTTGGCTTAGGGAAGGAATGACATACACTCTAAACTGGGTATCTTGCCCTACAGGATAGGGGGGAAGGGGATGATGGAGGGACGAGCAGGGTTGGGGGAGGGGTGTTAGAAGTACACATTTCTGTAAAGGGATAGGGACAAAGTAAAGAATAGAAGAAGGGGGGGGCGGAATAGGAAGAAGGGACATATAATCAGTCTTTCACAATATGTCCACTGTGGAGATGTTCTGTGTAACTACACATGTACAGCCTGTATTCAATTGCTTGTCCTTCCAGTGGGGGTGGGAGACGAGGGAGGAAGGGAAAGAATCTGGAATTTAAAGTTCTATAATCAAATGTTATACATACATACATAAATGCATACATACATACATACATACTATATATATATATAAGGAAAAAAAGATGTGCAGTTGAATGGGAAAAAATCTGCTTCAGATATATCTATAAAAGACTGAGCTCTAAGATTCATAGGGAAAAAAAGTAAAATAAAATGTAACCCTTCCTTTAAAAAAAAAATCTTACTCCACCCTTGGAAGGAGAAGGATGAGAAGAATAAGCATTTGTGCAGTTCCGTATGTGCAGGGCACTGTCCTAAATGATGATCTCATTTGATCCTTACAACAACTTGGGAGGTACATGCTCTTACCATCATTTTACAGTTGAAGAAGGTGAGGCAAGTGGGTTAAGTGATTTTGCCCAGGATCACACAACCAGTACATGTCTGAGGATGGATTTGAACTCGTGTCTTTCTGACTACAGACCTAGTACTCAGCCTACTGCCCACCTTAGCTGTCTCTACTTGTACACTGGGAGTTTGTATACTACAAAGATATGTAAATACAATGAAATTTCAGGAAGGAGAGGCTAGTAACAGCAAGCAGCTGACCAAGAAAGGTTTAAAGCCAGAAGCAATGCATGAGCTGAATCTTGAAGGAAGCCAGAGATTCCTATCTAGGAGACAGAGGTGAGGATGACCCAGGGTGATCCAGCCCCTGCAAAGACCTGGAGGCACAGAAAAGGAATACTGATTTCAAGGAACAGACAGGTCAGTTTGACTGGAATATAATGTAAATGAGAGTTGTTTGGAGAATAGGTAAGGAAAGGGAGTTAGCAGCCAGATTGTGGAGGGCTTTGAATACCAAGCCAAAGACTTTGTCTTGAAGCAAAGATTTTGAATTGGAGAGTGAAGGTTAGTGGCAGATCCCAGATTAGAATGTACCTCCAAGTTCAATGCTCTTCTCTATACATCAGTTTCAAAGAAGAGCATCAAGATCTTTTGATGGGCATTTGATATTGAGTTCCGATATGCTAGAGTGGCTTGGACTGAAAGCTAGTTATTAAATTTTCATTATGAGCATTTACACCTTAGAAACAGGCAAGCAAGGAGCAGCTAGGTGATACAGTGGATAGAGTGGTGAGCCTGGAGTACGGAGGCCCAGAGTTCAAATGCAGCCTCAAACACTTACCAGCCATGTGACCCTGGGCCAGTCACTTAACACCAATCACCTCCAAAAATGGAAGAATTAAAGAGGAAAAAAGGGGAAAACATTGCAAATTAGGACTTGATTTATTGTTTTGTCAATTTTCTAGACTTAAGCAAGTGATGGGGAAAATGTTAATAATACAATTATACTTACGGGTCCCTTGCATACTATTTTTCTGGAGAGCTACTTATTAAATGTTACCAGCACACCCCTGATTCTATGTATTCCTTTCTATGACTTACTGACTCAACCCCACAGTTTTTGGGTGCTTACATCAAAAGCATGCACAACTTTCCCCATTATCAAGTTATAGCTCAATTCTGCTACCTGCTTAAGAGATGTCAAGACCTTATTGGTATTGGGAGTAATTTCTGGCTTTGCCCTAAATTAGTGACACATCACCAGTGATCCCTTATAATAACAGGAGGCTTCATAGGCAACTTTCTCATACATTCTCTAACTCAATATCCCTTGCAGAACGGGAAGAAGTTAGCCAGGTCAGGCCCTAGGAAACTGAAGCTCAAAGAGAGTAGGTCTAGAATATATCTGTCTTTGATTGTTAACCCAACTTCTTTATTCCCACAAATAATTATTTTTAAGTTATTATATCTTCGTTTGGTGATATTGTTTCGTGTTAGCTAATTAGAAAATTATTCCCTGGATTTCCCCCCAACATTCTTAAGTGTTTGGAATTATTCTCTGAATAGTAGAAGAAATATAATAGAATTTGAAGCTTTTTCTAAGCTGAGAAGAACCTTAAATACATGGAAACTGAGGGCTAGAAAGGCTGAGTGAAATTGCTCATTGGTAATAAAGCCAGTTTTGCAATAATGGGACCCTGTGAATAGATTTGGACACATGAAGAATATAAGTGACCAGGTGTAAAGGGGCAGATTTCTAATCGGCACCCTGGTGACTTCAGATGAGGAAGACTCTCCAAATGGCCTGGTGTCATTGGAATAGGTGTTTGAAAAATGCTTGTTGAATGGATGGATGGGTGGGTAGATAGGTAGATAGAGCCAGGTTCCTTGACTTCCAGGCCAGGGCCTTTTCTTCCGTATTTGTTGTTCAGTCATTTCAGACCTGTCAGACTCTTTATGGTCCCATTTGGGGTTTTCTTGGCAAAGATACTGTAATATTTTGTCATTTCCTTTCCCAAGTCCTTTTATAGAATGAGGAAACCAAACTAAAAACAGTTAAATGACTTGACCAGGGTCACACAGTTGCTAAGTGTCTGAGGCCAGATTTGAACTCCAGAAAATAAGTCTACCTGACTTCAGGCCCAACATTCTTTCCACTGAGCCACATTAGCTGCCCTTTCTTCCTTAAGAGGCAGCAAAATGTTGAGATGGTTGAAATGAGTATTAGACTTGACATTAGAAGATCACTGGGGGCAGCTAGGTGGCAAAGTGAATAGAGCACCAGCCCAGAAGTCAGGAGAACCTGAGTTCAAGTTCGGTCTCACACTTGACACTTAACCAGTTGTGTGATCTTGGGCAAGTCACTTAACCCCAATTGCCTTGCCTTCCTCCCTCCAAAAACAACAACAACAACAACGAACACTGAGTCTTTTTTCTTCCTCTTACTAACTTTTAAAAGGTCACTTCAGTTTCTTCATCTATAGAATGGGGATAATGATTTTTCCACTACCTATCTCAAAGACTTGTCCTGGAAAAAGTACTTTGTAAACTTGAAAATACTAAATAGAAAGCAAGTTATTATTACTATAGAGCAGAAGGGTGTTCAAGTACTGCCTTAGTCCACAGGCTTCACCAGCCTCGTTGACTCTAGCCTTCAGAGTAAGAGAACATCCCCCTCCAGTTATACCATATGTTGCTTCCCATTCCTGTGATGCAGGGTAAGAACCCCAGAGACTATAAAAGCCTTCTTTGAGAATGGAAATGGGCTACCTAGTGTGTGGTCCCTAGGTTTTCAGAGTTTAAAGACTATGGCTCCAGTGAACCTCATGTTAGGGCAGATTATTTCTTGTCCTTTTACTGATCATGATAATATAACTGACTGTTTCCTTTGCTTGAGGCCAGTTGCAGGGTAGCAACCTCATACAAGAGAAAGGGGTCTAGATTCGGGAAGGAAATCAGTTGGTAGATCTAATTTCTCTAGTCCCAGCTCTACCACCCACTTTCTTTGTGATATTGATCAAGTCATGACCTCCCCTCCAGGACTCAGTTTCCATATCTATAAAATAAGTTTTCATATTTGTAAAGTGACCTCTCAAGTCCCTTCTCACTCTTGTTATTATTGTTCAGTTGTTTTAGAATTATATCTGACTCATTGTGACCCTATTTGGGGTTTTCTTAGCAAAGATACCATTTCCGTCTCCAACTCATTTTACAGATGAGGAAACTGAGTCAAATGGGGGTAAGTGACTTGCCCAGGGTCACACTGCTAGTAAGTGTCTTGAGACCATATTTGAATTCAGGAAAACTCATCTTCCTGACTCCAGACCTGGTACTCTATTCACTTCACCTAGCTGCCCCCTCCCCAATCTAATGTTCTGTAATGATTTATTTCAGTTATCTCTAAAATCTTTTATAGTTCTGATATTCTACGTCAGGCAGCTAAGAGAGATGGACCCAGACTCAGGAAAACATGAGTTCAAATCTAGCCTCAGTCACTTGTCACCTGGGCAAATCACTTAACCTCTTTCTGCCTCAGTTTCCTCATCTGTAAAATAAATATAATAATAGTACCTATTGTGAGGATCAAAAGAGATTGCACTTTTCAAACTTTAAAGCACAGTATAAATGCTAGCTGTGTGACCCTGGGCACGTCATTTTACCCCTGTTTGACTCAGTTTCCTCATCTGTAAAATGAACTGGAGAAGGAAATGGTAAACCGCTCCATCATTTTTGCCATGAGAACCCCAAATGGGGGTCACGGTAAGTCGTATACAACTGAAATGACTGAATAATAACAATTATTAATTCTTACTTTTAAAGCCCTAAGTTCAAACGTGCTAGAACTCCTGTCGAGTCTTTGGCTGAGACAGATGTTGGATACATTCATCTGTTTCTTGTTCCTTTTTGCAGCAGCTATTCACCGACGTTAGATCTTTGTCTTCCTGTGACTGGGCTTCAGGAAAACTTTTGTCCTGAGATGGCCAGTGTTTTATTTCCCCTTTTCCTGGCTTAATCAAGCTTGTTCATCCCCTGAGATCACCTCCTCTGAATCTCCTTCTCATAACACTTCCTGTGACAGAGGGTCATATGGTTAACATGAGGTTACCTAAGGCATGTGGAGCAAGCCCCACGGCACCCCCTCTTCTCCCTCCTTTAAATAAAGGCCTGACCATGATTCAAATGTCTTCCTCTTAATGCAACAGACCTGAACCCACCATCTACTACCAGTATCTTGGCTCAGATTATCCCCCTATATTATCCATAGCAGAAAGCAAGGTACTAAGGGGACTGGATAGAGGATTTTCATTTGAGGCTTTTCCAAGTAGGACAAGGGGCCATTGCTTTGTGTACTAGGAGGGATTTGAAAGATGTGCAAAGTACAGAAAACAGCACCAAAGACTGCTTTTGCCCGTGTCATACAAGGGATGCTTAGAGATCATCAAAGTCCATAACCCCCATTTTATAGATGGAAAAGCTGTGGCCCACAGATGCAAGGTCATACGTACCTAATGGCAATATACGGACTCGAATCAGCCCAGTGGTCCTTCCACCAGGCATGTATGTGGGTACCTGACAGATCTGGGACAAGCTTGAGCGGCCAGAGGCATCCAATGCACCTCAGCAGGAAATAGGATGTGGGATAGAGAAGTTTATTGGATAGAAGAGAATAAGTGTAATAAAACGAGAGCTTACTGGAGTCCAAGCTCAGCCTCCTAGCTCGAGGTTACCCACTCTGGGCCTCAGTTTACTCACCCGCAAAGTCTGAGCTTGATTATTTCTAAGGTTCCTATCACTCAAATGTTCTGTGAGTTCCAGTGGAATAAGTACCTAGGGAACAGAGGACTCTTTCTTATTTTATCATTGTATCTATTACTTGATTGGTTGATTTCTTATCAGCATGATTGATAAGGTGCTTGAAGCTTTACAAAGTGCTTTTTATCCATTGTCTCATTTTATTCATTGTCACCTAATAATTGTAGAGTAAGTAGTGCAAGTATAATTATCCCCAGATAAAGAAACTAAGAGGCTCATCCATATGCCATTTGGCCCCAAATTCTAAGGTTAAGACCAGTCAGAGCTGGGATTTTGAAACCAAGTCTTGGGCAGCTGGGTGGTGCAGTGGATAGAGCACCAGCCCTGGAGTCAGAAGGACATGAGTTCAAATTTGACCTCAGACACGTACTAGCTGTGTGACCCTGGGCAAGTCACTCAACCTTGATTGCCTTAGTTCCTTGTCTGTCAAATGAGCTGGAGAAGGAAATGGCAAATCACTCCAGTATCTCTGCCAAGAAAACCCTGATTGGGGTCATGAAGAGTCAGACACGACTGAAATGAGTGAACAACAAAAAGAGGTTGGATCATAGAATATATGGGGGGGGGGGGTGTTAATGTATGAAAAGAATGGAAAGAGAGTGGAGAAAGCCAAACAGAAGATTTTATATTTGATCCTGGAGGTAAGTAAGGTAATAGGGAGCCATTGTAGTTAATTGAGTAGGGGAGCCATGACATGGTAGGACCTTTGCCTTAGGAAGTTCAATTTGACAGCTGAGTGGAGGATGTGAGGAAGTATTTCCTTCCATCACCCCTAAAACTTACTTCCTTTTAACTTCCATCCATTGTTCCTCCTACTGTCCCTAGGGGAAAAATGACTCTAATCTGTTTTCCCCGTTGACAGTCTTTCAGATACTTTAATGTTGACCTCCATGTGTCTCTCCTTCCCCTCACTTCCCCAGCAAACTCAAATCACTTAAACTCACTGAATCTCAGCTTTCTTACTTGGAAAAAAATGAATAAAAATAATACTTTTATTATTTCTCTTACATTGTTATTGTGAGATACAAGAAGGATAATGTACATAGCATGACGTGTAAAGCAATATATTCTCATGAATCATTGCTGTCAGGCCCTTGTTAAAAACTGAAGTTTGGGGCACCTAGGTGGCACATTGAAGCATGGGAGTCAGGAGAACCTGAGTTCAAATCCAGCCTTAGACACTTGACACTTACTAGCTCTGTGACCCTGGGCAACTCACTTAACCCCAATGGCCCTGCCCTCCCCTCTCCAAAAGGCAAAAAACAAACAAACAGACAAAAAACCCCAGAAAAACAACCCCTGAAGTTTATGGTTTACCTTTGAAACCTTCAATCTTTAGCTCTTTTTCCAACCTTCTCCCCACTTTAGCTGGACCCCCAGCTTTCCCTCCCACTCCACATGCCTCAAACATGTTCTCCGCTAGCTTCCTCCAATCTATCCAAATGTGCCAACCAAGTACACTGTGGTGCCAAGGACTTGAAACAGTTGAGAGTTGCCACTCCTTAGAGGATTTGCATACTCATGTGTACCAAAGTCAACTCAAAGAAATGATGCTCTAATGGTAAAATTTTAGGCATTGGTTAGTAGGTAGCATACCATTTGGGAAGGCAGGAAAGGGAGGGGGAAGGGGAAGGAGGGAGGAAGCAGGGACAGTCCTTCAATCATTCTATGATTATCCGTTCCACATCGAAATTTTCCCCATCTCAGTTTCAGTATATCAAGATATAATAAGAAATTAAATGGGAATTTTTTGGAAGTTTTGCCAAAGCCACAGATGACAGGCGAAGGCCAGCAGATGACACAGAAAAAATTTAGAAACTCAGAAATGCATGAAATATATGTATAGTGTCAACCTCAAAGTTTGGTCTAAGACAAATGAATAGTATAGTGTAATATCGACCCAAATTTTGCAATAAGGTATTGTAAACACCCCATAAAAGAAAAAGAAAAAATGTAGACTTCTCCTCTGATATCAAGAGAGGGCCAAAAAATTTTACATGGATCTTCCAGATCTTGGGGGCACCGCACCTCTAAATTCCCGTGATGTGGAAGAGATAACTATACTTTGTAGGCATCTGCCCCACAGCTTTTCAGGGGCTGTCCTTAGTAATCATAGAAAGACTTCACTACTACCCGGCTGATCTTTCCTTTCTTTGGTGGGGTGGGGGAGGGGAAGGGTAGGCTTATAGACAAGAAAGATGAAGTTTGACGTTTGCATTTATCTGTAAAGTCTTTGATTCTCACATGATTCTTTGATTCTTACCACCAAGCAGAGGAAAATGTGGTCACAAGTGTTAAAGAGGTTGTAGAATCATACTAGTGAGCACTCATTGGTGATTCAGCCGAACCTGGGGGGGGGGGGGTACTTGTAGGACTGACTTGAGGAGTTTCCTGCAGGGTTCAGGCCAGGACCTGGTCTTTGGTACAATTTTCTCATTATCTTGATTGAACAAAGGCTGCTGTGTGTTGGTCAAACTTGCTCATCAGCTTGACCAGTGCTTTGGAAGGCAAGAATGAAGTCAGGAGCCATCATCTCTAAAATGATGTCAGATGAGTCAATCTCAAAAATCTCTTCTAATTCTCAATCCTAGAATATATCCTTCCTTCCTTCCTTCCTTCCTTCCTTCCTTCCTTCCTTCCTTCCTTCCTTCCTTCCTTCTTTCTTTCTTTCTTTCTTTCTTTCTTTCTTTCTTTCTGTTTTGCTTTTTGGAAGGGAGAAGGCAGGGCAATAGGGGTTAAGTGACTTGCTCAAGGTCACACTGCTAATAAGCATTAAGTGCCTGAGGCCAGATTTGAAAGATTTGAATTCAGGTCCTCCTGACTCCAGGGCCTGTGTTCTATCATTATTTCTTTTTTTAAAAGTTTTGCTGATGTTCTTATCTAAGCATCAGTGTCACTTCTCAACAATTTCACCTCCACACCCTAATATAATCCTTGTAACAAGTAGTATCTGTTATTCCTAGTATCTATTATATACTTGTATGTATTATTTTAGAGCAAGACTTATTTAGAAGTGGTTTTTTTTCCTCCACATCCATTTTGTCCTTTGACTCTCATGGGAACCCTGTGAAGTCAGGGCAGGTATGACTATCCACATTTTACAGATAGGGAAACTAAGGCTCAGAGAGCAGAAAATGATTTTTCCCAAGGTCATCCAACGAGGCAACCACAGAAGGAAGACTTAACTCTGACCTCCCAACTCTAGCTCAGAGTTCTTCTCCAAGGACCATTCTTGAAAATTTGAATTGAAAGAGGGAAGTGGAATGTATTCAATTGGGACCAAAACACTTGGGGGAAAATGTTAACCCAATAAAGTCTCTGTAGGAGGGGAAGGGTACCTGGTAGTCAAACTATTTTGGTGACTAGAATTTGGTTTCTCCACTTTTGAGTGAGTAAAAACTCCTCCGAATCACAATGCCCACCCACCCACACATACTCCACACTTATTTTCTCTTCTCTTCTCTTCATTTGTATTAACAATCCCTCCTACCGCTCCATCCTGTTGCCCAAAGCAATATAACTGGCTTGAGGAAACACCCCCCCCCCCCATGCTTACTTCCTGTCTGTTTCCTCAACAAAAATGAAAAGATTAGACTGGGATCAATGGGACAGGGGAGAGGAGGAAGGAAGAACTGTGTGGTGTGAATCTCTGGGTGCAGTTAATAAACTCTAAGTACAGTGTGTGTGTGTGTGTGTGTGTGTGTGTGTGTGTGTGTGTGTGTGTGTGATTATGATTCAAGGGGGGAGCCTGGGGAGAATATAAATCTTGCTATCGGATTAATGTCAGTCGTCAATTCAATTCAAGAAACATGTATTGTAGACAAAAATCAGTTCTAGGCACTTGGAATAAAAGGTCAGGTACAAAACAGACCTTGATATCAAGGAGCTTTAAAAAAATTTATTCTCGGGGAGGCCAGGTGGTGCAGTGAATAGAGCATCGGCCTTGGAGTCAGGAGGACCTGAATTCAAATCCAGCCTCAGACACTTACATACTTCCTTGGGCAAGTCACTTAGTGCCCATTCCGTAGCCTTCCCCCCTCCAAAAAAAATTATTCTGAAGTTAAACACCAAATAAAATGAATATTTCCTGACAGAAAGAGAAGATTATATGTGACCAAATGAATGTGTTCAACTTTGGGCAAAATCAGGTCTTTTTGCTCTACATCTCATTTGTGACTCCACATTAGGAGAAATTGGAGAGTTTAATAATTATGATAACAGTAATAAAAAAAATATCACTCTAGTGCTTATTATGTGCCAGGCACTGTACTGAGTGCATTATCATTATTATTTTATTTGACCCTCATGACAATCCTGGGAGACAGGTAATATTATCCCCATTTCACAGATGAGGAAACTGAGGCAAACAGGATAAGTGACTAGCCCAAGGTCACACAGCCAGTAAGCTATTCGAGGCTGGATTTGACTTGGTTCTTCCTAATTCTTAGGTTTGACATTCTAACCACTGGGCCACCCAGCCACCTCAAACAGAGGATTTATGGTTTCAGAGTTTTTATTCCGGAGCAAAAATTAATGAAAGGTTTAGAAATATAGGCATCAGGGAGTCTCAAAATGTTAGAGCTGAAAGAAAACTTAGAACATGGGTGCAAATGGAGAATATAGAATCTCAGAGTTGGGAGGGATCTTAGAATGTAAAATGTCAGACCATGGAATGCTGGACCTGAGAGGAACCCCAGAGATCGCATCTGTCTCCCTCATTTTATGGACCAAAATACTGAAGCCTAGGCTAGGGAAGTGACTTGTAGCATGGTAGAATGCAAAGAACAGAAAAACATGTCACAGTGGATAGAGCTGGCCTTGGAGTCAATCTGTAGGACCTGGGTTCAAGTCCTGCTTCTGATTTAGAAGCGATGGGTGGCTTTGGGCAGATCACTTAACCTCTCACTGCCCCAGGAACCTCTCAAAGATGTTAAGTGGCAGAATAATTGTTGTTATGCTTTGGTGAAGGGAGATTCCTCGAAAGTTGCTTATAATCAATGAAATCACGAGTCTATTCCAAAAAAAAAAAAAAAAAGTGGAAAGAATATTGTACTGAGAGCCAAGACAAAAATGTCCTGGCTCCATCACTGTAGCCAGCCCTGTGACAATGCACAGATTACTCAGCATCTCTGGCCTGTGGGTCCCCCTTCAAAATCTAAGTTCCCTTGACTCCTATTTATTTTTCTTTGCTTTTCCATTGACTAGCACAGGGCTTGGCACATAGTAGGTACCTAGTAAAGGCTAATTGTTTGATTAATTTCTTTATCTAAAAGACAGAAATGCCATTTGTCCTTCATGCCACCTGGGGTTGCCATGAAGAAAGTGCTTTGCAAAGCACTATAAAATTATGAGGTTATTATAATCATCCTTACCCAAAGCCATGCAAATAGAGAAGACTATAGTAAAACTTAAGACAAATGGGCAGCTATGTGGCCCAGTGGATAGAGTGCCAGGTCTGGAGTCTGGAAGACTCATCTTCCTGAGTTCAAATCTGGCCTTAGACACTTACTAGCCGTGTGACCCTGGGTAAGTCACTTAACCCTGTTTACCTCAGTTTCCTCATCTGTAAAATGAGCTGGGGAAAGAAATGGCAAACCATTCGAGTATCTCTGCCAAGAAAACCCCAGATGGGGCCACCAAGAGTCAGACATGACTGAAAAATAAACAACAGCAAGAGAAATGAAGGTGGCTCTCTGCGATTTATTCTATGTTCAGCTTCCATAAAGAGAAGAGCAAGATTAAGAGGGTAATAGGTGGGGCACTGGATTGACATTTGGGTGAGATCTAGGTTCAGATCCTCCCTCAGATGCTCAGCTGTAAGGGCTCTCAGCAAGTCATTCAACCTGCATCAATTTATTCATCGGTAAAATGAAGGGATTGAAGTAATGGCCCTTAAGGTCCTTTCCAGTTCAAAATCACACAATGTTTATTAAGCTCCTACTACGTGCCAGGAACTCTTCTAAACACCAAGTCTAGGATCCATGAGACGGAATGAAGCTATTCCTGTTAGGAAGGCCTGTTGAATGCTGAACCAGATGGTTAGAGGAGTGGTATTTCCTTTCCTTGATGGCTTCTAGACAGATAGGCTAGATGTAGCCACCTAGGTACAGCTGGACTTGGAGGCTGGGCTCATCTCTTTAGGTCTCGGCCAGCTGGGCTATTTTGGAGGAACAGCTGTATGTTATAAGTAGTCAGAGGGAATGCTGGGACATTTTTAACAACCATTTTTCCTGAGGGGAAAAAAAGACACAATCTAGTTTAATATGCATCATTAATGCTTTTTTAAGTTGGGCAGCAAAGTGGCCCGGTGGATAGAGTATTTGAGCTTAGAGTCTGGAAGAGCTGAGTTCAAATGCAGCCTTAGATATTTGACCCTGAGCAAGTCACTTAACTCTGATTGCCTCCAAAAAGGTGGGGGGGGGGGGGGGAGGAAGAAGGAGGAGGAGAAAGCAGAAGGAAGAAGTAGTAGTAGGACCTAGATTAAAGCCTGGGTCTGCTCCTTCCTAGCCATGTGACCCTAAGCAAGTCTGGGTCTCAGTTTCCTCAAGCAGAAAATGAAAGGTTAGGATTACATGACCTCAGAGGTCCCTTCTGGCTCTAAATCCTATGAATGGATTACCTGTGGACCATGAAAAATGTGTCAAAGTATGTCACGTTAACAGAAATGAATGCTGAATAAGGACTAATTACTATTTTCAGCCCTCTGTGATCTAGCTTTTCTACATCTCGCCTCTGAGATCCAATCTCAGGGTGAATTGTCAGTGCAGTGAGAGAGAGAGGCCTGAATTTGGAGCAGAGTTCAAATCCTCTGTTTGCCACTTAATATCTCTAATCCTGAGAAAGTCACTCAAGCTCTGTGGGCCTCGGTTTCTTCATCTGTAAGATAAGGGGGTTGCCCTCATTAGAGTCCTCTCTCTGCTTCTTACTAGCAATAACAGCAGCACCCATTTCCCTGGATGGTTTCCTGGATGAATGAGTCACCATATATAAAATGCTTTTCAAACCTTTAAGTGCTATGTAAGTCCTAATTATTATTGTTTGCATCTAAAAAGGTTGTGATGATAATAAAATGTCATCATGTATATAAGGTATTTGATAAACCTTTCAGTCTTGTGTATGTATCTGCCATTGCTGTTATAATTAGTGGGAGCCCCTGGAGGTGACTCTGGGGCACCCATAGATAAGGGGATACTCTTATCAATACTTATGTCAAACTCAGATTTCATCTATTTCAAAGTGTTGTCTCAGGCCAGCACAGCCCCCAGAAAAGAGGAAGGAAATTCTTCAACTGTTCCAGCATGTGATCCTCTCTGTTCCCAAGCACTGTATTCAGGTTAATAATTTTAAAATCACATTTCAGTAATATTTTAAAAGTTTATAAAATTTTTTTTCCACAATCCCCTTATATTTGACCAATAGAATTGTTCTTTTTGACAGAAAGGGAAACTGAGCTTTAACAGGTTAAATATTCAAGCAGTTACTCATTTGTTCAGTCGTGTCTGACTCTTTATGACCACATTTGGTGTTTGCTGGCAAAGATGCTGGAATAGTTTGTCATTTCCTTCTCCAGTCCATTTTACAGATGAAGAACTGAGGCAGACAGGGTTTAAGTGATTAACTCAGGGTCACACAGCTAGCACTTATCTGAGGTCAGATTTGAACTCCAGTCTTCCTGACCACTATGCCCACCTTGTTATCCCAGTTAAACATTATCTGAGCCAGATTTTAACCCAGTTCCCTTGATTCTAAGTTCTACTACATCATCTATATTTCTAATGGATTAGTATTATTAATAGTAAATCTCTCCTATGTAATGGGATAAATAGTCCTTTGTGAACCAACCTGGGGAATATAAGCACTATGTATAACACCTTCTCTGGGAAAATCTCTTCCTAGTTACAATCGGCTGACTTACAAACAAACTTTTGTAACATGTCCCCAGAGCTGTAATTAACACAGGGCAACATGGTCTTTGCCCCAGGGCAATGATATCTTGTCGGGCAAGCTTTACTGGGGTTTTCTGTGTCCTCTACTGGTCTACAAGCACCTGTTCCAGGGACATCTACACCCCCTCAGGCACCATCACCATCATACTCATCTCCGGGAGCTCATGACCTCAGGCAAATGTCTTCCCTGGGAAGGTTTATTTTCCCAGAGCCTGTACCTCAAAGATTCAAGGAGCTCAAGGGGGGTGGGTCCCAGAGCCTACACCTCATCATGACCACAGGGAAAAGAGACTCTGAGCCAAGTCATTTGGGGCTGGAAAAAAAAGCAGAGGTAGGAAACAGCTCACCTGGCCTGCTACCCACTCTTCTAAAACTCGATCTCCTGTCCTTGTTAAATTATCAATCGATTAATTAATGAAATGGGCAGGAACTAGTTAAATAGAAACTTCATGGACTTGAGAATGAAGTAGCCAGGAAATAGTTAAGTGATACTTTGAGAAATTAGAGATCAGCAAGTTAGAAGACAATGAACCTGCCTACGAGCCAGGCTGGGGTGTGGGAACCCATCTAGGTCATCATT
>CM053598.1:169677982-169693490 GCA_028646575.1 Pseudocheirus occidentalis | reverse complement strand
CCTTGCCCTGGGGGCAGATTGGCAGAACTGCTTTACCACCCCCAAATTAATTTTCAAAGCTTCACTTTCACTAACCATCTCTAACCGAAGCTCCCCTAAGGCAGGTGCTTTAGATTTTCTTTGAAGTAGACTCAAGCTTGGGACCCTCTGCTCCTTGTGGCCGCCCTGGGGCCTTGCCTGGCTGAGGCTGTGGTTTTGGGCTGGCCAGGTCTCTGCTCTGCTGCAGCAGGAGCTGCCCCTCTCCCATCCAGTTCCTCACGCCTTGGCAGATGTGGAGGTTCTGGAGGCTGTAGAACCTCTGCAGACTGGCTGCGGGGCTCGGCTCAGCTCAGCCCAGCTCCTTCCCACCATCCCACGCGTGGCCAAGGTCTCGGCTTTAGGCTGTTCCAGTCTCAGCTCCGGCAGCCGCACTAAGCCCCTGCTGCTGAGCTGCCTTCAGCAAGAGGTATGTTTGTGTTCTCTGTATTTTTGTGAGTCTGAGAGTCCTAGACTTTCCTAGTCTTTTTCTGGGCTCATATTTTATCGGTGTTTAGGGTGGCGGTGTGGGAGCTGCAGGACCTTGCTGCTTCTACGCCGCCATTTTTAGTCATTTTTTCGGCAATATCATTATTAAATAAAAAGTCAGTTATTATAGTTTACAAAACACTATTCACTATCCCATTTGAGCCTTACTAAGGTGAGTACTATGGAGATTATCATCCTCATTTCATTGTTTAATCACGTTTCGGCCATGGCCAACTCTTCATGACCCCATTTGGGGTTTTCTTGGCAGAGATACTGGAGCAGTGTGCCATTTCTTTCTCCAGCTCATTTTACAGATGAGGAAACTGAGGCAAACAGTTAATTGTCCAGAGTAACACAGCTAGAAAGCATCTAAGGTCAAATTTGAACTCAGGTCTTCCTGACTCTGGGCCTAGTGATGATCCACAGCTCCACCATGGAACTGTCCTGTGATCCTCATGTTGTAAGTAAAGGCTAAATGATTCATTCAGCTCTAAGCATGAGAGGCAGGATTTGAATTCGGGTCTTCCTGACTTAATATCTAATGGTCTATCCCACTGGTTTCCTCATGTGTACTGACAAGAAACCGGAAGGATTGTCTCTTCTTTTCACATTCTCTCTGTCAGCAAAGGTGTTGGCCACAGCAAAGACAGCATCAGTGGGAATTATAGAAATTCATTCATTCAAAAAGTAGTTTATTAAACACCTACAATGTGCTAGATACTAGAGAAGACACAAAAATCAATAGGGAGGGAATAATCATTTATTCAGTATCTACTATGTGCCAGGCACTGTGCAAACACCATCTCCTTTGATCCTCACAACAATCCTGGGAAGCGGATTATTATCTCCATTTTACAGTTGAAGAAACTGAGACAAAGCAGGTTAAGTGACTTACCCAGGGTCACACAGCTATCAAAGCGTCTGATGCTAAATTTGAACTTAGATCTTCCTGACCCTACACCCAGCTCTCTGCCCATTGTGCCACTTGGTGACACATAAACTGCTGCCCAAAAGGAGCTTATAATCAAGTTGGGAAAATTAAGCACGTAATAAGAACGACTCCTAATTTTATAGTGCAACCCTGTGAGGTAGGTAGCATAAGTATTACCTGCAGTTTGCAGGTGAGAAAATGGATGCTCAGAGAGACCGAATGGCTTACTGTAGTGCGAACACAATATTTACTGCACCAGCAGGGATTGTAAACATGCTGGCGTGAGTCTCAATAGCAAAATATAATAGACTCTCCATATAGAAGACAGAAGCAAAACATTTATTCTGACACCAGAAAACTGAACCCCCAAAACAGAAAGCCAAATCCATCATAGTAGCAAAGAAGTTAATACACCATAACACCACAAAGAACCACTCAAACAAACACTCACAAGCCTAACTATCTCCCTCGGTATGTCCTCTCTCTCCCACCATCTAGCTGCTCTGACTCCCAGCTTCCTGTGGGCTCTGCTCCAACCTTTAGCAAACTTCTCCTACCACAGGCTCTGTGTGATTACATTTGACCTATTAAGGGGCAGGGAAGATCTTCAGATGACCATTACCATTACATTTACCCAAGCACACATGGCTAGTGAGTGCCAAGCCTGGGATTCAAACCTAGGTTCAAATCCAGTGTTATTCATGCTGTCTACACAAGGAGAGCAGTGTATTGTGCCTTCTGAGCAGTTCCCAAGAAATTTATTTTGACTGGGGACATTTAGGAGGGAGGAGAGGTTTTGTTGAGGAGGAAGAGTTCCAACTGACCCTTCAGAGAAAGGTAAAATTAGGAGGTTGCTGGGTGGTGCACTGAATACAGCACTGTGCCTGGAGTCAGGAACGCCTCAAAGCTGGCTTGGGCCATTTACTAGCTGTGTGACTCTGGGTAAATCACTTAACCTGCCTGCCTCAGTTTCCCCAACTGTAAAATGGAGATAATAATAACATCTGCTTCATGGTTGTGAGAAGCAAATGAGATATTTGTAAAGTACTTAGCATAGCCTGGCACACAGTAGGCCCTTAATAAATTCTTGTTTTCCTTCCTTTCAGTTGTTTGAGGAAAGTGTTCAGAGTAGGGGAGCTGAACATTATGAAGAAAGAAATTCCATTTCTGTTTGTGGATCAGAGGAAAGGAATCTGACTAGACTGGAGCGAGCAGACCCAGATAGTTATCCGACCAGACTGGACAGGTGGGGCAGAGTCAGATTTTTGGAGGGCCTTCACAGGAAGGCAGAAGAATATTAAAAGCGGACATTTATGTAAAAGGCACTCTACAGTTTGCAAATGCTTTGTATACATTATTTTGCTTGAGTTTTATGATATTAGTACTATAGTTGTCATCATTCTCATTTTATACATTTTACAGGAAAATCAAGCTGAGAACTTAAGTGATATATCAACTCATCATAAGCATTTGAGGTGGGATTTGAACCCGTATCTGCCTCATTCCAAGCCCAACACTATCCACTGAACCAGGCTTAGACCTAGGCATTAGTTAAACACCCTCAGGGCTGTCTCTCTCTAATCTCATTATTCACTTGGGCAAATGTAGGCAGATATAAATTATGCCGAGTTATTGGATAAGATGTTGTATCTACAGTAAGAAATGCAATTCTTATTCTTATAGCACTTATAACACATGTGTGCATGATTATACATAAATGTTTATTATATAATACACATATACATATATGTACTTATACAGATATGTATAGATACAGATATGTATTTATATTTACATTTATGTTTATATATATATATAGTTGGTGATGAATAAATATTTGTTGATTCTGTAAATGAAATGAAACTATGGCCCGGTAGGAGCCCAGTGATCCCTCTTGCCCCAAGCACTCGGGCCCAGAAAGTCGGCAGGATAACTCAGCTGAGGTCTGCTGAATTGGAGAGTAGATGGCCCTTTGGAAACTAAAAACAAGAGAGGCTTCCAAATATAGAAAGCTTCTGAATTCCTCTTGAAATGACCTCTGTGGCCATAAAAATTTGCTCCTGAAAGAGCTTTTCCAGGCGTGAAGGCAGCTGGTCATTTTTATGGAGAAGCTTAGCAAGACTGAAATAGGTCAGCTGTCTCCAATCACAAGCTAACCCCACTGTCTGTCCAGATCGGACTTGGGATGCTCAGCAGGTCATTAGTCCAGTGTTATGCCCACTATGTGGAAGCATTCATGACAGAAAAAAGTCTTAAAGTAACTCTTACCAGAGAGTAATTGCATTCCAACTGTAGTCAAAAGTTGTAGCTAAAGGGATAATGATCTAACGATGAAAATTCAGACATCAGTTAGTTAGTGGAGGAAGCAACCGGTAAAAGGGCAGCAAGATTGTCCCAATCCTCTCTCACATACAAAGAAGGTTATCTGATCTTCAGGGAACAGCTGTCTTTGCTTGGGTTCTCTCCACCCTTTCTGTGCAATGGCATCGTAAATGGGTAAAGGTAGTCATATCCATGGACAAAATAAATGCTTGTCTACCTGGTGTGATTTCAGAAGGACTTGACAGTCCTCCCAACACCAATATATCTCCTCCACAGGTATCATAGTGTCTGAAACACTACCAGTGAAAGTTCATTCATTTAGGTAAAGCATTCCAAAGAAGGTTTTTTGTTAAATAAAAACATTCCTAGCAAGGAATCATAGAATTGAGAGCTTGAAGAGACTTTACAAAACATGGGATGCTGGAGCATATAGAACATAGAATGCAAGCATTAGAAGACATCTTAGAATATAGCATGTTGGGACATAGAAGGAAAGAACCTTCAAAATCATTGTTCAGTGCAACCCTATCATTTCTAGATGAGGAAAGAGAAGCCCAGAGAAGTGACCTATCCAGTTTGCACAAAGCATTAGTGACAAAGGCAGGACTTTAGGCTAGGTCTCCTGACTCCAATCCAGGGCTGTTTTCACGACTGACCAGACATGGTATGCTTTTTTCCTTTCCTAATTGACTAATTTATCTATTCTGCTAAAAAGAAGGGTTTTTTTTCTTAAGTTTTCTTTAATCTATGAAAAAAAATTTCTTTAAGTGAAACCTGCAAAAAGAAATTTGATTTTTATACTGGAGACAAATTATATCCTACATAAAAATGTGCATGCAAAAAAATTGTAAAAAGTTGAACTGGTTGTGACAACCAGTAAAGTTGCAATTTGTGTCAGGTCGTGCGTGCGTATGTGTGTGTGTGTGTGTGTGTGTGTGTGTGTGTGTGTGTACAGAGAATGCCATCTGACTTTAATATTAGACCAAGAAAAAATAGACAATAAAAGCCTTTTCTTTTCAAGAGTTCCAAGAGTCTAGAGAAAATGTTGCAAATAGTGAAAATGATGTTGTTCAGTTGTTTTTCAATAGTGTCCAACCGCTCATGACCCCATTTAGAGGTTTCTTGGCGGAGACACTGGAGTGGTTTGCCATTTCCTTCTCCCCCTCATTTTACAGATGAGGAAACTGAGGCAAACAGGGCTCACTGATTTTTTTTTCCAGGGTCACATAGCTAGTAAGTGTGAGAAAGAATATAGATTGAGAGAAATATGGGCCTCTGTTTTCTCATCTGTGAAATGAAGAGATTAAATGATCAATCAATCAACAAGCATTTATTAATAATCTATCTACTATCTACCAGATACAGAGGCAAAAAAACCAAACAAACCAGTGCTTGCCCTCAAAAAGTTTGTAATCTTATGGGGTGACATGTTCTGTGTTTTAACATTCTTTAAATTTATGACTTGTCTCCCCTTTTTCATAAGTGCAGGACCGGAGGGATTAAAAGAATTCATTTTAGGACTCACCCAACCTGGAACTAAATTTTAAATCTGGAAAGGACTTCACTAATCAAAATGTAGCCCAAATCCTGAATTTTACTGATAAGGATTATAGAGACCCAGTATGGGGGAATGACTTGCTATTTAAAGCACATTCTGGTTTCAGACCACCTTTCCAAGTTTATTGCACCTTAGTCCCCTTCACACACCTGACAATCCAACCAGATTGGCCTATTTGCTGTTCATCTCTCTTTCTCAACATTACATGTCCCACCTCCAGGCCTTTGCACATACTATCCCCTATGCCTGCAATACCTTCCCTTCTTATATCTGACTCTTGGAACCCTTAGCTCCTTTCAAAGCTCAGGTTAAGCATCTAGGGGAAGTAATGGACACAGAACTTGGAGTCAGGAAGACTTGAGTTCAAATCTTGCCTCCAATACTTACCACTCTCTGTCCCTAGACGAGTCACTTAACCTCTGCCTCAGTTTTCCCATCTGTAAAATGAGAATCATACTAGCACCTCCTTCACAGGGTCATTGTGAAGATCAAATGAGTTAACAATTTTGCAAAACCTAAAGAAATACATAAATGCTAGCTATTAGAGGAATTGCCGGCTCCATTCTGAGACCTGTCCTAACTGCCACCAGCCCCAAGTGACGTCACTTTACCTTTTCCTTGTATGTTACTTTATATGTGTACGGGTCATTTCTGCTGATAGAATGCAAGCTTTTTGAAGCAGGGACGAGAGGATTTTTGTCTTTGTATTCTTATTGCCTAGCGTGATTCCTAGTAAATGTATGGTTGATCCATAGCCAAGGCCACACGCTGACAAGCAGCAGAGCTTGGACCCGAACCCAGACGTCCCAACTTCCAGCCCAATGCTCTTTCCACCGTACGACATCACGTAGAATCAATAAATAAATAACAGATGGAATAGAACAACACAAAGATTAATGCTGCTCACATCATCATGAACAGGAAAAAAAGCAATTCACTTTAGGAGGGAGATTGGACGTTGTGGTATATTAACATTTGCTCACATCTGGTTAATCGGGGAAGTGATCTGACCCAGTAGAAGTGATGGTCCTTCTATAGCCTTATTTCTCACTGTTTTATTATTGTCATCACTACTATTACTAATACCTAGCATCATTTAGGTGTGGACCTGTGGACCAGGTGCTATGTTAAGCACTTTACAAATATTATCTTTTTTTTTTTGAGGGTAACTGGGGTTAAGTGCCTTGCCCAAGGTCACACATACGGCTAGTAAGTGTGTCAAGTGTCTGAGGCCGGATTTGAACTCAAGTCCTCCTGACTCCAGGGCTGGCACTCTATTCACTGCGCCACCCGGCTGCCCCCACAAATATTGTCTTATTGTTATTATCCATTGTTAGCCATAGTAATGGCAGCTGTGATAGAGTGGATAGGAAGCTGACATATTACCATATATATTAGGTGACCCTGGGTAAGTCACTTAACCTCTCAATGCTCTAGGCACTATCTAAGGCTAAGCCTTAGGGAAGGTGTTAACCTGTATGGATAGAGAAAGCTTCTCACCAATAAAACTTCTCTGTACTAAGGAAATCACAGGCTTGGTTCCTAGTCCTATTGTGCCATAAAGAGAGTAAAGGATAATAATAAAAGCTAATATATAGTGCCTACTATGTGCCACTAGCTGTGTGACCCTGCCTGAGCAAGTCATTTTACCTCTGTTAATCCGCTGGAGAAGGAAATGGCAAACAACTCCAGCAGCTTTGCCAAGAAAACCTCAAGGACAGTGCTGGTGGGCTGTGGTCCACAAGGTCCTGAAGAGTCCGGACCAAGAACAGTAGATGACCTCGGTGTCTTCTGTGTTTTGCCAAGCTCTAAGTGTTGCACAGTGCTGGCTTCAGCCACCTTCATGGCCGTTCAGATGCTACTGAAAAACTGAACAACAACAACAATGTGCCTGGAACTGAGTTAAGCACTTTATAAATATTAGCTTATTTGATCCTTATAAAAACCCTGGGAAGTAGGTATGATTATGATCCTCATGTTACAGATGGAGAAACTGAAGCTGCCACTGACTTGCCCAAGATCACACAGCTAGTAAGTGTCTGAGGCTAGATTTGAACTCAGATCTTCATGACTCCAGTCCCATTTCTCTATCCATGGTACCATCTCTAAGGACAAACATTCTCTCTTCCCCCCCGACCCCTCATGTCCTTTCTGTCCCTTCTGGGAACTGAAATTTGCCTATGAATATTTTTCTCATTCTTAATAACCATAAGCAATTGATTAAGCTGAAGACCAACAATCCAGCCCCTTCATCCTATCTTTTCTTTTCTACCTGTCTCACAAAGGAGCTTACCCCGCCTCCCTTTATGAGAAGGAAAGAAAAGGCGCTTGTTTGTGCTAAAATTTGTGACTTTTAGCCCATGACGTTCTCTCCCAGCCTAAGATTACACATCCTGCAGCTTGGCTTTCCTTTTTCATATTTATTCAAAGGAAGCACGTCCAGACCACCTACTAGAAAGCAAGCTCTATGTAGAGGTCACTTTGAGTTATACTCAGGAAAGAGGGGCTGAGAAGCAAGAGAGAAATAGACCCTGATGGAAACCTAGAGTCCTTGTTTTAGTCCATGTTAGTTTTCTGCTCTCATTTTTTCCCCACAACTCTTTTTTTTTAAACAGCAAGTTTCTTTTCTTTTTCTTTCTTTCCTTTCTGGAGGCAAGCAAGGTTAAGTGACTTGCCCAGGATCACATGGTTAGTTAAGTATCTGAGGCTGGATTTGAACTTGGGTCTTCCTGACTCCCTCTGGGACCAACGTTCTATCCACTGCGCCACCTGGCAATCACCTAGGCTACCTACCCTTCCACCCTCCACCCCCTCAACTCTTAATAAGCAAAAAAAAAAAAAAAATCTGATGTTCATTCCCACATCTACCTCCCTTTGGTTGGTTTCCCAGCCTTTACTGCTGTCCCCTCTCTCTCCTGTCAGTCCCAATCCTGCTCATCCTCTAAAACCCAACTAAAATCTCCCTTCCTCTCAGAAGCCTTCCAGGCTTCATTGATTTCTCTCTCTCATCTGAAATCCTACATGATTTACAGGTTATAGTATATAGTTTGACCCTCAGCTGAAATCTTTCCTTGTACTGCTCACTTTTACCTGATGCCATCATTATCAACAGACATTTTTGAGCACCTGCTGTGTGGAAGGGAACTGCACAATCTCTCCCCCACCTCGTCTGTGAGCCTTCAGTGTTGGGCTGGTGCCTTGTGCATGGACGGGTAGGTAGGCAACTATAAATGTTTGATCCTGGGCAGACTTAAATAGATAATATAACTCATTAGGGCAAGAAGAGAACTTAGAAATCGTCTACATGAGGTGATGTCTTAAAGTTGACTTATGGATCAAGTTTTTCCTTCCTTTCTCTGCTCAGACCCCATTTTGTAGAGGGTGCAAATGAGCCCCCAAATGACCAAGAGGGGGTTAAAAAAAAAAGAGTGGTATTGTAGTAAAGGAAAATGAGGAGAGTCCTATTCCTCATCCTTACTTGTGTGACTGTGAGGCAAGCCACTTAGCCTGGCTTATCTATTAAATGGGGAATAATAATAAGACTCTGATTTTCTTACTTTGTTGTGAGAAAAGCTCTTGTTGTTCAGTCACGTCCGGCTCTTTGTGACCCCTTTTGGGGTTTTCTTGGCAAAAATACTAGATTGGTTTGCCATTTCCTTCTCCAGATCATTTTCCAGATGAGGAAACTGAGGCAAACAAGGTTAAGTGACTTGCCCAGGGTCATACAGCTAGGAGATGTCTGAGGTCTTCCTGACTCCAGACCCGGCACTCTATTTACTGTGGCACCACCTACTTGCCCAAGAAAAGCTCTAGACAACATGCAAAGTAGTATAGAAATGAATGTTATCCTTAAGTAGAAAAGAGACCAGAGTTTGCACATTGGATGACCTATGTTGCATACACAGATGGCAGCTGCCATAGGAGAAGCATCTTAAGAATATAAGGAGGGGGAAGGGGGCAAGCTGGAGTCAGGAGAACCTGAGTTCAAATCCATCCTCAGACGCTTCACATATACTAGTCCTATGACCTTGGTCAAGTCACTTAACCCCAATTGCCCTGCCTTCCCGCCTCCAAAAAGCAAAAAAAAAAAAAAAAAAAAGAATATAATAGAGGGATACAAATGCATGCTATGTGCCTAGTTTGGGCAGGAGCAAATAACCCAGCTATGGGGGGTGGGGGGAAGCTCCAAATTTCTGACCCACTTGACTCTCTGGGACCTTGTCCGCATTCCCTCTCCTTTGGCGTCGGCAGTGTGGTGCATTGTAAAGAGTGCTGGACTGTGAATGTCAACACAGATTCCAGCCGTGTGACCATGGAGAATTGACACAACTTCTCTGAACCCCAGCTTCCTCATCCATGAAATAGTCACAATACCTGTGGAACCTGCCTACCTTGTAAGGTTGTTGCGAAGATCAAAAGAAAGGATTTCTTCCCAACCACGGTGTGAGCTGCCCCCCCCCTTTCACTACGGATCCAAGAGCAGTTTAAATGGGCATTTTTAAAGGACTACTAAGTGGTAGAGCTGGGATGAGATCCAGATCTCTTACCTCCTCCTTGAAGGCTCCTCTGATTGACTGTGGCTTACGTTAAATTTATCCCACTTCTGAATTTTAGAGTGCCAGGCCTCGAGTCAGGAAGATTCATCTGTTAATCTGACCTCAGACCCTCACTAGCTGTATGACTCTGGGCAAGTCACTTAACCCTGTTTGCCTCAGTTTCCTCATCTATAAAATGAGAAGAGAAAGAAAATGGCAAACTGCTTTAGTATCTGCCAAGAAAACCCCAAACAGGGTCACAAAGAGTCTGACACGACTGAAAAGGGACTGAATTGACCGAATCATCCCTATCATACAATATAACATTGGAGTGTACGCTTTTGTTCCACTGTTCTCTGGTTGTCGCATATCTGTGAGCCTTCTGCCCCAACTATAACCTAAATTCCTGAAAGGGGGGAAATTTTTCATCCACGTTTTATCTGCATGAGGCTTAGTTTAGTACTAAACATATAGGAAAGAGCATCTCATCAGTATTTAACTTAAAATAAGTGGGTTGCCAGTATCTCTCCACTAGACTGTGATCTTCCCCAGGCCAGCAATCAGTCCATGTGCATTGGATCAGTCCATGGAATAGCCCATACTGAGGTTTGAACTAGTTCCCAGAGCTAATTCATTGTATGCCTTGGACCAAACCATCCAATTTCCCTGTGCCCCTGGGGGAGATAAGGAGTTAGCAACGGTCTGGAGAGAAGGCTTTCAGAGATAGGTAGCGGATGTGACTGCAAGACCCGTTGCTAAAGAGGAAGTGCTATATGATGCTATTAACCAAAAGGGTGGCTATTCAGCTGTGCTGGGGTCTGGGGCACACACAAGTCAGGCTCTTTTAGGAGAAAGAGACAAGCTTAAACCTGGCCTAGTCTTTCCACATAGCCTTCCAGAAACTGAAGACCAAGCATACCCAAGGCAGAAATCCAGCCAAAAAAATGATAGTGACAATAAGGAAAATTCAAAGATTCCATACTTCTTTAATTCTGAAAATTCTATGAGATTCCATGAATCTCAAATCCTAAGACTCTACAGTTCTGAGATTTCATTCATTCCTTAAACAATCAAGGGCCTACAGTATGTGCGAGGGACTTTCAGAGGATGCAGGTGGAGACAATATTTATACAGATAAATAAGGGCAAAACAGTTGAGAGAGAGAGAGACAGAGGATTCTAAGAGGGAGAGGTGAGGACAGGGAGCCTATTTCAGGCCAACTTGAGTGAAAGCATGAGAGCAGGGAAAATTTATTAATTCAATTATTAATTCAATAGTGAATTAATAAGTCTAGTAAATTTGAGCCAGATCAGGTAGGACTTTAAATGATACACTGAGGAGTTTGTATTTTATAAAACATAACTTTAAGATTTATAAAAGGCACATATGATTTCATTTGATACTCACAGTGAGATAGTTTTTTTTTCTTTAATACTATTTCTACTTTGTCCCATAGCACATTGGGAGCATCCAAATGGTGGTTACACTGGCATTGTTGGGGATATTAATTCACTACAGAAATAGGTACAAATCTTTTCCATATTAAAAAAATCTGTTTCTCTCCTTCTAGCCCCTCTGAACTTATACAGGCTGGTCCTCGGAAAACAGACAAAATCTGGAAGTCTCTCCAACATGGTAGAACCTGCTAGAGTCTTTGCTCCTCTTGCTTATCTTTGAGTACCCAGGATCACTTGTGCACTATACAATGAATAGATTTTATGATCATTAATACTAAGAGGTAGTTAGTACAAGTATTATTATCCCTATTTTGTGGATGAGGAAGCTGAGATCAAGAGAGATTAGTCAGCTTGTCCGCTGTTATACATTTTACTCCCTGTCTCCAAGGCCAGTACGCCTTCCACTGTAACCTACTGTCATCGTTTGCTGAAGGTTAAAGAAAACAGGAAATCACTTCTCTTCTCTGTTAATCATTATCAATAATATAAGTAGTACTTACATTAAATATTTTATTATAGAATAAAATATATATTAGTATTATAGCAAGCAACAAGTAGAATACAGAGAGTCAGGGCTAGAAGGGGCCTAGAAACCAATCTAGTTTGCGGGTTCTTAACCTTTTTTGTGGCATCTGGCACCCCTTTGGCCATCTGGTGAATCCCTATGGATCCTGGCTCAGAATAATGTTTTTAAATGCACAGGATTACAAAGGAAACCAATTATACTGAAATAGCTATTTTTTAAAAAATCAAGTTCACCTACTAGAGGTTAAGAACCCCAATCTAGTCCAAGTCTTTCATTTGACAGAAGAGCAAGTAAGATCCAAAAAAAGTGCCATATTTCTAGTGTCCCAGGACAGTTCATGACAGAGGGAGGGTCAGAACTTAGATCTCTTCTCTCAGTGAACTATTTTAATCCTCTGCATCCTTCCTCTTCCCTGTTTGAAGGCAATCTGGAAACATTTTTATCTTATATTTAAAAAAAAAAAAGATTCTTCTCCATACCCAGGCTGTAATTTCATTTTTACAGCTCAGAGAACATAATCCCATCTTTCTTTGTGTTCTAGATTTTCTTGGTCCGGCGGGAGAGTCATCTCAAGCACATGATCCTCTCCGTCTTTTTTCCTTCCCTGACTGAGACTGTTCCGGATGTACTGGAATACAATATCAAAGAAGAAAAGTCTAGTAAGTATAGAACCCTTTCTTTTTCTGGCCTTGGACCAACGAGCTGCATTAGCTCCCTGCTTACCACAAGCACTCACTGACAAGCACTTGATGGTGTTTAAATTAGGAAAAAAAACCCATGTCTTCAGCAGTCACAGCCCACCAGAGTTTCCTCTGGCCTCAAGTCAAGAAGGGCTTGTCTGAATCTGAGGCATCACTTTAATTTGCACCTACTGGTGCTGTGGGTTATTTTTCCTGCCTCAATATGGCCTCCATAGAATTTCCTTTCATTTTCAAGAAGCCAAAGGTAAGAAAGCAGCCATTTAAGAGACAGGAAAATTGAATTGGGAGACAGGATGAATGGGTATCAGTCCCTGCTTCATTACTAACTCACAACAAGACTTTGAACAAGTCATAGATTCTTAGAATTAGAAGGGACCTGAGGGGTTCATTTATTTTAACTCATACCTGAAGCATCATGAATTGCCTCTTCAACATTCCAGCATCCCCCCAGCAAATGGCCATAGCATTTTTCCTTTCCTTACTTAGATTCCAGGATTATTTTAAGGATTAAGGAAACTGGTAGGGACCAAAGTACCAGGCCTGGAGTCAGGAAGATTCATCATTATAAATTGAAATCCATTTAGCAGCTTAGGTGGCGCAGTGACTAGAGCACCAGCCTGGGAGTCAGAAGGACCTGAGTTCAAACCCAGCCTCAGACACTTAACACTTACGAGCTGTGTGACCTTGGGCAAGTTGCTTAACCCCAATTATTCTGCCTTTCCTCTCCAAAAAAAAAAATCAATATCTGGACTCAGACACTTACTAGATGTGTGACTCTGGGCAAGTCACTTAACCCTGTTTCTTCATCTGTAAAATGAGCTGGAGAAGGAAATGGCAAATCAGTCCAGTATCTTCACCAAGAAAACCCCAAATGGGGTCATTGAGAGTCTGCCAGGACTGAAACAACCAAACAGCAACTGTCTTTTTTTTTTTTTTGGAGGGCAGTTGGGGTTAAGTGACTTGCCCAAGGTCACACGGCTAGTTTTTGTGTTAAGTGTCTGAGGCCGGATTTGAACTCAGGTCCTCCTGACTCCAGGGCTAGTGCTCTATTCACTGTGCCACCTAGCCGCCCCCCCCCCTTTTTTTTCTTTTTTTTAGCAACTGTCTTCTTAAAAGGCAATGGGGCATAGAGGAAAGAGCGCTAGATGTAGAATTACCTTATGTTTATTTCATATATATTTTGCAAAAACCTATGTGTATGTGTTATTTTGCTTTTGAAAGCAAGTCATTTCATTTTTGTCTTTGAATCTCTATCTCTTTGTATAACAAGCTGAGATACTAGCTGCCAGCAAAGTTCTTAAGGTCTAAATATGGAGGTATGCGTGTGAAAAGTAAAAAATAAAATAAAATAAAGTAAGGGTTTTCTATCTATGCAAGATGGGCAGCTAGGCAGCGTGCAGTAGATAAGGCAGTGGACTTGAAGTGAGGAAGATCTGAGTTCAAATCCAACTTCAGACACATACTAGCTGTATGACCTTGGACAAGTCACCTAACAGCTGTCTGCCTCAATTTCCTTATTTTTCAAGATGGGGAAAATAATGCCATTGACCTTACACTGTTGTTGTGAGGATTAAATAAGGTAATATTTATAAATTATAGTGTATATGCTAGCTATCATTATCCCTCCACCAATACATACACTAAGTCTATTGAAATGTGAAAACCCCATAATTGCCAAACCAGATATTTTTATTTGGAACCTTTACTAGAGTGTTTCTTCAGTGTCTCATCATTTTATAGGGTTGGCTCCTTAAAAAGCTCATCAGAGGAACCTGCCAGGGCCTGCCAAGGTAAAAAGGCTTTGAGTGTGAATCTAGTGTCATTCAAGGAGCAGCAGTACCAATGGAGAGAAAAGACATACATGTGAAAAATCAGTTTACAACATAAGGTAGTATGGGAGATTAAACTATTGCATTCGGTTCTGAGTACCTTATTTTAGAAAGAATATTGATACACTAGAACAGTCAGAAAGTAACCAATATAGCAAGAGTCCTGAAATCCTATCATGGGCATTAGCTATGAAGAGCTAGCATTTGACTTGTCTTTTTTGGTCTGTTTGGCCTCAAAGGGCAAATTGAAAGCTATAGGTAGAAGTTACGAAGAGGAAATGTAAGGTAAAACTTGTAGCAATAAGAGCTATTTCAGCTTGGAAGTGTCTGCCTCAAGGGGTAATGAGTTCATTATCACCTGGAAGTCGTCAAACAGAGGTAGTGTAGGCAAAATGGATAGACTGCCGGACTTGGAGTCAAAAGATGTGTCTTTGAATTCTTCCTCCACAACTTATATTCCGAGTCTCAGTTCACTCATCAATGTCATGAGTACAGCCCTTAGATCAGCTCATCAATCAACAAGCATTTCTTAAGCAATTGTGATGTGGCCGGCACAACAGAGCTGTGAAGAGAATCAAATGAAATTATATACGTCAAGAATTTTGCAAACTTTAAAGCTAAATATTAATGTCAGTTATTATTCAAGCAAAAGCCAGACAACCTTACTTGGTCTGTGACGATAAAACTGAGAAAGCTGGAAAAAGGTAAATTTAGGTGTGATCTAAGGAAATGCTTCCTGATGAAAAGGTGAATGGAAAAGGATTTATTAATCATTTACTGTGTATGAAGCACTGCGATAAGCTGTCGGGTGGGGATAGCAACAGAAAAATGAAAAAGTCAAAGATCCCGTACTTTAATTGGAGGAGACAACGCACAAAAGAAAGTTCAGCCAAGAGCAGATGGAAAAACCCAGAAGTCTGAGGGTACAATAGTAGTCCTCTATGACCCAATTAAGAAATCTGCTATACCATCACTTGAATATCTATGGTGAAGGGGAACTCACTGTCTTATATGGCAGCTTACTAGCTAATACCATAGCAAGAATTAGATTATATGACTAATTTTAATATTACTACTAATTTTTTATATTTTAATTTTATTATATTACTAATTTTAATTATATTTATATTAATTTTAATTATATT
>CM053598.1:169666434-169677482 GCA_028646575.1 Pseudocheirus occidentalis | reverse complement strand
ATTTATTATATTTATATTATGTTATATAGTAATTATATCACTAATTACTCATTTTAATTATTTAATTTTAATTATATTACTATTTTTATTATATTTATATTATATACTAATTACATCACTAATTGATCATTTCTAATTATATTGCTAATTTTTCCCACATGCAGAATGCAGGGCCCTGACAGGATAGAACAGAGAAAAGGAAAGATTTGCCAGGTATAAAGAAAAGGTCCAAAACATAGGATATTCCCCAAACTTACAGTAATAGCTAATAATCACAACAATAATAATAACTAGCATTTATGTAAGTGCCTTAACTTTGCAAAGCAGTTTACAGATATCAACTCATTTCCTTCCAGCTCTAAAGCCTTATCTTTGATCAGATCGTATATGGAGAAAAATTGGTAAATTCTAATTATAGGACTAAGTAAATAAGAATTTAATTCACTAATTTCATCCAGCATACATTTGTTAAGAACCTTGTAATTTTCTTTACGAAGATAAATGTGACCTGGTCTCTGCCTTTAAGAAGCCTGTGGTCTTATAGAAGGGATGAGCCATGTGTATCACTATAAATTATTAGTTAATTTATGTTAATTATTATAGTGATATATTTATTATGTCTAAATATTTATACGGTAACATTTACATATTTCACATACTTTTATGTAAACATAGTGTCCTCTCCAATAGAATATAAATTTCTTGAGGACAGAGATAGTTTCATTTTTAATAAAAATAATGATAGCAACAGCTAACATGTATATGGGGCAGCTAGATGGTATAATGGATAGAGTGCCAGACTCATCTCCCCGATTTCAAATGTGGCCCCAGACACTTTTTGGATGTGTGATCCAGGGCCAGTCACTTAAGCCTGTTTGCCTCAGTTTCCTCATCTGTCAAATGAGCTGAAGAAGGAAATGGCAAAGCGCTCTAGTACCTTTGCCAAGAAAACTGCAAATGGGGTCATGAAGAATCTGACGTGACTGAAGAAACCATTAACTGAAGCATTTATATAAAGTATCTACAATGTGTCAGATGTCGTGCTAAGCACTTCACAGATATTGTCCCATTTGATTCTTACAACCACTTCACTCCAGGAGGTGGGTGCTGTTATCCCCATTTTACAGACGAAGAAGCTGAGGCAGGTAGCGGTTCAGTGACTTGACCATGGTCTCTGTGTCTGGGGCCAGATTTGAATTCTGGTCTTCCTGACTCTACCTGTCTTTGTATAACCAGGGTCCAGAACAATGGAAAGAAGAACATGGTGGAAGCCAGGTATGCAGAATGATCGACTAATTGTTACCACAAATATATCTCAAAACTTCCATTTGAAACCAAATATCTTGACTCTAAGTCTAGGACTCACTTTGTTATACCAGTTTGACTTTCTAGTCTTACAACTTTAATTGAAGAGAAAGCTTCGCACTGATGTCTATGGTTTTTGATGGTGTGTGTTTTGTCACAGTCCACCACCACACCACCACACCCCGCCCCATCCATTTTGTTATTCGCACAGAAACTATGTGAGGAAACTAGACATGCTTTGTGTAGATCGACTTGTTGGGAAGCCAAGATTATTCTCCCGAGGAATGCAAATGTCTTACTTCTTTTGCAAAATGCAAAACTAGGCCAAATTTATCAACTCTTATTTTATGCCCCAATGAGATGTCGCCTCAGCCTCTCTGGACCTCAGTGACTCAAAATCACTTCCCTGAGGAAGTAAAAGACCCAGGCTTAGTGGATTCAGAATACAAATCTCAGTACCCACAATTGTGCCCACGTAGTTTTGCAAATAGGAAGTTGTGGGCATCTTTAGAGTAGTTACATGGCCTAGTGGAAAATGCATTAGCCTGGAAGTAAGAGACTTGAGCTCTAATTCCACCCCCGGCTCTGATGCTAACTTGTATTATAAATGTAAGCAATTCACTAAACCTCTCTGGGTCTCAGTTTCCTCATACTAAAAATGGGGATAATAATGATACTATGACCTCATTTCATCTTGGGATTATTATGGGAATCAAATGAGAGCATAGAATCAAAATCACATACAAGTCAAAAGGGGTTTAGTGGTGTAAGGAATAATTTTTTGGAAAAATGCCTTAATCCTGATCCCATATGTCCTGAATATCCAGAGTGCAATGCCTTCTGCCTGTCTCCACAGACCGATTAGTAAACTGGGAAGCTTTGCTATAGCAATTTTACCTACTTCTTGTTTTTACCTCTCCACAAAACTACAGAAGTGTTCAGAGGAGAGGTTTATTGGAAAGTACCCACCAAATGGACTGGCAGATTACAGCAATATGGTTCTTTCTCTATCTTTCTTTTATCTCCAGAGGATCAAAGAGTCTTTTGTACTTTAGGGAGCTGGACATCCTGATCCTGTTATGTATTATTGCTTTTCACAGTATCATGTTGTTACTTCCCCTTCAATCTTGGTTCTCACTGTGGAAACTTTCTGGATTACTTAGTGGAATTTTCCCTAACGGAATGTTCCTTTAATTCACTCATCATCCCTGTTCCAAGCCCACTTTGCTTTTTCTCAGCACCTGTAAAAGTAGGGTTCACCTATGATCCTAGAACCATAGAATTTTTAGTAGATTTTTATTGATAATTTTGCTTTTTACACGTTCGGATTTTTCCTTATATCCTTCCCACTCACCGCTTCCAGAGAGTCATCCCTTATAGCAAAGACTTTTTTTAACTAAAAAAAAAAGGAGGTAATAGAGAAAAAATAATTCAGTACAATCTATAACATCAAAAAAGTCTGGCATTATATGTTAAAGATAGAAGCAGTAACAGAAGTTGTCTAGTACTATCTAATTCATTAAACAACATTTATTAACCATCTGATACCGTGAATATTGTGCTCAGGGCTAGAGTCTGTGTCCTCATGGAGCTTATAGTCTAGGTGTAGAATGAGATGTAAACAAAGATACCTATAATTGGGGCGTGCTAGAGCCAACTGAAACTGGGATGATTGCTAAATTTTCCATGTAAGCACTTGCAGTTTGGAAATCAGCAAAAGCTACAAATCAAGGCTTGATTTATTATTTTGTTGATTGCCTGGACTTAAGAAAATCATGGAGAAGCTGTCAATAATACAGACTAAACTTAAAAGTGTATTATGCAGGGATGGCAAGGTGACACAGTGACTAGAGCACCGCCCCTGGAGGCAGGAGGACCTGAGTTCAAATCCGGCCTCAAACACTTAACTGGCTGTGTGACCTTGGGCAAGTCACTTAACTCCAATTGCCCTCCAAAAGGCAAAAAAAAAATGTATTGTGCATATTTTTTCCAGAGAACTGATTGTTTTTACCAGTTTTTTTTACCAGTACATCAATTAATATATAAGTATAGACAATATAAGCACTGCACACACAATATATATATGTAAATGTATCATATATAATATGTATTATATATACCTGCAGCACATACAATATTAAGATATAATATTAATGATAAGTATAATTACTATGATGTGTAGATTATCTCTATGACCTATCCAGCATGGGGACATTCAGCTTCCTCTTGAATAATGGACATTTAGCTTATAGATTCTCTTCTCTATTAACCAAAAACAAGAGTCACAACTACCAAATCTTAATATAGGGTAGGAAAGAACTATATCTACCATTCTTACACCAATGTCACTTCATGAAATTCTAGAAAGTTCCCCTGGAGGGGAGAGAATTTATTAAGAGAACAGGAGAGGGAAGTAGAGTAGATACTGTCTGAACAATTTATACCTCCCACTTATGCTTTCTTTCCTTTCCTCTTTTAATAGAGGATATATTTAAAATAAAGGGCTTTGGAATTACCCTAAGAGTCTACCATGAAATATGATATGATAGAGAGTCATCATTTCATTAAAGAGAAGTAGTAACACTTTTAGTCAACCCAAGAAGACTAAATTGGACTGAATAGCATTCAGAGGTAGTGGGGTATAATAGAAAGCACCCTGAATTTGGAATTAGGAGACCAGAGATCCATGTCTGACCATGCCACTAACTTAACTAGCTTTGTGACTTGGAGGAATTCATTAGCTTCTTCATCTGTAAAATGAGGGAGTTGGGTCAGACAATCCCTAAGAGCCTTCCCAACTCCCAACATTCTATGTTTTATAATCTAACATTCTATCTTCTATCTCTAATGTCCATTCTACTTTAATATTCTGTGCTCTAAGTAAGTTCCCTTCTGAGGGTCCCAGTTAAGGGACCCTACTGTTTACCATGGTTTACCAAAAGGTGTTGGTAGATCCTGTGATAAAACTCTTTGAAAAATAACACCCACAAGTTTGTGTTTGGTCTGAAACTTCTTCTTTAAGAAGGGAAGTTAGGCACATTAGTTGGTTTTGAGGCCATGTGTGAGAGAGAAGAGAAATTATTTTCTTACGTGCAGCTAGTAGTAAATTAGAATGTGACCTAAGGAAGAGAAGCTAGCGGCTATATGAGAGGTGTGGGTTTGTTGGGTATTTTGGGGTGAGGTAATAGAGCATGGCCAGTCAAGCGAGGTGTCATTATCCCAAAGTCATGCAAGAGATTGGTGGTATCGCCCAAGGCTATTTCACTAAGACCAAATTGACTGCACAGTTTGTGAGCAGTAGATTAGGAATCAAACATCCTGAATTTAGTCACAGATCCAGCGGCCATATTTAATACCTATTGATTCAGTTCTGCAGTATTTTATGGTCATAGATTGCTTTCCTAGTGTTGTATTGCTAGTCCCAGGGAGGAACACAATGTTAGTTTAACACCAAATCAGCCCTGTTACTGGATAAAAATTCAACAGATATATTGCATGCATTTTGGTGGTACAATATCTCTTCCAAGGGGGCAGCCTTATAAGTAGTGAAGTATATAGAATACCGGCCCCTGAGGCAGGAAGGCTCAAATTCCTGATTTCAAGTCTGACCTTGAATACTTACTAGATGTGTGGCTCTGGACAAGTCATTTAATCCTGTTTGCCTCAGTTTCTTCATCTGTAAAATAGTGTGGAGAAGCAAACAACAAATCACTCCAATGTTTTTGCCAAGAAAACTCCAAATGGAGTCACAAAGATTTAGATATAACTGAACAATAAAACCCCCTTCAGAGAAGGAGTGTGAGTTAGTAGCATTATTTCCATATATAAAAGGACTATACTTTCCCCTTCCTCTCCAAACTCAGTCTTTGATCAAGCAGAGCAAAATGCTGTTTCTCAGAATAAGTCTCAAGCATCCTAGCAACCCCTAAACTTAGATTGAAAGACAAACACTGCTCTTAGCGAACTAAAACATGCTAGGTATAGATAATTAAGACCACTGGGACACTGCTGATCTTCACAGAGGTTTATTACCTTCCTGACTCTCTTTCTGGGCCTTTCTGTCATCCAGAAAACCTCATTCTTGGCTACTCTTCAGGCATCCCCAACATTTTGCAATTTGCAAATCTCTTAGTTCTCTATCCTGTACAGCAGCCTGAAAATACTCCCCAGGAGGACTCCTGATCTCTCTGCTGACAGTTAATACACTATTCCTGTTTTCAGACTCTTAAATTCTAATCTAGACACTTCCTAAATAGGGAACAGAATCACATGAGAAAAGGACCCTATATTCAGACTGAAGAGTCAGGAACTCTAATAAGCCAAGCTGAAGGCATCAGAGATTCTGAAATGATGGATGTTTACTAATCCAACAAAGAGGGCAAATAGACAAATTCTGCTGGCATGAAAATGAAATGCTGGACAATTCAAATTTTACTCTGCCTGGTCAAGAATTGAATTTGGAAAAGAAGAGGAAAGAGCATATTTTAGTCTGAAAATTTGATACTCCATAATCCAGTTTCCAACCCAATGAAAATCTTCCAGAATCTTGTAAGTTTCAACAATCAGTCAATAACACCAATTATGTGTTCTGATCCAGGGCCAAGTGCAGTGCCTGACTGACAGTAGGTACTTAATAAATGCCCTTGTCAGCTTCTTGCTTAAAAACCTTTAGTGGCTCCTTAGTGCCTTTTGAATAAAATAAAATCTAAATTCAGCCTGACATTCAAAGTCCCAACCTACCTGCCTGGTACTTGGGCACTATTTCATTTTTGTCTTTATATTGTTAGTACCTAGGACAGTTCCTGATACATAGTAGGCACTTCATTCTTACTGAATGATCTCATGCCACTCTTACCACATACCCTCGGCACCTTGCCAAACTAGACTGCCAAATCACTCGTCTTCCAAACTCATCCCATACCGTCTTGCCTCCCTGCTTTTTTCTTTTTACACCTCAAAGTCTACTCCCCTCCTCCCTTTTGTTTCTATGAAAATCCTTCCTATCCACCAAGAATTAACTTAGATACCATGTCTAGTTAAAACTCTCAGGCACTAGATCTCTCATAACCCCTAACATTAAACTTTTCCTATGTATTTGTTTTCATTTGATTTTTCTTATATTAGTTGTATATCTTTTCTTTTCTGACTTGATTAGAAGTATTTTATTCTTCTTTGTTATCTACACGACCTCCATAAGGCTTGGTGCATAACAGGGAAAGGGATCATTATCTTTTTTTTTTGTAAATGAGGCAACCTTCATCTAGAGGAGGTTGAGACTTTCCAAAGGTCATATAGTCTCTCTAGTAAATGGCAGCCAGCCCTGGACATGGAAAGGAAGACAGATGGTGCCGTAGCTGAGAGACCTGGATTTGAACCTCAGATTTACCACTTGAGCAAATCACTTAATTCTTCTGGTCTTAAGTTTTGGGGTTTTTTTCCATCCAAAAAAATGGGGAGTTAGAATAGATGGCCTCTATGGTCCCTTTGAGCTCCAAATCTATGATCTTGAGATCTTGGGACCCTAAATGTACCACATACCCCTTTTCCCCAATACCAGATAACCTCAGCTCAGTTTGTTGGAGTTTTAGTGAAAAGCTTGCACACATATTTCTGGCGCCGCCATCGCCCTCGTCCAGACCTTTGTCACCTCATGCCTGTTGTTGTTCAGTCATTTTCAGTTGTATCTGACTCTCTGTGACCCCTTTTGAGGTTTTCTTGGCAAGGATAATAAAATGGTTTGCCATTTCCTTCTCCAGCTCATGTTACAAATGAGGAAACTGAGGCAAATAGGGTTAAGTGACTTGCCCAGGATCACACAGCTAGTGAGTGTCTGAGGCCAGACTTGAATGCAGGAAGATGAGTCTTCCTGACTCCAGGCTCAGCGCTCTATCACTGTACCACTTAGCTGCCCCTGCTTCATGCCTAGACTATTTCAGTAGCCTGATGGTTGGTCTCCTTAGCTCAAATCTCTCTCCCCTCTGTTTTGTCTTCCACTCAGGTGTCTGATCCATGTCACCACTAGCCCTTCCACCTTATTCAGTAAACTCTAGTGGCTTCCTGTTATCTCCAGGTCCTGATATAAAATTCTGTTTGGCTTTTAAAGTTCTACACAACTTGTCTGCCATCTGACTCTGCCATGTACCTTGTGATCCAGTGACCCTGGACTCTTGGTTGTTCCTTGAATGAGACGCTCCATCTCTCCTCTGGGTTTTTTTACTGGCTGCCCCCCATGCCTGGAACTCTGTTCTTCTGTATCACCACCTGTCCTACCTTCTGCTAGAAGCTGCTCCTAGTCCTCCTCATTCTTACTGGCTTCCTTCTGAAATTATTTATTCTGGTCTTTGTCTTGTTAGTACATGACTCTTTGAATATTTTATCCTTCATTAGACAGAGAGCCCCTTGACAGCTGTTTCCTGCCTCTCCTTATATCCCCATTACTTAGCACATAGTAGGTGCTTAATAAATTATTGACTTGCTGAGGGGCTACTTAGATGAGTGAAACAGTGATTATTGCCTTCAGAGAAGGTGGTATTAATATTGACTGCTACTGTGAATTCCTCCTTACAACCTGGAATTCCCAAGTAGCCAAACTTTTTCAATGGCTTTGGGCTAAATCTTACGATTTAGTGGAGCCCTAGACCTCCAACAGCAGGAGGCAGTCCAGTCTGACATCTCCAAGACGATTCTGGAGTCTCAGGAACCAAAACTAAACCTTTGTGGGGGAGGGGGAGCAATATCTGAAAAGGCTTGTTTTCTGCCACAGAGGGGAAAAAAAAAAACAAAACCCACCCCAGGTGGCAGTTGCCATAGCAACCTCACAATCAGCATGTTGTAGGGAATTTTTAAAAAACAAAATACAAAAAACTGTGCTGGAGCCCAGAGTCTGGAACTGTCAGTCAAACCTAGTCATTTGCCCTTTTGGGGGTGTGGGGAGGAAGGAAGGAGAAAGGCATGTGAGAGTGTGCAGGACAAGGACTTATCATTTCATTGACAACACCTTCTTTCCAATTCATAATCTTAAAAACTTGCCTGAGGAACTCGGGTAAAATAACTTGCCCAGGGTCACATAGCCAAAAATCTGTGGAAGTAGAATGGAATTTCTATGAAATTCTAAATTCTGTGGAAATTGGAAAGGGCATTTATGGCCATTTAGTCCAACTCATACAGAATCCCCATTGTAATATACTAGCCTCTGGTTATCCAACCTCTGCTTGAAAACCACCAAGGAGAGAGAACTACCCACCTCTTGAGGCGGTCTGTTCCACTTTGGGACAAGTCTAATTGTTAAGAAGTTTTCCAGACATGTTTTTTTAATTTAATTTTTTTAGTTTAACAAAAATTGAGTTTTATCTTCCTTCTACCCCTCTCCTTGGGGGAAAAAGGGAAAAATAAGTACCTGTATTATTAGGTTTGGAGATGGTAGTGGCCCCTGCCTTGTTATTGTGTATAGATTTCTTTGTTGCTATGATGAATTTGGCTTTCTGGTGTTCGGATTCAGCTTTCTGGTGTTTGAATAAATGTTTTGGTTCTGTCTTCCATGTGAAGACTCTGTTATATTTTGTGATTCAGAATTACACTGGCATATTCATAGCTGCCATTAGGTGCTGTGAATATCATATTAGCACTACAGCCCCTTGTAATAATTTTGGATAGTTAAGCCAAGCAAACTTCTACATTGGCCATGTCCAAAAACATTGCTCATTCTATATCCTGAGTCCATCTATTAAGAGGAAGAAGTAGGAATTTCATCATCTCTTCTCTGGAACTGAGGCTGTTTCTGATATTTCAGGATAAATTAAATTTGTCGGTAAACTAGGTTTTGGAGTGAATCCAACACCAGCCCTAGAGTCAGGAGGATATGAGTTCAAATCTGGCCTCAAGCACTTACTAGCTCTGTGACTATTGGCATGTCACTTAATTCTTATTGACTCCTCCCTATTCCCTCCCCCCCAAAAATATTAAATTTGTCTTTTGCAATTTATATTCATTGCTCTCAGTTTTACCCCAAATGGCTAAAGAAAACAAGTATAATCCTTCCTCTGCTTGTAGAAAAATATTCTATCCCAGAGTCTTCTGTTCTCTAAAGCTAAACATGCCCCATTTGTTCAGCAAATCTTCTTTTGGATCATAAAAATGGGGAAAAGACCCACATGTACAAAAATATTTATAGCAGCTTTTTTTCGTGATGGCCAAGAATTGGAAGTTGCAGGGATGTCCATCAATTGGGAAATGAATGAACAAGTTGTAGTATATGAATGTAATGTAATACTATTGGGCTATAAGAAATGATGAGCAAGTGGACTTTGGAAAAAACCTGGAAAGATTTATATGAACTGATGCTGAGTGAAGTGAGCAGAACCAAGAGAATGTTGTGTACCATAACAGCCACATTGTATGATGACTGACTTTGATAGACTTAGCTCTTCTCAGCTGTCTATCTATCTATCTATCTATCTATCTATCTATCTATCTATCTATCTATCTATCTATCTATCTATCTATCCATCTATCCATCTATCCGTCTGTCTGTCTATCTATCCGTCTATCTATCCATCTGTCTATCTATCTATCTATCTACCTACCTACCCTATGTCAGATTGTATTCCATCTTGGGGAGGGGAAAGAGGAGGAAAGGGGAGAAAATTTAGAACTCAAAATTTTGTAGAAGTGAATGTGAAAACTATAAATGAATGGAAAAATGAATAAAAAATTGGATCCTCTTAAAAAAAAGATCTTTGTTTGACCCAAACCCAGGTCTTTCTTTCTGACTCCAAGGCTGGTTCTTTATTCACTGTGTCATGTTGCCTTTTAGAGTTTGACTGGAGTTTTTTTAATAGGAGATGATCATAATCTGGTGTGGGTTGATTTGGACATGGGGAGGGTAAGGATTCAGGGTTCACCAGAAGAAAGGATGACTAAAGAAACAGTAGTCAGTACCTTTAACGAAAGGCATGGGGACACCTGGGAAAACAGGTTTTGCCCCAAGTGTGACCTAGTGCACAACAGAAACTCTATTTCTCACCTCCACCCTCTTCCTGAGGACCAACAGCCCAGCCCCATTCTTTCTGAAATATCTTTGGTGATAAAAAGCTTTCACTTTTCATCTTTTTAACCCAAACTCCTTTTTTCTCGCTAAAGAGCAAGGTGCTAATGCCATCCGCCTGACACCCAAAAAGGAAAGGAAAAAATACTGCTAATACTTAATTTGTTGTTGTTGAGTCATGTAGGATTCTTCATGACCCCACGTGGGGTTTTCTTGACAAAGACACTAGAGTGGTTGGCCCTTTCCTTCTCCAATGAATTAAGGCAGAGGCTAAGTGATTTGCCCAAGGTCACACAGCTAGTAAATGTCTGAGGCTAGATTTGTACTCAGATCTATCCTGACCCCAGGCCTAGTACTATTCACTGAGCCACTTAGCTACCTTTAAAGCTTAATAACACCCTACAAATTTAGCCCTTCTTCCTGGAAGTATATGGTATAATGTCTAGAGAGCCAGCCTTGAAGCCAGTAAGACCTGGGTTTAAGTCCGACCCCTGACTTATGGTGGCTGACCTGGAGAAGGTTACAACTCTAGGCAACTCTGTAAGTCTGCAAGTTATAAAGTGCTGACCTTCATTGGTAGAGTGAGTTTCCTCATTTGGTAATTCCCTGTAACAGTGAAATCAAAGGTCCAATTCCTATCCCCATTTTTATTTCATTTTACAGAGCTTAGGCAGTTTTCCACTGGTCCACACAGGTCATC
>CM053598.1:169610627-169666334 GCA_028646575.1 Pseudocheirus occidentalis | reverse complement strand
GTCAGGATGTATAGGGCTTACCTATACCCACCTCAACAGGCCTCGGGCGACCCCGGCTCCCGTCCACTCCGGGAGAAACAGCTGCACAGAAAACTCAGGACACAGGACTTGCTTCTAGCTTTTATTGAGAGTTCATCCTCTATCTCAGTGTGGCTGGACTGGACTGGACTGGACTGGACTGGCCTGGCCTGGTTCGACCGAACTGGCTGGAGTCCCCTGCCTCCAAGTAGCCTGTATTTAAGTCCTTTCTCCAGGGCCCCTTAGGGCCCCTCCCCTGGCCATGCCCTCGCCACAGGGAGCCAATGTGTCTCACCCCTAAGGCGGAGAGATTATCCTGCTTATTGTAAGCAGGTGCAGCCTTTGCATTTCGCCCCAGTGATCACTTGTACTCTGTTAGCTGAGGACTGGTTCAACGACCCTCTTTAGGAGTCTCCTCCCCACGTGAGCTATCAGAGACCTAACATCAGGGCTATCTTTTAAAAAAACAAACAAATAAACATAAAACAGATGAATTTAAAATTAGAATGCCCAGGTTTGAGTCCTTGCTCTTTTACTTTAAATGTGTGACTTGAGGAAGTCATTTAATCATTCTAAGCCTTATTTCTCATCTGTAAAATGGCAGACTTAAACTAAGTGATCTGTAAGTTTGCTTCCAGCTCTTTCAAGAGATGGAGACTGTAAAGACATAGAGAAGTCAGTTGTTTTTAGAAAGTTTTGTTAATGGGGAAGGGTCACAGTTGTGACCCCAAGTCCCACCACTTCCTCTCACTCATAGCTTCTGACCTCAGCCCTGAATTGAAAGTACTCTCTCCACAGTTACCAATGAGCTTATAGCTGCCATTTCTAAAGGCCTTTGACATTTCTGATTTCCTTCTTTTCCACTATACTCTCTTCAATCTAGGTTTTCATGACCCTTCTCTTCCCTTATTCTCCTCTTACCTGTCTAGTCAGTGTTTCTCAGTCTCCTTTGCTGCATCTTCATTCACATCATGTGTCTTAATTCTGAGTAGCCCTACTGTCCTCAGCCCTCTTCTCCCTCTACTGTTTCACTTGGTGATTTCATCCGTTTTCATGGCTTTAACTGTCATCGGTCTACTGATGCTTGATTCCCAGTTCTACTTACCCATCCCTTACCTCTCTCCTAACCTCCAGTCTCACATCTCCAACTGCCTATTAGACATCTCAAATTGGATGTCCCATATTTTCAACTCGCCACAACTCCAGAATCTGCTATTTCAACACACTCCTTTTCCCATTGAGGAATCTGAGACCCAGAGAGATAAAAAGTGACTTGTTTAAAGTCAAGTCAATTCAACAAAGATGTATTCAATTCCCAAAGGCGGGGAAATAACAAACCTAGAACCAGATATATTTACAATTAAATTCTATCAAAACATCCTAAGAATAACAACAAAAATCTCCATTATTATATAAATTGTTTGCAAAAAAAAAAATCTTTCCAAATTTCTTCTATAAAAATGTGGTCTCCATACCTTAACCAGAGAGAGATAAAAAAGAGAAATCAAGCTGTCGATCAATATTCCTAATGAATATGACCCAAAATTTTTGAATAAAGCCTTAGCAAAAGGGCTATGGCAAAATATCAGAAAGAATATACATGATCCTCAGGTTGAATTTATACCAAGGAAGAAAGGTTTGTTCAATGTTAAGACAAATGTAAAAATAAGAGACCATATTAATGACAAGAACAAAATAAATTACATATTACTTCAAAAAGTTTAGAAAAGTCTTTTGATAAAATTCAGCATGAATTTGATTTTTTAAAAAAAATTTTGATGTAGGAATAAATGGACCTACCCTTAAATTTTATCTCTCTTTGACCAAGCATTATCCTCTGATGGAGAAATGCTAGAGGTTCTTCCAACAAGACAAAGGATCTGGGCAGCTAGATGGTACAGTGAATAGAATGCCGACCCCAGAGTCAGGAGGACCTGAGTTCAAATCTGATCTCAGACACTTAACACAAAACTATCTGTGTGACCTTGGGCAAGTCACTTAACCCCAACTGCCCTACCTTCCCCTCTCAAAAAAAAGCAAAAAAAACCCCAATACCAAGGATTAAAAAAGGATAACCATTGTTATAACTAGTATTTATATGGCTCTAGAAATGCTGTATATAGCAGTAAGCAAAAAAAGAAATTGAAGAAATAAGCATAAACAGAAACTAATTACTGGATTTTTTTGCACATGATACTATTGATTAATTGGTAAGCATTTATTTATTAAGTGCCCACTATGTGCCAGGGTCCATGCTAAAAGCTGGGGATACTGAGACAAAAGACAGTCTCTGCATTAATGAGGAAGAAAACATATAAATATATAGAAAGCAAGCTATGTATAGAATAAGTAGGGAATACTTTGCAGAGGGAAGGCCCTAGAATTAAGAGGGGTTGGAAAAGGCTTCCTGTAAAAGTTGGGATTTTAACTGAGAATTAAAAGGAGGCAGGGAGGTCAAAAGACAGAGCTGAGAAGGGAGAGATTCCAGGCATGGGGAATGTTGTTCAGTTGTTTCAGTCACGTCTGACTCTTCATGAACCCTTTTGGGGTTTTCTTGGCAAAGATACTGGGCTGATTTGCCATTTCCTTCTGCAGCTTATTTTATTGATGAGGAAACTGAGGTGAACAAGATCAAGCAATTTGCTCAGGGTCACACAGCTAAGAAACGTCCGTCCGAGGCCAGATTCGCTCTCAGGAAGAGGAGTCTTTCTAATTCCAGGCCTGGTACTCTATCCCCTGAGCCACTTAGCTGCCCTAGGCATGAGGAATAGTCAGAGAAACTGCCAAGAGCCAAGAGACAGAGAGTGTCTGGTTTGTGGAACAAGTCGGAGTGGGGAGGAAGGCATAAGAAGACTGGAAAGGTGGATAAGGGCTAGATTATGAAGGGCTTTGAAGGTCAAGCCAAGTGTTTCGCATTTGATCACAGAGGTGACAGGGAACCACTGGAGTTTATTTAGTAGAGGAGTGACATGACAGAGCTGTGACTGAATGGAGGATGGATTGGAGCGGGGAGAAACCTGAGACAGACGGAATAGCTATAATTACAATAATCCAGGCATGAGGCAATAAGGGCCTGCACCAGGTAACAGTGCCAGAGGAGAGAAGGGGGCTTATTCAGAAGATTCTGCAAAGTCAAACTGTCAGGCCTTGGCAGCAGCTCAGATGAGGGGGTGGGAGTGGGGGGTGAGAGATAACGCCTAGATAACGCCCCAGGGACTGGGAGGATGGTGTTGCCCTCTACAGTAATAGGGAAGGTAGGACAGGGGAAAGTTTAGGGGGAAAGATAATGAATTCTGTCTTAGACCTGTTTAGTTTAAGATGTTTACTAGAATCCAGTTTGAGGTGTCTGAAAGACAACTGGAGATAAGCAGAGAGTTTGGGGCAGGAAAGGTAGATTTGAGAAACAACATCATAGAGATGGTGATTAAATCTTTGGATTTAGAATCTTGAGATTACCAAGGAAAGTGAGGGAGAAGAGAAGAAGGTCTGGGATAGAACCCTGAAGGATACCTATGGTTAGAAGGCATGGTCTGGAGGAGGTTCTAGCAAAGATGACAGAGAAGGAACTGTCAGATAGGAGAACCAGGAGAGAATGGGATCTCTAAAACCTACAGCAAAGAGAGGAGACCAAGGAAAAGAAGAAGGCGGTCAGCAATGTAAAAGGCTGAAAAACGGTCAAGAACAATGAAGAGAGAGAAAAGGCCCCTGTGTTTGGCAACTAGGAGATCGTAGGTAACTGGAGGGAGCAGTTTTGGTGAAATGATAAATTCAGAAGCTGGATTGTAAGGGGTTAAGAGAGCAAGAGAAGAGAAAATGGAGTCCCCTGTTGTAGCTGGCCTTTACAAGAAGTTTAGCTACAAAAAGATAGAAGAGATATAAAATGGTAATTAGTGGGATAGAAAAATCCAGTGAGATTGTTTTCAGGATGGGGGAGATATGGGCTTGTTTGCAGGCAGGAAGGAAGGAGCCAGTAGTCAAAGACTGAAAATTAGTATGAGAATAGAGATGACAGAGGGGATAATCTGTTCCCTAAATATTCAACTAAAATTAATTAAAACAATAGTTTCAGCAAACAAAAAAAGCATTACCTTTTTTGTATGTTACCAACAAACCCCAGAAAGGAAGAGGAAATACTCCACGTTTTTAATAATGTAAAAAGAAATGCAAGTTAAAATAATTTGTTGATGCTACCCTGCATCCTTCAAATTGACCAATGCGGCAGGTCAAAGGTGAAATGACCAAGGAAACAAAGGTTCCGTCTTCCAAGCATATCAATTTATCAAGCAGCATCTGGTAATTGCCCATAAACTGGGACCAGACCTCTTCAACTTAGGCCATGACCTCACATACAAGAGAAATAGATGTTTAGACATTAAAAACAATTAAATAAGACCAATTAATTAAAGGAAACAATACAGCATTAGGTAATCTGATTTCTAACTGGAGGAAAGATCAGGGACTTTCCAAATTGGAAGGGAGAAAATAAAGAGGCAGATTCCCTGAAATCAGAAAAGGAAGTGTCCTACTCCTACCTGCCCCCGTCCCACCCACTGTCTATAAATAATCAAAGGAACCTGGAAACAACCACCGACCGATTGGTAAGTTTGGGACCAGTTTTCAGATAATGCATAAGGGTTGCTTGAGATGTATGATTGCGAAAAAACTCCTAGTATTAATCTTAGAATCTGAGTTTCTGATCAGCATAACCTAGGTCAGGGGTGGGGAACCTGGGGCCACAAGGCCACATGTGACCCTCTAGATCCTCAAGTGCAGCCCTTTGACTGAATCCAAACTTCACAGAAGTCTTGAGGATCTAGTGGGCCTCATGTAAGGTCCCCCACCCCTGACCTAGGCCTTTACTTCGGGGTTTCTAAGCAGCAGGGAGAGGTGGTCCAGTTTCACAGCCAAGCAGGGCTACATTCAAATAATACAATAAGGTTTTCTCCCAATTCCCACAACCTAGGGCCTCAAGGCCACATGTGACCCTCTAGATCCTCAAGTGCAGCCCTTTGACTGAATCCAAACTTCACAGAACTCTTGAGGATCTAGACAATGAAGAAACTAGTGTTTTTCACAGATAATATAAAGCTCTGTTCATAGGACCCAAAATTCCACTAAAATTAATTGAAACATCTCAAATATTACATGGTAGAGCTAGGTAGAATCAATAGAGTGTCATGCCTGGAGTCAGGATGACTCATCTTCCTGAGTTCAAATCTGGCTTCAGACACTTATTATCTGTGTGACCCTGGGCAAGTCACTTAACCCTATTTGCCTCAGTTTCCTCATCTGTAAATTGAACTGCAGAAGGAAATGGAAACCACATCAGTATCTTTGCCAAGAAAATCTCAAATGGGGTCACGAAGAATTGAACATGACTGAAATGACAATAACAATAAATATTACATACACATCAGGTTGTTGGGTTTTTTTTTAAAGTATGTAACAAATTTAACATGGTAGTTCCAAAACTGGCCTTCTTTTTTATGTTTGAACTTCCTTCTGTACTTTTCTGGGCATTTTCTGGGTCTCAAAGTAAGTTCGTGTAAGAATGAAAAGGTGCTTGTGCCCCCGCAGAATTCTTCCTGTAATGTGTATTCTAACCAACCCTGGTTCTTCCACTTACTGTGTGATCTTGGTCAAGTCCGTTACCTCTTGGCCTCTGCTATAAAATGCAGCGGCTGCACATCTTCAGCCATAATATTCTTTGGTCCGTGGTCTTTTCCAGCTCTTAACATTCTGTGATTCTCATCTCTCAGCCCATTAGAATTATCAGGACTTTGCCTCATGGTGCCAAATTAATGACAACACTTGAAATTCTTTGGAAATAATAGAGCTTAGCACCTCGTTAGCAAGAATAATTAGCTAAAAACCCAACTTCCCAATGTCAGGCTGGAGTGAGGCTGTTCCAAGCCCTTCCTGATCCCCTGTGCACGACCAGTGGGTGGCTGGCTGACCAAGACAACACTGCTGGTATGCTGGCTTTCCTCACCGTGCAGCAGCATTCCCACAGCCTCAACGGAGGGGGCTAGTATTTGCCTCAACAACAAAAATTATTTGTTATAGCTCTGGACTCCAAATACTGATATTAGCCAACATTTATATCATTCCTTTTTCTCAAAACACTGTACAAATATTATCTCATTGGTTCCTCACGACAACCCTGGGAGTTAGGTGCTATTTATCCCTATTTTTACAGGTAAGGAAATTGAGGCAAAGCAAAGTTAAGGGACTTGCCTAGGGTCACAAAGGTTAGTGTGTGCTCCTGCTACCAGATTTGAATTCAAGTCTTCCCGACTTTAAGTCTAGTGCTATCTCCCGTTATTTGTTATTGTTCATTTGTTTCAGTTGTCTCTGACTCTTTATGACTCCATTTGGGGTTTTCTTAGCAAAGACACTAGAGTCATTGGCCTTTTCCTTTTCCAGCTCGTTTTATAGATGAGGAAACCAAGGCAAACGGGGTTAAGTGACTTGCTCAAGGTCACACAGCTAGTAAGTATAGGAGGCAAGATTTGAACTCAGGGAGATGAGTCTTCTGGACTCCAGACCCAGTGCTCTATCCACTGTACCTCAAACACAGATTTTTATAGAAACATTTTTTCTCTCTCACTCCAATTCCACTGCAAATTAGAAATTTGCATTTAGAAGCATTTGGGTCATATTAAACATTGACACTAGGTGGAGCTGTGGTCTATCCTACCCTATGGTTCTTGCTCCCGGCCTGGTAATTATATAACTGCTGTGGACTATGTGGTTTCCAGTTCTTAGGGAGCCCCCTTTGGGTTTGGAACTCGTGGGACTATGCTGTATAGGAATTTAGCTCTCTCAGCTGTGATCCTTTTCCTCTTCGCCTCCCTAGAGGATGAGCTGGTACAGAGGGGGTCCTTGTAAGTCGAGAATTCTTTGAGTAGGAGATACTCAGTCTGGGTAGAGTTTAACCCAGAGCTCTTACATATAGACACTCAGCAACACTTCTCACTTCGACTATAGACACAGTCATTTCTCCCTTGGTGCTATCTAGGAAGCTTATAGCCAGATTCAGGGTCCACTGGCTTTTCCCCAAGTGTTCTTTCCCCATTCAGGGACTTCTGAAGCTCAAAACTGTGCAGTCAGATAGTAATATCTATTCCATCATTATCATAATCCCCAAAATGCTGATACTAGGAATAAGCACTGTGCCCAGAACCCAGGCCCCCTGTGGTCAGCTCCACAGGCAGAGGTCATCCATCTTTATTAGCCTTGTCCCAGAACCCCCGTGAACATGCCCTCAAAAGCCCTTTTCTCTATTCACTCAGCATAGAATTGGTTCCAAAGATTCACATTTAGAGGCCCTTCTTTTCTTATGTTCACCCCCCAGAATGCAACTGGGGCTCTTGACTGGCATTCTTCTGTCGATGCCCCCTATCTTGCTGAGTCAGAGGACTTCCCAGGTTTCTACTTAAATCACTCCAAAGAACCTCTTCCAACTGCCACCAACAGGCACAGACTCCAGATCTCTCTAGCAGGGCACCAGATGAATCAGTTGCCTAAGAAAAACATCCAGACAGCTCTACTAGCCCCAGGGGTTAGGGGCAGTTACAAGCATTCTCCTTCTTGACTGATTTTGTTTTGTTTGCTTGCTTGCACAGCTGTTTGCCTTTCTCCAGGATTCCCAACCTTAACAATCTCCGTGAATTCAACTATGGATTCTTTTTTCCCTCCTAGGCCAGGGTCTTCAGGGTTAATTAAAGGAAAAACAATCATAGTCATAGAACAGAGAAGGTTAGAGCTGGAATTAGAACACAGAAAGTTAGAATTAGAAAAAAGACATTAAAAAGTCCAGCCCTCTCATTTAAGATTTTAATTTTTTTCAGTTAACAAAGTTTTATTTCTTCTCACTCCCACCTCCTTTCCCCATTGGAAAAGAAAAAAAGAAAAAACTCTTGTAACAAATGTGTATGTTGAAGTAAAACAAAATCCCATATGGGGGTGGAGGGTGGTCTGTGTCTGTGTGTCTATATTTTGAATTTTGAGTCCATTGCCACTCGTTACCATCAGGATGTGGGGTGGCAGGGTTCATCCCCAGGACTGGGAAACTGTGCCTTCATTTTACAGGTAAGGAAAGTGAGATCAAATCAATCTAACAAGGAAATGCTAAGAGATTTTTGTTTCTGTTTCCTTAAGAAGTAAGCTTGTCACATGCCCTTGGCTGCTTAACCTTTCTGGGTCTCAGTTTTTATAAAATGGGTTTAGCTTCATACTCTGTTTGATCTACATGGATGTCGTGAATGAGATCTTGAATGTCAAAGCTATTTTTAATGTATCTTTTAAATGTTCCACAATGAACAAAAAGGCACAGCCTCTCAGATAAAATATAGACTCTTTGTTTAATTTTTGAAGCCCCAAACAGCCTCATCAAGCATTATTCCCTTTTTTTGAACTCTGCAATCCAAATTGTCCTTTTCTCTGTTCCTCATACAACACACTCCATCTCCCATCCCCATGCCTTTGCATTGGTTGTCCCTCATGCCTAGAATGTACTCGCTCCTTATCTCTGCTTCACAGAATCCCTTACTTCTTTGAGGAAGTAGCTCAGGTATCACCTTCCTGAATGAAGCCTTTCCTGACCATTCCAAACATTAATGCTCTCCCTCCCAAACTACCTAATAGTAATATTTAACCACTTTGTATTTATTTACTTTATATTTGTGGTGTGTACTTTTATAGTTACTTGTCTCCCCCATTGGAAACTCCTTTCAAGTAGGATAATTTCAGTATTTGTATCTCTAGGACCTGGCACAAAGTTTCGCACATAGTAGCTGCTAAATAAATTAAATTATTTAAATAAATTGAAATTAGCTCAATTTATCACAGTATATTAGCAAAAATAACAAAGAATGATAAATTTCATATTGGTGATGTTGTAAGGAAAAAGTCACTATTTCATCATTGGTGAGATTATAGACTAGAGGAAATTTTTAAAGATCAATATGGCAGTGGCAGCTAGGTGGCCCAGTGAATAGAGCATGGACCCTGGAGTCAGGAGGACCTGAGTTCAAATTCAGCCTCAGATACTTGACACATTTACTAGCTGTGTGACCTTGGGCAAGTCACTTAACCCCAATTGCCTTGCCTTCCCCCCTCCAAAAAAAATCAATATGGTAATATACAGTGAGTCACAAATTTGATCCTACCTTTTGATCCAGATATTCCTTTGCTAGGATTTTATCGCAAAAGAATCATGAAATAGGAAAAATAAATAAATCAACCTATCTCTACAAAAAATATTTATAGCAGTTTAATTTTAAAATTTCAGTGCTCTTATCACAAACACAAAAATATAATTATTACTACTAATTAATATCATTCTGGTCCATTTGAGAGAAGTTAGCTGGGAAAGGACAGGAGAGAATAAGACCACCCCCACTCAATTATGCTTTTTAAAAGACACAACCCTGCCTCACTCTACCCTGCCACCACTACTCCCTGAAAAAAGTAGCTGGGAGTCCATATCTAACTGGGAGTCCTTAAACTTGCCTGCTGACTAAACAGTTTCTTACAGGAGTTGCTGCTCCAATCCTACTCCAAAGCTGTTGGGTATTTTTTGGACCTAGGGTTTCTACCTGACCCGTCTCCCAGTAAAAGAGAAACAACTCAGTCTGCCACCTCAGATAATAACTCACGCACCAGGGAACTTTATTGGCAATCAAGGATCAGGCTCCCGTAAAACAGAAAGCAAAAATAAAACGAAGGCATACAGCAAAACAAAATGCGCAGAGCTTAGATCCAAGGTTGGACAACATTTGCATCTATCTCCCAACTCTACCCCATTTCTTCTCCAGCCTCTATTTTTCAAGTCAAGAAGACAAGCATTTATTAAGAGCCTACTAAGTACCAGTCACTGTGCCAAATTCTTTTTAAAACATTTGCTCTCTTTTCCCACTCTCAACAACTGTGCCCCACAAAGGGACAACTTGGCAGGGAGGGGCTGACATCTCCCTTCCTTCCAACTGCCTTCTCCTTGCTAGCAACACTTAGTTCAAGTCCTTAAGGATGTATAATTTCTTTTTTTTTTTTGGAGGGGGAAAAGCAAGGCAATTGGGTTAAGTGACTTGTCTGAGGTCACACAGCTAGTAAGTGTGTCAAGTATCTGAGGCTGAATTTGAACTCAGGTCCCCCTGACTCCAGGGCCCATGCTCTATTCACTGCACCCTTAGCTGCCCTGAGGATGGGTAATTTCATCAACATGGGTATATCCTTCACAGACAAGAACTGAAACCCCAGGGAACCACTTAGTTCAGAGGTTCTCTAACTTTTTGTTCTCAGGACTCAGAAAAAATGATTGAGATCCCTTCTTCCCTTGCAATTTTATCTATGTGAATTACATCTATCAGTATTTGCCGCATCGGAAATTAAAACCTCTTGTGTTATTACGAAAATAGTTTTGATTCATAGAACCTTTGAAAGCGTCATTGGGAACTCCCGAGTTTCTCTGGACAATACTTCAAGAACCTTTGATTAAGTCCATATATCTTACCAAGAATCACAACATTATAGACAAGAGGTCAACCTCTTTCTCTAAAAACCTAGGGTACAGCCACCAGTTCCTTACAAGGCTGGATTCTTCACATTTATATTCCCAGAGCCTAGCACAGTGACTGACACTGGCACACAGGAGATACTTCATGAATATGTGTTCATTGATTGGTTGGGAGATCCCATGACACTCTTGGTCAGCTCTAACTGTTACAAGTTTTTTATTACTTCAAATCTCAGTCTTCCTACAAATTCTACCCATGCTCCTTGTTTAGTTTCCTGGGGCCAGTTTAAGTAAGTCTACTTTCTTCCATCTGAGAGCCCTCTGAATTCTGGGAGGCAGCTACTGCGGTTAGATAAATCTCTTCTCTAGGGGGATCATCCTTAATTTCTTCACTTCCTTATATGGTATGGTCTTGAGGTCCCTTAGCATGCTGATCACCCTCCTCAAACAAATGTCCTTCCTGAAATATGGTGTCTAGAAATCAATCAAAGAACTGGCTGGGATAGAACATGATAGAACTATCACCTTCCTCATTTTTGACACTATTGCATTTTTAATGTGGCCAAAAACCACATTAGCTTTTTTTGGCTGTCTTATTAGACTATTGATTCATACTAAGTTTATGCTAAATCTCCCCCAGAGCATTTTGGTTTTTGTTCTCTTTTTTTCTTTTTAAATATATTATTGGTGCTATTTTTTGTTTCCTTTCCATCACTTATTTCTTAATGACTTCCTCACACTCAGTAGAACCCTGCCTTTTAACACATGAATATAGTTAAAAACAAATAAACACTCGGCCATGTCTGAGGATGTATGACTCATTCCACACCTACAAAATGTAATGCCACCTCTATTTAGGGAGGTGTGTTTTACCATCAACCTTCTAAAGTCATATTTTATTTATCAGAATGCATGTTTTTAAACGAGCCACTTTCCACCCAAACTTTACCATCCTTCACTTTAGGAAGTTGATTTCTTGGACCCAAATGTAAAACTTTGCATTGATCACTATTAAATTTTATCTTGTTAGATTTGACTTATAGTTGTAACTTCTTGATCTTTTTGGATCCTACATCAATGACAATGTGCTACCAATCCCTCTTAGCTTCACATCAATTGCTCTCTTTACAACCTTATTATTTACTCCCCTGGAGGCATTCTGCAATCCCATAGCCTCCTTTCTTTTCCTCTCACGAGACATTCCATCTCCCTATTCTGGAATTTTCACTTGCTGTAACCCATGCCTGAAATTCTGTCCCTCCTCAACTCCGTGTATTCCTTGGCTTCTTTCTGGTCTCTATTACAGTCTTACCTTTAGCAAGGATCCTTTTCCTGTCCTTAATTTAATGCCTTCCCTCTGAAATGACTCACAATTTGTCTGTCTAACTTACTGGTTCATAGTTCATGTTTGCATGGTCTCACTCTTTAGACTGTGAGTTTCTTGAAAGCAGACTGTTCCTTACCTTTTTTATTTTTTAATCCCTACCATTTAGGGAAGTGCCTGGCACAAAGAAAATGCTTTATATTTGCTTGATGATTTGAGTTTTCCTTCTTTGCCATTGCTAAAACTGTTGAAAAACACTGAGACAAGAGTTGGGATACCACACTAAAGTTGTCCCCTGAGTTGACATTATTAACCCATTAATAACTATTCTTTTGGTACAAATCATTCAATCAGTTTGGAACCCACTTACCTTTCCTATCCTATAATCCTCATCTTCCCATATTGTCCACAAGCATGACAAACTTTGTCAAATGCTTTGTTGAAATCTAAATATATTGTGTTAAAAACATTCTTCTAATCCTGCAATTTACATATGCTATCAAAATTGGAAGTGAGGTTAGTTTGCATTTGTCTTCATAAATTCATTCTTGAAAACACCTCTCCCTTCTTGTGCCAACTTCCTCAGCAAAATATTAGGCCAGGGTAACTTACCAATCTTTATCTAATCCCTTGAGACCCAATGTACATATCAGACCATGCCTCATTTACCTCTCATTCTCTATCATGAGATAGAAAATTGACACTGAAGATCTAACCTTTAGCCCCATGATTCTTGTTTTGGTTTTTGGGGTGGTTTTTTTTTTTTTTTGCTTTTTGGAGGTGGGAAGGCAGGGCAATTGGGGTTAAGTGACTTGCCCAAGGTCACACAGCTAGTAAGTGTCAAGTGTCTGAGGCCAGATTTGAACTCAGGTCCTCCTGACTCCGGGGCCAGTGCTCTATTCACTGTGTCACCTCACTGCCCCTTCCTCCATGATTCTTCACATGTTTACATCAACAGCCAGTCCCTTCCAAATGGCTAAAATCAGGTCCAGAATAAAAGTTCCTCTAGTTACTTCCTCTATTTTTAAGAGTTGAAATTATGATGAAATAAATACTCTTTTTATCAGTTGTGGTGAAAAAAAATAGGCACCTAGAAGCCTGACCTAGAAATATGACCCTCTTCACTCTTTGCTAGTCTGATCCTGAGACAATAAATATACAGTTGTTCATTGCTAGACCTGTACTTGGAAACTTTCTATCTTCAGAGCACTTACCAAATTTTGTGACCTGCCTAAATAGCTATGGTGAATCCAAGGTCACTTCCACTAGCCCTCCTCTTAACAAGATGTCACCCAAGACCCAGTGATCCTTCCACAAGAGTTCTGGGAACATGTGAACTGGGATTGGTCCCATGAGAAATGTACTCTAAAGGGCCATTTCTTCTCTTTAGCTCTTTGGCTACATTTGGAGTCAATCCAGAAAAATCTCTCAAATAAAGTGTGGATCCCAATACACACATAGGTACTTGATATGCAGTATGTGAATCACATATGGAAGTTTTTATTTAAATTGTCACAGAAAATAAATGACCCCGAGGACTCCCAGGAGTCCATAAATACAGAAACATAAAGCACTCACATAGCCCATTAGACTCATTAGATTCCTTCAAAAGGCAAAGGCACATGAGGAGGGAAGGAGGAAGGGAGGGAAGGAGGCTTAATTCCCATTCATCTTCCACTTAACACTGTCCAAGCATCTCCCATGTGTGGGAGGGTTGGCAAAGCCCAGATCTCCCAGCCTCCCATAATGTGTTCTAACACTCAAACGACTGCAGGGCCACATTGGTGGTCTTCCTCCAACCAAGGAGGATACTACTGAGGAAATCAACACTTGAACTTGGGAACCCTCAAATTCAGGCTTTGTAATAATAAAACCTAGTGTTTATATAGTGCATTAAGATCTGATTTATGCCATCTTATTCGACTTTCAACAACAACCTCGTGATGTAGCCATTGTTATCACCCTCGTGTCACAGATGAGGAAACTGAAGCAACCAGCCAGAAACAGTGAGATGAGGAGAATAGCTCGAGGTTCTTCTTCCTCCCATCCATCCTCCGTTCAGCCACTAACATGATTGTCCTGAAGCACAGATCCATTCATGCCCTCCTGCACCTCCCACTCCATAAATAACAGCAGGACCAATTGCCTCCAGGATCAAATACAAAGTGCCCCGTTTAGCATTCAAAGACCTTTATAACCTAGCTCCTTTCTGCCTTGCCCATCTTCGTACCCCTTACTCCCTAATGCGTTCTCTTCGATCCACAAACACTGGCCTCCTGGTTGTTCCACAAAAAAGACACTCTAGGGCCAGCTAGGTGACACAGTGAATTGAGCACCAGCCCTGGAGTGAGCAGGACCTGAGTTCAAATTTGACACTTGACACTTGACTAGCTATGGGCTAGTCACTTAAGTCCAATTGCCTTGCCTTTCCCCCTCCAAAAAAATTTTTTTAAAAGACACTCCACCTACCTCGGCTCTGGGCATTCTCTCTGGCTGTCTTCCATGCCTGGGATGCTCTCCTTCCTCTGATCCAACTACTGACTTCCCTGGCTGCCTTTAAGTCCCATCTAAAATCCTGCCTTCTATAGGAAGCCTCCCCTGGTTGCTCTGAATTCCAGTGCCTTCCCTCTGTTAATTATTTCCTATCTATCCTGTATATAGCTTGTTTTGTATATATTTGCCTGTTGTCTCCTCCATTAGATTGTGAGATCCTTGAGAGCAGGGACTACTGAGTTGCGTCTGACTCCTTGGCTCCGTTTGGGGTTTTTCTTGGCAGAGACACTGGAGTGGTTTACCATTTCCTTCTCCAGTTCATTTTACATATGGGGAAACTGAGGCAAGCAGGATTAATGTCTTGCCCAAGGTCACACAACTATTGTCTGAGGCTGGATTTGAACTCAGATCTTCCTGACTCCAGGACTGGTGCTCTATCCACTGTACCACCTAACTGCCCCCTAGCACATGGTAGGCATTTAATAAATGTTCATTGATTAGAATAGAAGGTATCTAAGATCTCTCCCAGCTCTGAATCTATGATGCCACAGTTCTTTCTAATTTAATAGGATGGGACAAGGCTTGTAGGAAGGCAAAAAGAGCCTGCTGTGTACTAGGCACTCTGGGGGTACAAAGAAAGACAAAAGACAATCCCTGCTCCCAGGGAGCTCAAGGTGTAATGGAATCGATCGGGAAAAGGCTTCGAGAACCAGGGTCCCCTGCGTACCCCCAGAGGAGGCATCAGAAAAGGCCGTCAGTGGAGAAATGAAACATTATTGGTTTCTTATGCCTCGGATTCCCCTGTACCTCCCTCATGCCCCCGACTCTTTTCACTAAAGGCTTTTTCTGTCTCTCCTCAGTCCTGTACCTGGAAGGATCTGTCCTTGTATTTGAGGATATCTTCAAACTGATAGCTTTCTACTGTGTCAGTAGGTAAGTAGAACTCGGCCCCCACTCCCTTTTACCCCTTTTTGCTCAATTAAGTGTAAACAAAAGTTAGCATTCCTTTTCCAAATTCTCTCCCTCCTTCCATCTCTTCCTTTCCCCTTCCTTGAAAAGGCAGCAATTTGATATAGATTATACAGGTACCATCGTGCAAAATGTATTTTTTTTTGTAAGCAAATATTTTATTTAAATCACTTGTCAAATCACAGTTTACCAAGTGTATATGAACATAATGAAACACTGTTAAGACAAGTGGGCGTATATATGGAGAAAACATAATCTAGTATCTATCAAAAACCACTTTCCAAAGAACTTGCCTTATTTCATGCCATGTGTATGTGGATATGATCCAGGATACAAGAACAATTCATCTTCCAGTCGCTGACAAACCCAGGCCATCAGAGGTATCACTAACGAAGGCGATGGAACAGAGGCTGTCCACAGCAGGCTCTGCTATAGTGGAGTGGAAAGAATACTGGCCCCGGAATCAGCAGGCCTCAGTTCAAACACTATCTGGGATACTAACTACCTGTGTGACCTTGGACAAGTCACTTGACCTTTTGCACCTCAGTTTCCTCATCTGCAAAATTAGAGTATTAGACTAGATGATCCCTGTGGTCTCTTTTAAGTCAAGATCAGGATCCTTCACGCTTCCCCATCTTTCAGTATGTTTCTCTAGGTAAAAATGGGTCAGAACTGGGATTCTTAAGGGGATAGAGCACAGTCAGGAGGAGCTGAGCTCAAATCTGGCCTCAGACACTTATTAGCTGTGTGACCCTGGGCTTAACCCTGCTTGTCTCAGTTTCCACATCTGTAAAATGGGCTGGAGAAGGAGTGGTCAACCATTCCAGTACCTTTGACAAGAAAGCACCAAACAGGGTCATGGAGACCTGACAAGACCAAACATCATTTTATATATGTATACATACACACACATATATTTTATATTTATATATATATACATATATATGTATGTGTGTGTGTGTGTATGTATGTATAAAATGTTTCTCTTTTAACCATAGTGGGTTCCCACCCTGAGTCACTGCTCTAGGAAGCAGCTTCCCCACCCACCCACACACCACCCCCCATTTTCCATAACCAAAGGGTCCAGGGCAGATTTGAATTCCACCTCTGCCTCCTACTAATTAAGCTTCTGTTTTCTCATCTGCAAAATGGAGATAATACTTTTAGTCTCTACCTCACTATTTAATTGGGAAAATAAAATGGAGATGTGTATAAAGCACTTTATAAACCTTGAAGTATATTTTAGAATTGGAAATTACCTTAAAGATCTTCCACCCCGTCATACTACAGATGGAGGAAATGAGGCCCACAGAGAGGAAGTAATTTGCCCAAGGTTACACATATAATAAGCATCAAATTTGTTGTTTATTCCTGTCTAACTCTTCATGACCTCATTTGGGGTTTTCTTGGCAAAGATACTGGAGTGGTTAGCCATTCCTTTCTCCAGCTCATTTTATACATGCGGAAACTGAGGCAGAGTTAAGTGACTTGCCCAGGGTCACACAGCTAGTAAGTGTCTCTAAGGGCAGATTTGAGCTCAGCTCCTCCTAACTGTGCTCTATCTACTCTGCTGCCCCAACTGGTACTTAAAATGATTTCCAATGTTTTTCCTGCTATACGTTACATTGCCTCATCATTAGTTCAGTCCAGTAACGATGAGTGTTTTAGGGTACACTTTTCATCAATAACCTGAAAGTAAGTCAAGAAAAAAAGAATTGAGTGGTGCTTCCTTCATTCAGGAGTAGCTGGTAGGTACCAAGGACTCATCAGCCCGTCTGTGGGACTGAGGAGTGGCCCATGTGTATTTAACTTTGGGGCTGGGTAGGATGAAAGTAACAACTGTGAAATGAGAATAGGAATACTTGTCTGCCTCCCAGGTTTCTTGTGAGAAAAACATTTCTCTAAAGCCCTATATAACTATAAATATTAGTCTATAAATATAAGCTATTACTAAGCTGGGGACTAGACTTAGTGGTGGAGGGAACTCTCAAGTAAGAAACATCCCCCCACCAATGCAGGGTCACACAGCCAGCGTCTGATAGAGTAGAATATGAATTCAGCTCTTCCTGGCTCCCACCCCGGCTCTCCATCCACTAAGATACACTCCTTATCAAAGCTTTTCTCTCTCTGAATTCCCATCTATGCTGCGGTGGATAGAGTTCCTGGTCTGAAGTCAGGAAGACTCATCTCCCTGACTTCAAATCTGCCCTCAGAATCTTACTTGCTGTGTGACCCTAAGCAAGTCACTTAACCCTGTTTGCCTCAGTTTCCTCATCTGTAAAATGAGCTGTAGAAGGAAATGGCATATCACTCCAGTATCTCTACCAAGAAAACCCAAAATAGAGTCACAAAGAATTGGATATAGCTGAAAATAACTGAACAACAACTCCTGCCCTTCTCCCGATCCTCAACCTTAGGCAACAAGGCCATGAGTTCCTGTTGACACTGATGCCCAGAGACACCAAGCAAAGACTTCCATTGGAGAGAAAACAAAGCTTGCAGTCTCTCAGCAGATGTTTTCCAAGTGTCATGTTAATGAGTATGTCCTGACTTAATTGTCTGATGAATATACATACACTGAAGAATGAAATAAAGAGAGAAAGGAAAGAGCTAGAAAAAGTAAGGAAGAAAAGAAATAGCACTTAATAGCGTTTTAAAAGTTGTAAAGTGCTAAAGTATTTATTATTTTATTTTATCTTATATTTTGTTACATTTCAGATCCAAGCTATTCTCTTCCTTCCTCCCTCCCAGTCCTACACTAGAGATGGCCAACATTTTATTTATGTATATATATGAAGCTATCCAGTACATAGTTGAATATATTAGTTCTTTCTCTGGAGATAAATAGCATCATCCTTCATAGGTCCTTTGTCATTGATCTGAATATTCAAATTACCCAGAACAGTTTAGTCATTCACATTTACTCTTCAAACAGTATTACCATTACTATATGCAATATTTTCTTGGTTCTACTCAATTCATTTTATGCAAGTCTTTGCTTATTTTCCCAAAACCAAACTCCTCATCGTTTCTTACAGCCTGGTGGTATTCCATCATAAACCACAACTTATTCAGCCATTCCCAATTGATGGGCATCCCCTCAATTTTCACTTCTTTCCCACCATACAGATCTCATGTGATCTTCACAACCACCCTGAGAAGTGGGTACTACTATTATTCCTATTTCATGGGTGAGGGAACTGAGGGGGGAAGAGGTTAAGTGACTTGTCCAGTCTCACACAGGTAAGTATTTTCTGATGCTGAGATTTGAACTTCCTGACTTCCAGGTCCAGTGCTCTATCCACTTGCACCACCCACCTATGAAGAAAAGAGCATTTACTTAGCATTTAATATGAGCAAAGCCCTGGAGATGCAAATAGACTAAGTAGGAAAGTCCCTTATGTTAAGGTCTTTACATTCTCAAGGGACTGCTGAGAGGGAGAGATAAAATGTTAGATGACAGAGCCATGATCTAAAAAGATCTTTACAGGCTAAGCTGGCGGACCAATTCCATCCAATAAGGTGAAATCTAATAGAGAATAGTGAAAAGTCTTACTCTAGGGTTCAAAAAAAAACCAGCTTCACAAATTCAGGACAGATAAGGCAGGGGCATGGAAAAACGATCTATTCTGCTGAAAATCCAAGAGATTTTTAGTAGACAGCAAGCTCAGAATGAGTCAACAGTGCAACATGACAAGGAAGGGGGAAAAAACCTGGTAATATATAAAGTAATGCAGTAAATAGAGTACTTGACCTAGAACAATGAAGACCGGAGGTCAAATGCAACTTCAGACATTTATTAGCTGTGTGACCCTAGACAAGTCACTTGAGTTTCCTCAACTGTAGAATGAGATAATAATTGTACCTACTTCCTAGGATTGCTGTGAAGGTTAAATGAAATGATATTTGTGAAGTGCTTAACATAGTTCCTGGTGTATTGTAGATGCTTAATAAACCCTTTTTACACTTCTATATTAGATTGCATTAAGAGATGCCTAATGTTCATAACATGGGCATTAATAATCCTGTAACAGGAATATCGCACTCTGTGGAGCAGCATTTTAGAAAGGACATTGATCCATGAGAGTCCAAACAAATGAAGTTGACCTGGACAGTGAGAGTGCTCAAGATTACCATATATGAGGAGCAGCTGAAAGAGCTGAGACTCCTTAGCCTGGAGAAGCAGGGTAGCTATTCTCAAGCATGTGAAGAGCTGCCACATGGAGGATGAATTAGATTGGTTTGTCTTGGCCCCAGAGAACAGCTAGGATCAGTGGGTGAAAGCTAGGGAAGCAGATGTAGGTTTTATTTAAACAAAACAAAATTAACAATTAAGACTGTCAAAAAAAATGGGACTATTGCTATTATTCCCAACAGCTAAGGAATTCATAGATTCATTAGACATTTGGCATGAAATGTACCTTAGAATATAAGGTGTTAGAATGTCATACATAAAATGCTGCAACTAGAAGAGTCACTGGGATATTAACACTAGAAAGACTGTTAGAGTGGAGGGGACCTTAGGGACCATCTGCCATTTATGAGTTCCTCATCTCTTCCCATGTATTTTTCTCTTCTCCCCTTCTCTCTCTCCCCAACACTCCCTCCCCCTCCCACCTGTGTGCCTGTACAGAGATTTGCTGCCCTTTACCTTAAGACTGCCTCAGGCGATTTTGGAAGCCAACAACTTTAAAGAGCTTGAAACCATCTCTAACCTGGGGATAGGTAAGTCCTCTACAAAGGAGGAAACAGGTAAAACTTTAACAGAGCAGCCTTTGGGTCTGATCCAGGACTGCGCTGGCCAACAGAGTGAGTTGGGTTTTTCCTGTCCCTTATCCTGGAGCCTTAGGGGAAAAGAATTTCAGGTTTTTAAGTAAACTGACTCTCTGAATCTGAAATTTGATATTTGTAGGAAATCACATGTCCATATGGGTAGTCAGTGTCCTTGGGTCTTGGTGATAGTCTCATGTTAGTGACAAAGCATGTAGTTTATCCTCATGGCTAGAGTGACTTAAATCTAGAGTCTTCTTTCTTTACCTTTCCCCCCCTTCTTCCTTGCAACACAAGCTAGCTGCTAAAACCGTGGTTTTAAGAACATTAAATGACCCTCTGGTAACAGAAGAAAATGGGGAATGAGACAAGTGATATAAAGAGAAATAAAACACTGCCCTTTGTCTTCAGGGTCCTTCCAGCCATGGGAAACCTATGGCCTTGAGGATACATGTGACCTCTAGGTCCTCAAGTGTGGCCCTTTGAAATTTGTTCTGTGAGGTTTGGATTCTGTCAAAGGGCCACATATGAGGACCTAGAGAACCACAGGTATCCTCAAGGCCACAGGTTCCCCACCCCTGGTCCTTACAATCTAGTAAGTTTTTCTAACTGTCCTATGTACTATAGTAACTCCTACCCACCTACCCTAGTCTAATAATAATGCCAAGCTAGTCTATTCTATGGAGCAGCTATGTGGTGCATTGGATAGAGCACTGGGTCCGGAGTCAGAAAGATCTCAGTTCAAATCTAACTTCAGAAATTAGCTGTGTGGCCCTGGACAAGTAATTTAACCCCATTTGCCTCAGTTCCTCATCTGTAAAATTGGGGACACAGCTCCAGAAGGAAATGGCAAACCACTTCAGTCTCTTTGCCGAGAAAACTCCATGGACTTGTCCATGGGATCATGCAGAGTCAGATACATCTGAACAAGTCTACCCTACACCCCAAACATATCACCTCCATGTCTTTACTCATATTGTTCTATATGCCCAAATATGCCTTATACACTGCCTACCCACCTACTCCCACTAATGCATCTTCACTTTTTAAATTCTATCCAATCCCTTGAAGTCACTTCAGATGTTCCCTGTTCCAAAGTTTTTGTTCAGCCATTTTCGACTCTTCATGACCCCATATGGGGTTTTCTTGGCAAAGATACTAGAGTGGCTTACCATGTCCATCTCCAGGTCATTTTACAGATGAGGAAACTGAGGTAAACAGAGTTATGTGACTTTCCCAGGGTCACATAGCTAATCTGAGGGCAGATTTGAAATCAGGGCTTCCTGACTCCAGACCTTGCACTTTATTGCACCAACTAGCCACCCCTGCTCCAAAGAATGGTGCATAATTATGAACCAGAACTAGGGTGTCAAGGAAGCCCATTCCCTGGAAAAGTGACTAGACCTAAAAGAGGGTGCATACTTTAAAGCAATCCTACCTCTCCTCCCTTTCCCCTTACATACTTGGGAGAGTTCTATCAGTCATAGGATCATAAGTAAAAAGTCCTAGAGGTCATTGAGTCCAAACCTCTCGTTTTAAAAAGGAGGAAACTGATCCCCACAGAAATTAAGTAAGCTTCCCAGGGTCATAGCCTAAATATGCCAGAAAAAGGACTTGAATTCAGTTCTTAAATTGTAGAATCATAGTTTTAGAGCTGAAAGGGAATTTTAAGACTACTGAACTCCAGAAGGGCTCCTTTCTCAGGGCCACACAGCTAATATATATCTAAGGTGGGCTTTGAACCCAGTTTTTCCAACTCCAATACTTTATCCCTACTCTAGTATGTTGCTTCTCACTTCCTCCCAAGGCAGAGTGTTATAATGTCAGTGGAATTAGGACACCTGGGTTCAGATTCTGGCTCAGGCTAGCCACGTTTGGACCTGACATTTAAATTCTTCTCATTCCTAAAATGAGGGTGATTGTTCTTGTACTACCTACCTCACAGGGTTGTTATGAGAAAAACGTTTTGTGAACCTCGAAGTCCTATAGAAATGAAGATTGTTTTTGTTTCATTTTTTTTTAAAGTAAAGAACTTCTACTGAACTTAGATTGAGGCATCTTACTGAAGCCTGAGTCAGTCACAAACAGTTTGATTCAGGAATATTTATCTCGTCTGGAGCCTGAGGAGAAGTTACTAGCCTCAGGGAGAAAAAAAAATGTCAAGACTGTATTTGAATTTGAAAAATGCTGATCACCCCTGAGAAAACCACATTCCCTTATGGAACCAGACACCTCTTTTACCCTGGGATGGCTCAGCAGGGATGACGAGTTCCCAGCTACATCTCATGACTTGGATGTCATCTCTAGGGTAGGTGTCAAGAAAGTTGACAGGACTTAAAACTCTGCCATTTCAACATTCACTTCCTTAAAATCTAGGTTCAAGTGAAACCCAATGCTCATACATCTTGGGAAATTGGATTGTCCTGCTTATGCACAGAACTGTCAAGTGTCTGAGGGCCTACTCTGGAAACATGGTTTTCTGAGGCCAGAGCTCTGAGAAGAAACTTTGCCTAGATTTTTTTTCCATTGTATTAGTGCACATCAAATATATTTTCCTGTGCCTCCTCATCCCTGTCAAAGGCCTTCCCTTTATTTAAGAGCCAACTCAGATGTTATCTCCTTTATGAATTTTTTCTTGACCTACCTACCCCACCCTCAGCTAATAGTGATCATGCCCTCCTTAAATGTCTCGTAGTAGAACCTCAGACCGTTGCTTTTTTTTCTCATTCGCTCCAATATCATAGCTGTTTGATCATTTGGACCCATGCCACCCCCAAATAGATTGTAATTTCCTTGAGAATTGGGTCTGTCCTACATTTTTGCCCAGTATAGAGCATTGTAGATATTTAATAGATGTTTTCAATTTAATTAAATTGATGAGATCTTCTAGGATTGCATTTGGCTACTCTGCCCTGTATCAGAACTAGAGTGGTTCATATGCCTCAGACATTGTATTAGGGGGACTTTGACTTCATTAATGTGATTTAAAAGTGTAGATACACTTGGTCTTCTGCCTATGTCCCATTCCCACTTTTAGCCTCCTTTTAGACTGACTTCCTTTCCCTCCTAACTCTTCCCTCATTTCTTCAGTATAATAGAAAGATTCCTATCACCACAGAGCCCTATTCAAGTCCACACCTGTTTTCAGAGAAAACAAATTCCAAATCCACCTAAATATACCATTTTCTAGTCCATATCTCTCTAACTTGTCCACAAAAAGAGAGAATGAGACTCAAATGCTTTGTTGACAGCTGTACAGGGAAGAAATGAAGTATTCTGGAGCTAGCTCCCACCAGCTCCTGGGAGAGCTGATTGTTCAGTTTTCCATGCGAGCATTTTAACCCTAGAAATTGGCAAACCAAATCAGGGTACCATTTATTGTTTTGTTGATTGAATAGACTTAAAGTGATATAGAAAATGTTAATTCTGAAGATTAAACTTAAGTGTTTCTTGCATACTTTTTTGGTTGTTAAACATTTACAGACTTGCTGCAACATGATATATCTGTTATGGTCTTAAAATGTGTATAAAAGATTATGAATTTTATTATATTGATTGGGGGGGTAATTAACCTGTTGTCGTTTTTTTATCTCTCATTCTATTGAGTGACTGTGAAGGAGTGAGCTGCTATAAAGAATGAACTTTAAAAGTGTATCTGAGGGGCAACTAAGTGACACTGTGAATAGAGCACCGGCCCTGGAGTCAGGAGGGTCTGAGTTCAAATCTGACCTCAGACACTTAACACTTATTAGCCGTGTAACCTTGGGCAAGTCACTTAACCCCAGTTGCCCTCTGAAAAGCAAAAAAAGAAAAGTTTATATGAGCCCCTCTAATATCTCAATCCAGAGTATCTTCAGTGCATGGCTAGATCATTATCATAATGATTTTGTAGAACTGAGAAACAACATGTGACATTTTACATTCTCTATGTAAAATTTACATTGACTATTTACATACATTTGCATCCTCTCTTTGTGATATCTTCCCAATCAAGCTGAGTGCTTTTGAATCAGTTTGATTCAATATCAAGCACTTACTACATATTAGGTACTACAATAGATTCTGACAGTACAAAGACACGTGCAAAATCTCCTACCGTCCTATTAGATGGAGACAATATGTGCACGATAAGCAGAGTGCCAGGAAATTTACTATTTGATCATAGGATTTAGAGTTGAAAGGGACCACAGATATCTAGTTCAACTTTCATTTTATGAATAAGAAAACAGAAGTCCAAAGAGGTTAAATAAATTGCTCAAGGTCAGTCACATTGGTAGTAAGTTAACAGAGGCTAGATTTGAATACAGATCCTCCGACTCCAAATCCCATATATTTTCTATAACATTTCCCTACATTTTGTATCTGTCACTAATTTCTTTATATGTTTGGTCAAGTTCAGTTGCTTTTTTCTCTTTAACTTCAGTTTTTTAAATGCCATTTCCCCTCTCTTAGTATACTGGATACTACTACCATGTTAAAATACAGATGTAGTGATTCCATTGTCAACAATGATGAGTCTACATCTCTTTAGAAATGCTGGTGAATCTGTTCCATTTTGCATCTATCTGTTGTCCCTCTGCCAAACTGAAGAAATGATGCTCATAACAGACAATAATTTCATTCTGTAAAAATTTACAATCAGACTTGATCTCTAAACTGCCCTTGGCTGTCATGTTACTCTGATTGGCAAAAATATCTATTGTTTATTGGCTAAGCTAACTTCCTGGCTTTTTTTTTTCCTTTGGCTACTTCATTGTAATAACTATTATCTATCATTCAAATATCTAAGGACTGGTGGTAATCAAAATGAGTGTCTCTACTTTTATCCATTTCCCACTTTTCACGTTATTTTATTAGGTTAAACTAGAGCTGTTGTAAGTGTTCTCATTGTTTCCATCTTTACATTTCCTTCTAATCTGATACCGATTTTTACTTTTTCTGTAATCAACCAATCATTTTATTCTCATGTAAATAAATGTTATAAGACAGTTGATTTCATTTTTTGTGATGTTGAGTCCTCAACATAGTGATCACTTTTTGGTGATCTTCTTGAAGAAAAGTTTCATTATATGTAGGCATTTTGTTTGTTGGTTAGTTGTTTCAGAAATTACTGACTCTTTGTGACTCCTTGAGGTTTTCTTTACAAAGATACTGGACTGGTTTGCCATTTCTGTCTCCAGCTCATTTTACAAATGAGGAAACTGAGGCAAACAGGGTGAAGTGACTTGCCTAAAGTCACATAACATGTAAATGCCAGATTTGAACTCAGAAAGATGTCTTCCTAATTCAAGGCTCAGCACTCTACCCACTGCCCCAAGGCTTCTGGATAATTTGTGTGACTTTGATGCCTTTCATTTCTTAACTATGAACCATATTTACCAGCATTAATTTTACTATCTTCCCTCTTTGTCTACCTACACAATGAAGTCACCAATTACCACAGTATATGTTGATTTGGTTTGGAAAAGCTTTTCATTTCTCCATAGAATTCCTTTATTTCTACATCTTCTACAACAGACGATGATGACAAGTGAGTTGCAATCTTCTTCCTGGTGGTCTGTTCATTATGGTTCTTGAACATTCTAAAGTAAGATGGTCAAGTGCCCCTTAACATTATGCTCCTTTTTGCCTTTGGGCCCAATTAAGGAACAGAGAATGGCCCATGTAATCACATTTCCTGTGCCCATGGTGCTGCCTTCAGATCTCCATGAAGGGGCAATTCCTGAGGCCCTGGTAGAACCTCTAAAAGGAACACTTCCACACCTGGAATGAGACACGAGCAGAGGTAATGAATGGCACCCTCCAAGAAGAGGTGGCATGCCAAGGGCTAACATTATTGTGTAGCTTCTGAGAACTGTGCCCAAGAATTTGTCAATGCCTAATAGAGCATGAAATGTTTTTCTGCTTCTCCTCTGCCCACTTGCCACCCAGCAAAGCCACTAAGGAAAACCACTAAACTAACTTCCCCTTTTTTTCTGAAATGTCATACACCCAAACTGCCCCCACAGTTCACTAACATGTTCTTTGCATACTACTAAGGGTCCCAGCTGCCATAGGAAAGGAGCCAACTAGTGACTGACCAGTCTCTTCAGGAGCAAAGTTCCCTGTGAAATTCAGCCAGTATCCATCAGGAACCAGCCCTTGAGGCCACATGGCTCCCCAGTATACTGGTCCATATGTATTGCTCTCAGACACACAAAATCTAACCCCTCTTCCCACTAAGCTTCCTTCCTGCCTCCAAATGCTCAAACCTTTCTGAATCGGGGCAGTTAGGTAGCTCAGTGAATAGAGCACTGGCCCTGGAGTTGAGGACCCAAGTTCAAGTCCAGTCTCAGGCACTTGACATACTTACTAGCTGTGTGACCTTGGGCAAGTCACTTAACCTCAATTGTCTTACCTTCCCTCCTCCAAAAAGAAAATTTTCTGAATGACCGTGGAAAATGTTCTTCTTAAAAAAAATTTATTTCTAAATAACATAGACATAGGAAGAACTCATAAACTAATGACGCTTTAATGTTTACAAATCACATTATTCTCACAACAGTCCTGTGAGGTAGATAATGCAATCATCATTATCCTTACTTGACAGATAAGAGACCTGAGAGGTGAAAACAATTTAAGTGTCTTGCCATAAGTCAAAGACCTAGCAAGTGGTGAAATCAGGCTTCTTGGAGACTAGGTACTTTTTCCACTCTGGTATGATGCGTTATCATTATTTTGCAGAATGAGGAAACTGAATAGTGAAATCACTTGCCCAGCGAAGTTACTTGTTGTTTTTGTTGTTCAGTCATATCTGAATCTTTGTGATGTCATTTGGGGTTTTCTTGGCAAAGATTCTGGAGTGTTTTGCCATTTTCTTCTCCAGCTCATTTTACAGATGAGGAAACTTGAGGCAAACAGGGTTAAGTGACTTTCCCAGGGTCACATAATAAGTGTCTGAGGTCAAATTGGAACTCAAGGTTTTTTGCCTAACACTCTATTCACTACGCCAACTCACTGCCTCCTGCCCGGAGTCATAGATCTAGTAAGTACAGACCAAGGTGTAGTCACAGCAGTGACTCAGCCAATTTTTGAGGCGTAATTTGCCCTTGCATATCCTTTCCTTATGTCCCTTCCCGCTTCCAGTATCCTCTGTACCGTACTTCACACCTGGCGAGGACTATTGTCTTTCTCATCAAACCTCTCCTGCCCCTGGGTCTCATCTTCTCACTGCCCTGCTTTGGATCTAAGTTGATAAACTAATCCAAATTTAGGTTTAGTGGGGGCGGCTAGGTGGTGCAGTGAATAGAGCACTGGCCCTGGAGTCAGGAGTACCTGAGTTCAAATCCGGCCTCAGACACTTAACACACACACACACACACACAAAAAACCTAGCCGTGTGACCTTGGGCAAGTCACTTAACCCCAATTGCCCTCCAAAAAAAAAATTTAGGTTTAGTGGCTAAGAATCTCACAGAAAACAATTGCACTTTAGTTGAGATCTCCATGACTAAAAAAAAGAAATTAATTTTATGGGAATCTCAAGGAAGGTTGTTTAAAGGGAGGGAAGGAGGGAGGAAATTTTTTGGCCAGGGACACCTTTACAGAGCCCTTCAATTTATAATCACCTGTCTTAGCCATGTGTAATGCCAGTCTTATGTCTGATGCCCCCTCCAGCAGAAAAGTCTATCTTTTATATATGTATGTATGTATACTGTGTGTATTTTATATTTATATGTACATATAATTTTATATAGATATATCTATAACCTATATAAAAAAGAATGTTAGATCTGGAAAAGAGTTTAGGGATCACGGAACACCAAATCTCAGGTTTGAAGGAACTGCCAAGATCACTTAATCCAACCATGTCACTTTACAGATGACGTGACTTTATCCATCTTGGTAAAGGCAAATAGAGAATTTATTCAACCTGTGTACACACTGCCTTTAACATTGACTAAAAAATTTGAGAATGGGAAGTTACAGTAAGCATAAATTATTTCCTCTTCAGTAGTTCCCACACCCCAGAAAAGAAACCTGTTATATGGAAATATCTGAAGCTTTGTAACCTTCTTGTGCGTCATTATCATCTTATTGGAAGCTGCTGGTCTACCTGATTTTCTGTGCTCTTCCTATACATATTTAAGTTTTCGAAGAATTTGGAGGTTACAGAAAACCCCAGAAGCCATCTAGTTTACCAAAAACGTGGATTTCCTCTGCAACATCCTCCTTCCCCTTCCTAACTCGTTTGATCCTCACAAGTACGCTAGGAGGTAGGTGCTTTTTTTATCATCCCCTTTTTACAGTCAAGGAAACTGAGGCAAGCGGAGGTTAAATGATTTGCCCAAGGTCATACAGCCAGTGTGTGGCTGAATTTGAACTTGGGTCTTCCCAAGTCAGGGGTCAGTATTCTATCCATTATGCTACCTAGCTGCCTCTCAAAAAAATTAAGCTGTTTTTTTTTAACAGTTAACAGTTATAAAGCAGTCTAAGTTTTGCAAAGCAGTTTACATAGATCACCTCATTGGATCCTCACAAGAACTCTGTGTGAGAGGCGGCATTATTTTCTTTCTTTTACAGATGAGGAATCTGAGACTTATCCAGAGCCGCAGTTAGTAAGTTTCCGAGGCAGAATTTGAACTCGTCTTCTTGATTCCAAGTCTAGCATTCCACCGTGCCATTCTAGCTGGCGTTATTTCTAAAACCTTGGGCAGGTGACTTAATTTCTCTGGACCTCAATTTTTTCACGTCAAACAAGTGGGTTAGAGGGATGATCACTAAGATGGCTTCTATTTGTAAATTCTACAGTCATATAGTTTCCACCCGAATGCTTCCAGTGACGGTGTACTCACTGCTGATGGAGGTAGCTAAAACTTCATTTATAAACAGCGTCCTCATACTATACCAATGTCTACCTCTCCATAACTTTTATCCTTTGGCAGAAGGTAAATTTCTGACTGGGGCAACAATGAATAAATTTGTCCCCTCTTCTATATTCAATTCTATTTCACAAATTATATATTAAATACCTACCATATACAAGGACCGTTTCTAGGTTCAGGATTTCCAAAACAGGTGTGACAGACCCCCTTCTCTGAAGCAGGTCACAGTCTAATGAGAGGGAAAACTTGTATGTGAATAACTAGATGCAAAGGTATTCTATGGAAGGCAAAGAGCTCTGACAGAGAAACCTGAGGAAGTAACACCTTCATTTGGAAGGATCAGAGAAGGCCTCAGGGACAAAGTAATACCTGAGTAGGGACTTGAGAAGACAGAAATAAGGGTTGGATGGTGCCCCTATTTGGCCTATTGTTCTAGCATATTGAGATCTTTTTGTATGTATAATTATCCCTTCGATATCACAGGGTTTGGGGGCATGGCACCCCTACAATCTGAAAAATCTGGAAAATTTTTTGACCCTCCCATCATACCAGAGGAAAACTCTGAATTATTATAGTATTAAAAGATAAAATATGTTGATATTATACAATTTTATATGTGTGTGTGTGTGTATTTATACTTTATGTATTTCTGAGTTTCTAAACTTTTTCTGTAATCTGTTGGTCTTCCTGTCTCATCTGTGACTTCCACAAGACTCCCCCCAAATTCCCATTCAAACTCTTAGGTTGAACTGTGATTTATTGAAACTGTGATGGGGAAAGTTGTGATGTGGAAAGAATAACTGTACTGAGATCTTTTTGGCTCTGTTGCCAGGTGCTACCCAGAACAGTCTTGTCAAAGTTCATTTTTTTTCTGCTAGCAAAGAAATAAGATTTGTTTTCCTTTTCAAAAAAAGAAAAACTACTTGGAAAACTTATTTTCCTTAGATTAAAATTGGCACCAGTACTTATACACTCACTAGATTCATTTGAAAGTAAGGAGTGAGGGGAACTTAATAAGCATTTATTAATCGATAAATAATTGTTAGCACAACACTTGGTACATAATAGATAACTATATAAATATTAGTGATGATGGTAATCATGGTTGTGGTAATAATGATGGTGGTGGTGGTGATGGTGGTAAGGATGATCATGGTGGTGACAATGGTGACAGTGGTGGTGGTGATGTGCCAGCCACTGTGCTAAGTACTGGTGTTAAAAATAAGAAGAAAGGCAGTTTCTGCCTTTAAGAAGTTTACAGCATGATGAAGGAGGACAAAAGGAAAACTGAAAAGCTGGAGATGGGGGGAGAGTCACCAACAGAGGATATGTGGAGCATATATATAGAAAAGGCATGGTTTTCACAGAATTGAAACCAAGCAGAACATCTGGTCTAAAATTCTAAGCCGTCAATACAAGGAGGCTTTGGGAGTGTTTTACTTTGCCCTCCAGCAATCCAGTCAGAAGGGGGAGACAACTGAGGTTAATGAAGAGGTTTTGAGTATCAAAGCTGAAGTAATGCCCATGTTGATAGTATTTCTGGTGAGCTTATCCTGAGGAAAGCATGATGTCGAAGAGTCAAAACCGAGAAGAGCAACTGGTGGAAAGTAAAGAGGAAGTAATAGATTGTTTGCTGTAGACATCCTGTTTCCAAGAAAGTTGAAACAGAAAACAACTACCATGAAAAATTGGAATCAAAAGTAAAACATTTCTTTCCCTTAAATAGGAGAGAGGATGAAAAGTGGAGGTGGCATGCTCAAAGACTACTATGAGCATTCGTTTGATAAATAGCATTGGATCTTTGCCAGGAAGGGATCTGAGGGCTCTTGTCCCCTTTGACCTCATTGATAAGTCATTGCTCTGGGGATAAGGTGGGAAGGCACACAGTGTTCTTAAACCCTTTGAATTCTTCCAGAAGATTCACTGAATTTCAGCTAAGCCCATCTGGTTCCTATTCTACAATATTAGGAACCTGGCTCTTCAGGGGTCTCCATACACAGAGTATTGTGGTTTTATAGGGCTCAGTCCTTGTCTATGTTTTATTCAACATACTTACTCTTGACTTGACTGAAGACATAGGTTAATCAATAAAAGTTTATAAAGTGTCTACTATGTTCCAGGCAAAATGTCTCCTCAAGTTTGTGGGTAATTTGAAACAGATACATAGCTAATACAGAGAATAACTAAATGTTGACCTCCCCACCCACCCCAAATTTTGACAGGTGGAAAGGTTGAAACTAATAAGACATAATTCATTAGAAATAAATGTAAACAGACATACAGTACAGGATGTAGGAAATATGGTTGGAAAAGTTCCCTATGAAGAAGAGGAGGTTTTAGCGGATTGCAAGCTCAATACTCGGACAGCCAGGTAGCTCAGTGGATAGAGCGCTGGACCTGGAGTCAAGGAAGACCTGAGTTGAAATCCAGCCTCAGACACTTACTAGCTGAGTGACCCTGGGCCAATCACTTAACCCTATTTGCCTCAGTTTACTCATCTGTAAAATGAGCTGGAGAAGGAAATGGCACATCACTCCGGTATCTTTGCCAAGAAAACCCCAAATGGGGTCATGAAGAGTCAGAGACTACTGAAACAACTAAATAAGCTTGATATGGAGTCACAAGATCATAGTGCAGTTTTTAGCTTTAGTAGCTTAAAACTACACTAAGAAATTTGAGATATCCTTTATTGCTCAATAAATAAGTAGATGGTAAAAGTGCAGTGGTGTCAAATTAAAAAAGAAACAGATCTGTTGTTTCAATATGGCTACTGCATATTGACTTAAAAAACCACAGATTGACATCATCTATGTTGTAATGCATTTTGTTCTGTTAAACATTTCCCAATTACATTTTTTTTTTAAAGAGCAATTGTCTTTTATTTTTTATTTCTTTTGCATTTTGGAGGGCAGTTGGGGTTAAGTGACTTGCCCAAGGTCACACGGCTAGTTTTTCTGTCGAGTGTCTGAGGCCAGATGTGAACTCAGGTCCTCCTGATTCCGGGGCTGGTGCTCTATCCACTGCGCCACCTAGCCGCCCCTAAAAAGGACAGATTTTTTTTTTCTTTTGGAGGGCAGTTGGGGTTAAGTGATTTGCCCAAGGTCACACGGCTAGTTTTTTGTGTTAAGTGTCTGAGGCCGGATTTCAACTCAGGTGCTCCTGACTCGAGGACCGGTGCTCTACTCACTGCGCCACCTAGCCACCCCTCCCAATTACATTTTAATCTGCTTCTTGCCTCAGGTGTTTTGGGAACCATTTGCAGGCTCCTTTGCTGTTTCTGATTTAGTGGATTCAGTGTTGGTTTTAAAATTAGGAAGACCTGAGTTCAAATTCTGCCTTAGTTCCTAGCTGTGTGACCCCAGGCAAGTCATTGAACCTCTCTCATCTATAAATGAAGGCATTGGACCTTATGGCCTCTGAGATGCCTTCCAGAACGTAGTCTAATAAAGGCAGTAGTGTATTGTGATGACCAAAACAAAACTATTGCAGTCTCAAGCTCAATAAAGGGATAGTGTGTAGAATAAAAACAATAATCATTCTTGGTCAGATCACAAATAGAATATTGTATCTAATACCGGGGACCACATTTTATTTATTTATTTTGGGGAGGCAGTTGGGGTCAAGTGACTTACCCAAGATCACACAGCTAATAAGTGTCTGTGGTTGGGTTTGAACTCAGGTCCTCCTGACTCCCAGGCTAGTGTTCCAGCCACCAGGCCACCTAGCTGCCCCTTGGGTACCACATTTTGGAAAAGAAAGACATTTACGAACCTGGTGTATATCTAGAGGAAGGTGACTAGGATGATTAGGGAATTATAAATTATAACATTATATATATAAAATTATAAATTATAACATATAAATTATATATTATTATATATACATATAAATTATAACATACAAAGGATGGCTGAAGGAGCTGAGAATGTTTGGCAGAGCTATAGCTATAAATTCTTCCACCCAGGGCAAAAACAGTTTATGGTGAGTGTGATGTACAATCTATCTATGAGTGCAGTTTTCCAGGTTGAGGGAGTGGCATTTCTTCTTCCTCCAAGAGTCTAGTGTGTATACCAGAAGGAGATTAGACCAAAGGTTGGTGCTAGGAAATGCTACTAGTCTGGGCTGGATAAGGGACCTGAGTTCCACCCAAGGTAAGCGCTGGCAGAGTACCATAAGGCATGGGGACATGTCTGGTGTCAGCACCCCGAGTCTAAGTCCCAGTTGCCTTGCCCTAACTGTGGCAACTAATGTTTATCTAGGAGAAAACTGAGGCAGGGCAGGGAAGGGGGGGGTGTTGTTTGTTTTGTTTTTATCAGAAATGTCATGTGAAAGAGAAATCAGATTTCTTCTGTTTGTCCCACTAGGACTAAACTAGGAGCACTGAGTGGAAATTACTAGGAAGTAAATTTTAACATAATGTGAGGGAAAACTATCTAATGATTAGAACAATCTGAAAATGGAATTGGATGCCTTGGGGAAGGATGAGTTTCTCATCATTTGAAGTGTTCAAATTAGTGACCAAGTGAACAGTTTGTTGGGGGATGTTGTATAGGGATTCCAGGATCAGGTATGGGTTGGACAAAGTGATTTATGAGGTCCCTTCCACCTCGACAATTCTAAACAGGCAGCTTCAAGAATGCCTCCTTTTCCAAAGATTTCCCCTACTAATGCCTAAATTTCTACCATTAGGGAGTCACTCCTTTAAGTTGAACAAATCTTAACTCTTTATAGGTGATGTTTTAAAATGTTTGCCAGAGAAGGATAATACATGAAGTTGCTAACACCTTAGCATGAGGGAGTTTTCCCTAAGAAAGAATGTTAGAGATGAGAACACCCTACAGTTTCCCCCAGATCTTATTGGAGATTAGGAATCACAAGAGTGGAGCTGTTGTCCCTGACTCCCCAACAAGGCATAGGATCCATGTCAATAAATGATTTGATCAGTGGATTTCTTCCCAGAACCATTCAGGGATCTCTCTCAGCTCTACCACTGTCCTCATCTCCCCAGATCCAAAGATAATTATCATCATCTTTGGAATTTCCAGGAACATTATTATAAGTAATACTTGTCTAGTGGGGGAAGTACTCTGGGTCAAAGGTTCAAAGTCAAATTCTGTCACTGACCGACTATGTAACCTTGAGCAATTATCATTATCTTTATTGTTGTCATTATTGTTGATATTTTATAAATAATAGAAATTGTTATCTATATAATTGACATTTGGTAATATATGTTTACAGAGCTTTTGCACACATTAGTACATTTGAGCCAAGTAACAGCACTGTGAGATGTGTGCTTTGGGTATTAACCCCAGTTACTGATTTGGAAGCCGAGGCCCAGCAAGGTGAAGTGGGTTGCCCCAGATCCCCTGACTAGTAAGTGACTGAGCCAGAATACCAAGTTAAGGCATCTAGAGCTCCAATACTAAGTATTTTTACTGCTCTTGGTCTTTATATGCAAAGTGAGGATATATCTACCTAGTCCTTACCACACAAAGCTGTTGAGAATAAAACTAAGATATATGGTCAGTGGTCTGAGATTCTTGAAAGAAAATGCTCTCGATGTTTTTAGGATTATAAATGATTATTATCCTAGTTTCTTGCCAAGGGAAAAAAGTTATCAGGAAAAGTGCTTTAATAAAAAATATGCCCTGAAAAAGTATTTTGGTTTAACCCTCTCTAATGCATTCATCATGTAATATTATATATTCTAGATATCTGTGTATAAGTCTTCTCCCTGAATTAGTTCCATGAAGTCAGGGGGTCATGTCATATGCAAACTCTATATCTCTCTCATTTTGCGGGGGGAGGGAGGAAGGCAGGGCAATTGGGGTTATAGTGACTTGCCCAAGGTCACATGGTCAGTAAGTATTACGTGTCTGAGGTCACATTTGAACTCAGGTCCTCCTAACTCCAGAACCGGTGCTCTATTCACTCACTATACCACCTAGCCACCCCCTTTTCTCTCGTTCTGACTTTCTCTCCCATTCTGTTTCTCTCCTCTCTGCTCCTTCTTTACTACCTACAAACATATAAGTCTCTCCTATGCCAACATAATCAGAAGTTCAAACCCCATTTGCACATAACTTTTCATTAGTAGAGATTGATTGTAGGTTATTGTTTTGTTTTTTTTAAGTTGTTTTGCAAAAAAGAAAACCAAATTAGTAAAGTCATTCTCTTTCAATGGATACATGGCATCCAATAGACTACTGTAAGGGAGGAAGGGATCTTAGAACAAAGAATGTTAAAACTTAGGCTTTTAGAATTATGCTCTTCCATCCATCCATCTGCAGAGAAACTTTCAATATTATCCAGGCCAGAACCCTCAGAAGTCACATAGCTAGTAAGTGAAAAGTCAGGATAAGTATCACCAGCTTTATTTGTGCTCTTCATCATTGGCTCCCCATCTCCTCAGTACTTTATGATTCCAACCAAAGGCCTGTTTGTGGAGTGCTTCCAATTTCCCCAAGAATCAGGAGATGCCATGAAAGCTTGACAGAACAACAATGAAAAAACAGGGGAAAAAGTGAAATAAAACTCTTCCCACTGTCCTCTCCTGCCCCATCCTCTCTATAAGGCTTCTTCAGTGCCTCCTCAGCACTTCAGCTAACCAGGAGCAGAAACTTATTATATTTTTCCTCATTTCCCTTCCTTCGCACAGGTTTCTGGGACTCATCTCTAAATCCTCGGAGAAGGAGAGATATCACCAGGGAGCTCCCAAAGGGCTCAGCTCCAACTGCACCGCTAGCCACCAGTCTCAGATCCTCACCACATTATGCGAACTGCTCATGTGAAATCGAGTTGTCAGTAGGAAATGACAGATTGTGGTTTGTGAATCCTATTTTTATAGAGGACTGCAGCAGCTCACTACCCTCAGAAGAACCCCTACTTCAGAGCTGCCCAGCCACTTTGGTTCCCCCTGTTGCTACCTCACCTGCTTCTATAAGAACTCCTCGAAGGCGGCCACCCCCTCCTCCTCTTTCTTTTGCTCCTGCTGCTGCTCCTGTCTCCACCGTCTCTTCTGCTGCTGCCCCCCTCTCTCCTCCTGCCATCACTGTCTCTTCTGCTGCTGCTGCTGCTGCCTCTGCTCCTGCCCCCACTGTTTCTCCTGCTGCCCCCGTCTCTGCTTCTGCCCCTGCTGTCTTTCCTGCTGCTGCCTCCCCCTCTGCTCCTGCCCCCACTGTCTCTGCTCCTGTCCCCACTGTCTCTCCTGCTGCCACCCTCTCTGCTCCTGCCCCCACTGTCTCTGCTCCTGCCTCCCTCTCTGCTTCTGCCCCCACTATCTCTTCTCCTGCCCCCACTGTCTTTCCTGCTGCCCCCCTCTCTGCTCCTGCCCCTGCCGTCTCTTCTCCAGCTGCTGATGCCCCTCTCTCTCTTGCCGCTTCTTCTCTTTCGTCAGTTCCTCCGTCCTGCCTTCCAGTTGCTATATCCTCTGCACCTCCTGCAGGACTTCCTGGAAAGTCTGGCCAGCAGCCTGTGACTCCCTGTGCAAAGGTCCCGCCCCATCCAGTTAACCTAGGACATATTGGTGAAGACCATAAAAAGGAGGCCGTGGTGTCCAACTCATTCCCACAGCTCCCAGTCTCCAAAAAGGGCACCCGGCCAGCTGTTCCCCCTAGGAGGAGGCTCTCAGAGAGGATTTCATTGGAAAACAGCAGCATGGTGAAGACTGAGGGAGGGGATGAGATTGAAGGAGTGAGGTGGCAAGGGGAAGAGCAGAGTTACCCCACGACCTACCACAACAGCCTTCCAGTCCAAAAAGCAACAGGTACTCCCGGAAGACCTATGGAGCAAGTCCTACAGGTGGAAGAACCGGCCAAGGTCAGTGGTCCAGGGAATGGCCCTGATCAACAGAAGAAGACTAAGCAACCTCCCGTCCCACCGCCAAGGAAGAAACGGATTTCCCGACAGCTTGCTTCCCACCTCCCCAGCCAGCGCGAGAGCCTGGAACCCACAGTTGAACAGTTACATGGACAGCCTGCCTCAAATCTTTCCATAACCAGCTCCCCTAACCCAGAAGGCCCCACCACCCATGTGGTGACTCAGTGGGAAGCCAAAGGCACGCCCCAGTCCTTGGGTTCTTCAGAGTTCAAAGGTTCCATGGCTTCACTGGCTGACAGTCTGGGTACATCAGTCCTCACCCCAGACCAGGACTCCTACTCAACCAGCAGCACAGAGGATGATCCAGACCAGTTCAGCAGCCCCAACGTGAAGAAGAAGTCCTCCATGATCCTGGGAAAGGCCAAACACCGACTGTCTTTTGTGAGTTTCTCCAATGTCTTCAATGCCTTCCTTTCCAGCAACCGGAAGTTACAAAAGAAACTGGTGGAGTTGGCCCAGGACAAAGACTCGTACTTCGGCAACCTGGTACAGGACTATAAAGTGTACAGCTTGGAGATGATGGCAAAGCAGAGCTCCAGCACAGAGATGCTCCAGGAAATTCGAATGATGATGACTCAGCTGAAGAGTTACCTGCTGCAGAGCACGGAGCTGAAGTTTTTGGTGGACCTTACCCTTCATTCAGAGGAAGAACTCGGTAAGTTCCTAGCTGCCTGGAGACCCTCCGTATCAGGTGGAGGATGCATAGGCCTTAGGGAGTAGGGGGTGGCTGTGGTAAGTCCTAATCATAATGCTCTACTCTGTCTGCTTTCCTGCCCCCCAATACCTACTCAGATAATGAGAGTGATTCACCTTTCTAGGGCACATTAAGTTCTTAGAGTGCTTTCCTCACAACTCTCTGGCCTAGGTGATAGAAAGATTATTCTCCTCATTTTGCAGTTGAAGAAAACAATGGGCAGACTGGCAAAATGACCTGCCGTAGGTCACAGAGCTAGTAAGTGGCCAGGCCAGGATTAGCATTGTTGTAGTAGTGGTGGTGGTGGTGGTAGATATAGTAGTAGTAATAGTAGTGGTAGTAGTAGTAGTAGTAGTAGTAGTAGTAGTAGTAGTAGTAGTAGTAATAGTAGTAGTAGTAACAGTAGTAGTAGTAGTAGTAGTAGTAGTAGTAGTAGTAGTAGTAGTAGTAGTGGGAGTCAAGTAAAATGAGAGATGATAATATATTATAGATTTCTGATTGGAAAGAACTTGAGAGGTCATCTAATCCAAACCCCTTATTTTTATAATTAAGGAAACTGAGACTGAAAGAGGTTGAAAAGACTTGTCCAAAGCTACCCAGATTTGAGCAAAGATTTGAAGCCAGGCCCTCAGACTCAGACAGTGCCTCAGCTGTGCATGGGGCTTTAAGGTTTACAAAGTACTTTCCTAGTAAGTATCAGAGCTAGATTTCAATCCAAATCTCTCTTAATTCCAGCACCAAACACCACTTAATATCACTTAAGCCAGTAATGACACCTGGCTTAACTGATCAATGTTTAACAATAAGCTCTCTCAGGAAAAAAAATGAATGCACAGAGCACTTTTAAGTTAACCTTCAGGGTGACACATTGGCTAGAGTCCTGGTCCTGGACTCAGGAGGACCTGAGTTAAAGTCTTGTCTCAGACACTTACTAGCTGTGTGACTTTGGGGAAGTCACTTAACCCCACCCCCAACCCATTGCCACCAAAAAAAAAATGTTTGATCTGCCTTATTAACATTTTCTCTGTTACTTTCTCAAGTCTAGATAATCAACAAAAATAAGTCAAGATCTGGTTTTATATTGTTTACAAATTTCTGAGGTGTAAATGTTAATGATGAAAATTTAATAGGTGGTTCTTGAGCTGATGATATGGGTTACATACCTCTGCCTCCACAATTTCATATCTTAGCCCTTGGGTAAAATTGTGAAACTGAATTTTGTACTAGATTATAGGTATCATGGGCCAGCTGACAGACTGACTGATTATTTGAGGCATCAGTTTGTAAAAGGTGGTGTAGGGAGACAGTCAGAGCATAAAGGCAGAAGTGTTTATCACTTTCAGATTTATAGTAAATAAAACTATTAGTTTATGAGTGTGTTGTGTTTCACAAGAAAACTGATGAGAGAAAATTCAGAAAAAGAGGAACCAAGGGTAAACACTGGTAGGAATCAGTTGCCTGACTGGAGGGGGTGGAGTGGGGGAAGATGATGCGTTCCAGGAGGACACAAGGTGACTAGGGGGCAGGGGAGAGAAACAGGACTTCACTGAGAGGTCCCTTGGCTTAGGAGTACCAGGAGAACCTTTCCATAGAATATTTGTGCTTACTGTGTGTAACTCATCTGGGAGCATCTTAGGAATAAATCCACAGAAGAGGAAGGACCCTGGTGAAGGGAAAACAAGATACTGGAAGGGAGATAGACAAACAAAGAGGTATGGAATTGAATAACTGAGTGAAGTGGGTAGGAATTATTATCATATTACCAATTTACAGATTTGTAAATAAAGGATTTTTTAAAAATTGCTTTTAATTTAAGCATCCAAATAGGACATAATTCACAGTGATTTCCTTTCTGAAAAAATAATCCACAAGTATGAAACAATCTTTAAACATACATACACACACCCCAAAGTTAAGGTGGCATGTTCCCTTTTTATGATGGGATAGTATCTGGCCCAAAGAAAAATCAGGCCCAAACTTAGCTCAAAGGGCTAAAGACATCTGATTGGGGGGGAAGGAGCAGGGAATAAATGAGAGATTGGGTCCTGGCCCAAAACAACTGTTCTCTTTGGTCAAAGCAGGACAGGATCTGGGAGAGGAGGTATCCCATGGCTAATAAATAATAGAGCTGGGGTGGCTAGGTGGTGCAGTGAATCTCTATTCACTGCCTTGGGATCAGGAGGACCTGAGTTCAAATATGACCTCAGACACTTAATACTTACTAAGCCGTGTGACCTTGGGCAAGTCACTTAACCCCAATTGCCCTGCCCTCTCCCCTCCAAAAAGCAAAAAATTTAAAATTTAAAAATAAAAATATAATAGAGCTCCAATTCCAGACCCCATCTTCTATTTCTATGACCAATATTTTCCCATTACATCTCACTGTCTGTCCAGGCAGGATTTGGGCCCTTAGCCCAAAGCAGTATGGCTGTGGGAAACCCAAGTTTTATGTGGTGACTTCCAGTAATGAACACCCAGACCAGGTTCAGACCTTCACAAACCTTCCCAGCATCTCTCAAAGTAACACCCATAGATGGGTGACTGTCTTTTTATGAGATCACCCCTAGCTATGCTTGTGTGTGATGCTCCCTTGGCATGATAAATAAGGCTGATTGTTACAAAAGGAATGAACAATGGACGGGATAACATGTTATCTCTTATGTCCATGCTTCATGAAAGCCGGGAGTCTTAATCCTAGCCTGGAAAACTATAAAATTATTCTAAAAGATTACTCTGGATATAAGACAAGGGAATAAGGTAGGCTTTACCTTAGGCTGGGGTCCCTAGAAGGAATGCTGTGGGTTAGGAAGCAAGCTCCCAGAATTCTAGGATTTAAAAGCTAGAAGGGACCTTATACAGAGAATGTTGGAGCTGGAAAGAGGCCTTGGAACAGAGAATGTTAGAACCATCAAACACAGAATGTTAACACTGGAAGGGACCTTAGAATCTAAACTATTAGAGCAGAAAATGTGGGATTGTCAGAACTAGAAGGAACCTTAGAAAATTATGTGAAACACTAAAACATAGAATGTTTGAGTTGAACTTAGAAGCAGAATGTTCACAGTGGATGGAACTTTAAAATCCTAGAATATAGAATGTTAAAGCTGGAGAGGTAGAAGTCTACCCCTTTCCTTTAGACAGCCAGGTGGTAGAGGAGGTAAAGCATTGGGCCCAGAGTCAGGAAGAGCTGAGTTTAAATCCAGCCTCAGGTATTTGCTAACCATGTAACCCAGACAAGTCACTCAGCTTCTCTCTGCCTCAGTTTCCCCAACTGTAAAATGGGTATAATAATATGATAACTTACCTCCCATAGTTTTGGTGAGGATCTAATGAAATAATATTTGTAAAGGAATTAGGAAAGTGCCTGGAAGGTACTGGTAGGTACTTAATAAATGCTCTTTCCCTTCCTTTTACAAATGAATAAGCTTTCGGGTCACTTACCAATTGTGTTAGAACCAGGACTAGAGCCTAGACTTCCTGATTTCTTCACTTTCCCCTCCATCATTTAGAAAACTAAAATGCCTAGAATAGATAAAGAAAGAAAAATTATGATACTCTCTTCATGGAGTTGAAGGTGTAACTGTTCATATATCTCAGAAAGGCAGTTGAGCAAGCTCCATGGGAATGTGTTTTTAAGTAATAAATCAGCCCCCGAGGAGAATCAGGCAGTCAACAAAGTATGTATTGATAGCTACTTTGTGCTCATCTTTGTAGCAGGTGCTACATGAGATACAAAGTGTAAGAAAAGACATAGTCCCTGTCCTTGGGGAGTTTACAATTTAATTGGAGAAGCAAAGAGTATGAAATTTTTTTTTAAATCACAAGATACAGTATATATATAATATACTGGGTGCTTAGATGCACAGTATGTGAGTATATAGGAGGACAGAGACAATAAAGACAAATATTTATTAAAGCAGAATCAAAATTTTTTATATTTGAAAGAGAACATGCTCAAGTGTGTTGGCTCAGTCTGCTCCTGAGAAAACTGAGTCTGAGATAAGGGAAACAATTTCCCCAGGGCTTCCCAGCAAGTTAACAGTAGCATGGGTACCAGCAGTCAGGTCTCCTAGGTGCCAGTATAGTGCTTTTGACACCCTGACTTCACTAAGAGCTGAGGAGTGAATAATATCTGTTAGCAAGAAGCAGGATTTTCGAGGAGGGGCTTCTTCCTCAAACCCCTGTAGCCTAACTTCAGGCTGTATGTGAACATCTTATTTTGTCCCCATCTCAGATCTGAGGGCCACAGGCAGCGTTTGACAAGGTATGTGGATTGGGATTGATAAGCGTTGGGGAGAGCTGGCTGCCCACATTAAACAAATGTTGAAAAGCAGGACCTTTGAGGTATGTTTCTTTTCAATCGGTTTCCGTGTTTTAATCCCTGTCTCCTTTGCTCGCAGAAGCCATTGTGGAGTCTGCCTTATATAAATGCGTGCTGAAGCCCCTGAAGGAGGCCATCAATTCACACCTCCAGGAGATTCACAGCAAGGATGGGACCCTCCAGCTCCTGAAGGGAAATCAGTTAGTCATCTTGGCCACCACCACCACTGACCTGGGTGTGACAACCAGTGTGCCAGAAGTTTCCATCATGGAGAAGATCCTTCACAAGTTCACTAGCATGCACAAGGCCTACTCCCCTGAGAAGAAGATTGCCATTCTGCTCAAGTCCTGCAAACTCATCTATGACTCCATGGCCTTGGGGAATCCAGGTAGGCAAAACTGGAAGGAGATGGGGCTCATGCTCAGGAGTGGGTTGGACCAAGTGACCTCTGAGATTCTCTGATTCTAGAACCCTGAAGGACAAGAATAGCTAGATTCTTCAGCATTCCTACTTCTAGAGTCAATGAACAGAAGGCCTTCTTAGAGCAGCCCTGGACAAGGGTCAAAAAAACCCACCCAGAAATATAATCCTATTGGAGAAGATTGGGTAGCACTAGGCACTGAGCATCAAGGACCCTAGGAATGTATCCAAGCTGACTATCATACTGTAGACCAAATACAGGGAAAGGCCCATTTCCCCTTCCCCCTACCTCTAGGTATGGGGAACATTCAGAGTCAGTCATTGGCCAAGCAGGCAATGGCCTGACTGTAATGTAAGAGAGATCAAAAAGGGACCCTACACCTCTTCTTGGCTGGCCTGAATTTGCCACAGCCTGGATCATCTAATCAACCTTGGGAAAAAGGAAGAGGAAGGGAAGGGAACAAGCATTTATTAAGTATGGCACTGTGCTGAGAGGCTTTACAAAACTATCTGACAAAACTATCACGGCAACCCTGGGAGGTAAATACTATTATTGTTCTCATTTTACATTTGAGGAAACTGAGGCAAATAGAGGTTAAATGACTCACCCATAGTCAAACTAGCAGGTGTCTGAGGCAGGATTTGAATTCAGACTTTCCCAGCTCCACATCCAGTACTCTATCCGCTGTGTCATGAAGCTGGAACAATGGAGCAAATAAATCTGAAGGCAATTGAAAAGCTAAGAGTGTTCCCACTTCTGGAGAGAACAAGCTTCTTCCTGTTGCCATTAGGCATTGACTATCCTGAAGAGATGAACTGGGCCAAATGTCTAAGCTGTCTATATATATAGTCCCTGTGTGTGACTTTATGGGAAGAAAAGGTATGAGAAATTCTACCCACCTTCCAGATAAGGAAACTGAGATCCACATCATTTCAGAAGTCAGGTTTGCTGTACCCAGACCAGGGCATATAAGTGGCATATTTTCCATCCCAGCCACAGGGGCCAGTACAGGTCATTGAATGAGGATAGGGGAGGTCCTCTGGGTTATCAGGGGTTCTAATAAATACCCTGCAGTTCACAGAAGCTACAACTGCAGCCTTGAGTATAAGCCCATTGGTCTGAGCTCAGGGCTCCTAAGTACAGAGCAATCAAGTCCAGAAGGGCTTAAAAGCCTTTTCACTGTTCAGCAAAAAGACCTTCCCGAAGCTTAAAGTCAGAAGGAAATAAGTAAGAAAAAAAGTACATCCATCCTCCCCAATTGTTGTTCAGTCATTTCAGTCCTGTCCAAGTCTTCATGACCCCATTTTCTTGGCAATGATGCTAGAGTGGTTTTGTTGTTTCCTTCTCCGGTTACATTTTACAGACTGAGGCAAACAGGGTTAAGTGACTTGCCCAGGGCCACACAGCTAGTGTCTGAGGCAATATTTGAACTCAGGTCTTCCTGACTCCAGGTCCTGTGCTCTATTCACTGTGCCACATAGTTGTCCATCCTCCTTTTCGATGACTCCCAGACACCATGATCCCAGCCTTTTCTGAACTCCTACATATCACAGATTAAGGTCTGTGCCACTCATGTTTATATTCAACAATGTAATCTCCCATATTGACCTTTAGACACATTGCATTTATGTCTGATCCCCTCAATTAGGCTTCACCCTCCTGCAGGGCAGTTATGCATGATATTTCTTTCATATCCCTATCAAAGCACATAGTAGGTACTCAGGAGATACTTTAATAAATGATGGTGGAATTAACGCAGGCTCTCTTAATTTCCTTTCACTGATGGATGAATGGGAAGCCTGAATTCTTTTCCTTCCTCTGGAATGACCTTGTCATCCCTTTCTTTATGAAGATACAGGCTTTAACTAGGTGATCAAGATGTTTCTCGCCCTCATCCCTCATTTGACTAAGACTAGGGTTTTCATTTGGGAACATTAATATAGCAGATGCCGACATCTGCATTGGGTTCCCATCCTTCTGAAAACTGGAAAACCTTCATACAGCATGGTTTGTTAAGATTAGAGAAAGGTTGGTAAAGTCACTATTGTGTTTCACTGAATGATCATTGCCACCACACGATCGTCACGCCCTATTTTTTCAGTCCAAAAACTGGTTTGTAACCTTCTGTCACATCATCATTACATGGTTTAATGATGTTCATCACGCCTGCTTAAAAGGTAAACAGAGCAGCAATGTATTCATCAGTGGCACACAGATATGCATTTATCTCTCATGCATTGCGAGCTGTGAGGTGCCTAGAGTTTTCAGCACAAGCGCATTGTCAGTGTATTTCTGAAAGCCAGCTTGCATGGTTTATGTACAGCGCTGCAGTACTAACGGTATTGTCACTCAACCCAATGAAGAGCCATAGGTGCAAGGGGGACAGGCAGGTGAAGTTGCCATGAGTAAGTAACGTGATATGGGAAGACTTGCATCTTTCTGCACTAGCTAAACTATTCAGTTCATCTGCCAGTGACACAGTTTAGTAATAAATTACTTTTAAGTAAAACTGGCATACTTTAAAAAAAAACTTTACATAATGGTTGCACTCCACTTTTTTACCAAAAAAAATTTTTTTTTTTATTTTTTGCTCTCTGGAGGGGCAGTTGGGGTTAAGTGACTTGCTCAAGGTCACATGGCTAGTAAGTGTTAAGTGTCTGAAGCTGGATTTGAACTCAGGTCCTCTTGACTCCACGGCCGGTACTCTATTTACTGTGCCACTGAGCCACCCCCTTTTACAAAAATTTGACAGAAAATCTACAATGATTATGTGGTGAAATACAGTGCTTCTCCTTACTTACTGCGCTTATGTTGACACCATACATATAAAGCATTTGCCACAACTGACACTTATCTCTACTGTCTATGCCTGGACTGAATTTGACCCAGTTTACATTTTATGAAATGGAATTGACGATCCATAAAAATAAGCAACAGGTTAAAAAGAAAGGGTAGCAAACAGTCACGAATCCTACTACTACATGTACAGTGATGTGACCAGTAGAGATGTGAGAGAAGTATTCTGATCATAACCAGGAGCACCTCACCCTCTGTGATCTCTGTTTAGGAAAAATGTATTGAGTGGTCATGAGCCCCTGTACCATACACAGGATCCTCCAGAACAGCCATGGACAGTCCAGTACTTTTTTTCTGTTCTCTTTATAGCCCCGGGTTCTTGGTCTCTCATGGGCTGCCATCCTGCCCTGTCTGTGGGGGTCTCTATAAGGGGTGAGGTCAAGTACATATAATATAATTTGTGATTTATAATGTTGCAGTATGTTATAGCACTAGAGAATTAACCTTCAATCAAGAAGACTTGGATACATACTGGTTGTATGACCCTGAATAAATCACATAACCTCTCTGTTCCAAGGGCAACTCTCTGAGAACATATGTTGTTCAGAGGAAGTTAGGTGATACAAGTGGATAGAACAGTAGAATTTGATGCAAGAAGGCCTCAGTTCAGACCCTGCCTCAGACACTTACTAGCCCTATGACCCTGAGCAAGTCACTTAACCTCTGTTTACCTCAATTTCATCAGCTGTAAAATGGGCAGCATCCAGAGACAAGGCATCAAACATATGTGGTCCACACACTCTCAAGTGTGGCCCAAACCAGATTAAATTGCAATTGGGAAATATTTAACAAAATAAATACTTTACTGGACGAAAGTCCAGAAAAGCATAGCTAATATTAATATATGGCTTTCTAAGTCAATATGTGGCCCCTAGAAATCTTTAACATAGTTGAGTGGTCCCCATTTCTGTTTGAGTTGGACACCACTGATCCAGAGAAACCTCTGCTTCTGGATGACTAAAGGAGTATTCAAATAGGGAGTGAGGAGACCTGGGTTCCAGTTCCTGCTCTGCCACTCAATGACTACATGACCTTAAGCAAGTCAGTTAACTTCTATGGGCCTCAGTTTCTTCCTTTGTAAACTTCTTATTTCATTTAAACTAGATGACCTCTCAGGACAGGTCAGTATCTAGGTGGTGCAGTGGTCAGAATGCTGAACCCGAAAGGAAGACTTGAGTTAAAATGCACCATTCAGTCACTTAACTCTGCCTTAATTCCTCATCTGTAGAATGAACTAGAGAAGGAAATGGCAAAGCACCCCAATATCTTTGCCAAGAAAACCCCACATGGGGTCACAAAGAGTCGAATGCAACCAAAATTACCAAATGACAACAATGTTCTGGGTCTGTGTTTGAAAGTTTCTTTCAGCCCCAGAAGTCTCTTTTCAGATCTCTTCTAGCTCTGATATTCTACATGCTAAGGACTCTTTCTAGCTTTCTTTACTCTAAAGAATTAAAGTCCTCTAAAGGACTCTTTCTTTACTCTAAAGCAGAAGTTCTTAACCTGGGGTCCATGAACTTAGTTTTGGTTTTGTTTTTCATATTTTTATAGCTATTTCAGCATAATTGGTTTCCTTTGTAATTATTTATAGGTAATTTCATGCATTTAAAAATATTATTCTGGGAAGTCTTATAAGTGTCTCCAGACTGCCAAAGGGGTCCAAGACCCAAAAAATGGTTAAGAACCCCCCATTCGAAAGTATTACCTGGCCCCAAAACACCATGGTTCTGTGACTGTGCCCACAGATGTACACATGCTCATCAGCCCTTAATCGTGGCCCTGGCTGGAAGGTTATGTAATGTAAACATACCTGGTTTTCATTGCCTCTCAATAGGGCCCGTGGCTTTTAGCAGCATCCATTTGTGGTTTCTTAAAGTCATTTGTTTCCAGAGACTACAATAAAGTGCTACATCACCTTGTTTATCTGCAAGCAGCAACTTTCCAATGGGATAATGTTCAATCAAAGTGGGTCTTTTAAATATAAATAACACAGCTCCATCCTGCCAGGAGGCTGTCTTATCTAATACCCTTTTGCACACTGCAATCAGTATTTCTGAGCATGTAATATAAATCATGTCAAAATGCTATACAACCAAGAACTATACAACCAAGAGATAGTTCCCATTTGTTGGGCGAAGCTGAGGGACAGTTAGCATAACATCTAGAGAACCAGGACTCAGGTTCTTTTAATTTTTCTGCTGAAGACTCTTAAGGGTGGTCACCCCACATTTCCACATTCCTCCATTTCTTCACAGCATAACCCTATGACCTCCATAGTGCAATTGATATTATAGGGAAATTGAAGGTCAGAAAGCAGTAACCTGTACTGTATCATATCACCAATATCATAGTTCTCTTTTGTACATGAAGGCTTATTCTTTGTTTGAGGGATAATCACAGATCATTTTCTATAGTGCCTTAAACTTTATTTGCTCACAATAACACTGAGCAAGGTAGTACAAGTATAGTATTATCAGCATTTACGGATGAGGAAAACTGAGTCTCAGAGATGTAATTTGCATGTGGTTATATAATAGTAATTGTTTACAAAGTGCTTTATTAAGATTTACAAAGAATTTTATATGCATTATCTCATTTGCACCTCATAACTTATTTGACCCCATTTTACAAATGAGGAAACCGAGGCAGGGAGAGGTTAAATGACTTGCCTAAAGCCACACAGATAGTGTCTAAGACCTGATTTGAACTCAATTCTTCCTGATTCTCAGTCTAGCTGCCTTCTCATAATTCCACAAATGGTAGAGCTAGTATTCAAATTCCGTTCTTCTGACTCCCAATATAGCCTTCTATTTTGCTACCCATCTAACTAGCAGATGAATCTTTTAATAAATTGAGTTAGTTTTAAATATGAACTGACACCTTATAGTGACCCCCACAGACAGGGCAGGATGATGGCCCATGAGAAACTGAGAGCCTGAGGCTATAAAGAGAATAGAAAAAAGCACTGGGCTTTCCATGGGCTGCCATAGAACCCGGCTGTTTTGGAGGATCCTGGCCAACCCTAGCTGTAAAGGAATTGTCACTGAGAACCAGAGAGGGGAAGTGGGATCTTCATAACTCAGATCGCTTTTTTGCAACTTTCTCTTTGGGTGATGAAAATATGTGGTCAAGGTCATGTTTATTACTCGTGTTTTTTAGCTCTTCAGTGCCTTGCTTATGGCAAGCACTTAATTTGTGTTTGTTGACTTGACTTGGCTTGGAGTACATTGGATTGGATACTTCTCCTTTACTGTAATCCTTTGGCTCCTAATTTAGGGCTCTCCACACCATATCGGGGAAGGGGCCCTGGGCCAGCAGTCAGGAGAATCAAGTTCTAACCCCAGTTTTGCCCTGTGGGTGTGACCCTAAGCAAGTCACGTCAGAATCTCAAAATTGGCAGTAGCCTTAGAAGCAAAGGCACCCTTCTCATAACTGTTCAGGAATTATAACATCCCCAAACCAATGGCCATCCAAAGCCTCCACTTGAAGACTGCTAGCAATGGGGAAAACTCCAGCATCCAAGGTAGCCCTTTTGGGTAGTTCTAATTGTTAGAAACTTACCTGGTCTTGAGTTTCTTCATCTGTAAAATAAAGAGGGATGGACTAACTGCTAAGATCCCAGAGAATTGTTGGGAAACTGAACATTGAGCCTAATCCTGAGCACATCCAGAGGATGGTGGCCCATATACTGAGAGGACTGGGAATCATGTCGTATGATCAGCAGCTGAAGAACTAAGGGATTGTTAGCCTGGACAAGAGATTTCAATAGGGAAGGAATGATGGCTGTATTGAAATACCTTAAGATACCTTTCCTCACTGCGGGAGAGACATTATATGTATAATGCATCAGTTTTGAACCCCATGCCCTCCTAATCTTCCACCACTTCCTATCTCATGACTGGGTAGCCCTTACAAGTGATTTCTTCATTTCCGCTCCAGGACTGCTGAGCATCTGGGGAAAGTTATGAAACAACTTATTTCAGCCACTACAAATTTATATTACATAACCTCAGTTGGACCTTTCATGCTATTTTACCATGTTTTTGCTCTTCCTTAGTGACTCCCTATTTCATTCCTTTGTTCCAAATGTTCACTTCTCTCCTCTTACTCCCACACCGGACCCTCTACATTTATTGTATGTAGCAGTACTTAGCCGCCTACTTCACTGAGGAGACTGGGGCCATCTGACTATGAGTTCCTTTCTTCAGAATTACTGAGTACCTTCCTCCTCTTCTCTAATCTTGTTAAAGCTATTTGCTCCATCTGAGTCTTTAATTCTGCTTCCTCCCAGGAACTTTTCTCCAGTAGACATCCCACCAATCACATACATTTTTAAACTCTGCCTTTTTACTCCTCATAGACCCTCTACCATGCTTAAGCCTCTCCAATTCTGAAAAAAAAAAAAAAAGTTTCTCTTCCGTACCATATTGTTACTCTTCCGTATCTCTATTCCCTTAAACTTCTGGAAAAATCTTTTCTATAGGCAATACCACAATTGTCTCAGCACTCAATTTCTCTCTGCTCTTTGTAATCTGGTTTCTATCCCTTCTGTTCTATTGAAACTGCTCTGGCAAAGATGCAGTCCCTCAGCAAATCCGACGGCCTTTATTTACTGTGTCCTCATCCTCTTTGATCTCAGTGGACATTCTGACATAGTTGAGCAATCCCCCTCTCACTTGCTATTCTCTCCTCCCTCAGCTTCATCTTTGTTCTCCTACCTCTCTAAATACTCCTTTCATCTTTCCTTCTATGATTTATTCTTTCTCATGCCTTAGAAGCATGTGTCCTCAAGAATCAATCCTCAGCCCTCAGTTCTTCTGTCAAAACTTTTTCCCTTAGAAATCTCATCCCACAATTTCAACTACCACTTCCACAGATCTTTTTTTTTCCAGATTCTATTTATTTTTTTGTTTTGCTATTTCTATTTTATTTTCAAATTTATATTTATATTCACTTGTGTATGTGTACATATAACAAATATTTATATAATATAGTATAATAAGATGATTGCATATGAAACTGCAGATCTGTTATGTACAACTTGCTATTCCTTTTAAAATATAATGGGGGGGGGAGGGCTAGGTGGTACAGGGAATAGAGCACCGGCCCTGGAGTCAGGAGGACTTGAGTTCAAATCCGGCCTCAGACAATTAACACAAACCACTAACTGTGTGACCTTGGACAAGTCACTTAATCCCAACTGCCCTCCAAAAAGGAAAAAAAAAAAAGTAAAATATAATAAGGTTGTCATGTAAATTTCTATTTTTCTTCACTCCCTCTCTCTGCCCCCTGCTCTAGAAATAGCTGCCATTAGACACAATAGACTTCTGTACTGCATTTCTAGTCCTGACCACTCTTCTGAGCTCCAGCTACCAGCAGGCCATTTCCACCTGGTTGTGCCACCGCCACCTCTGTCTCAATAAGTACAAAGTCAAGCTTATTGTCTTTCCCTCTAAATCTGTTCTTTCTTCTTGTCTTTTCTGTTTCTACCGGTGGTATCAACATTCATCCTGTCTCCCATGTTTGAAACCCTGGGGTTATCTCCTCTTGTGTCCAATCAGTTACCAAGTTTTGTGCACCTGCCTTTATGACACCTCTCACATCCGTTCCACCTTTTCTATTCTCATGGTAAGTATATTCATCACAACAGGTAGAGGTTACGAGGAGAAAAGTATAAACTCAATAATGATCATTATTATATAATTTGTTACATAATAATAGTATATCTAGTATGTTACATGTTATACATATTAAATATATAATTATTATTTAATTTGATAATAGTCCTGTATGATACTTGAAAAAACCTCTAATGATAAAAACTATCCTACAAGAGAGGGATGCAATTGTTCCACTGTTCTTCATTCTGATCAGACCATATTTGAGTATCAAGTTCAGTTGTGCGTGTTATGTGTTAGATTGGACATAAAAATCAGGGAGAAAGTGACCTTGCCCTGTGGTCTTCTTTGAGACTAGATAAGGTTTGAATGTTCCTTAAGTTAAAAAAAATGTGCCAAAAGGCATGGGGGGAAAATTTTTTTGCTTCTTTTTTTTGTAGGGCAATTGGGTTAAGTGACTTGCCCAAGGTCACATGGCTAGTTTTTGTGTTAAGTGTCTGGGCCCAAATTTGAACTTGTCCTCCTGACTCCAGGGCCGGTGCTCTATTCACTGCACCACCTAGTTGCCCCCATGGGAAATTTTTTAAAAAGAAAAGATACTAGGGAAAGTAGGTGGTGCAGTGAATAGAACACTGACCCTGGAGTCAGGAGGACCTGAGTTCAAATCAACCCTCAAACACTTAACACTTACTAGCTGTGTGACCTTGAGCAAGTCACTTAATCCCAATTGCCTTGCTTTCCCCTCTCCATTAAAGACCAAAAAAAAAATTTTTTTTAAAGAAAAGATACTTTATAGAAACTACAATCATCTTAGCATATATGAAATGCTATTGATTAGATAAAATCCTTAATAAATTCTTGATTGATATCCATAGAATATGGGTAGCTAGGTTGTACAGTGGATAGAGCATGGGCTCTGGAGTCAGGAGGACCTGAGTTCAAATCCAGCCTCAGACACTTTTAACACTTAGTAGCCATTTGATCTTGGGCAAGTCATTTAACCCCAAATACTGCCTTCCCCCTCCAAAAAGCGAAAAAAAAAAAATCCAGTCTTAGACACTTAATAGCTGTGTGACCTTGGACAAGTCACTTAACCCTGTTTGCCTTAGTTTCCTCATCTGAAAAATCAACTGGAGGAGGAAATGGCAAAACATTCCAGTATTTTTTCCAAGAAAACCCCAAAAGGGGACACAAAGAGTCAAATACAGCTGAAAAAGACTAAACAATGACAGAATATAGACCCAGCACATCCTGAGTGAGAGCTACTGACTCTTTTCCAGCTCAGCTCTACCTCAAATGGGCCTTCTTGTTGAAAAGTTTTTCAGCCCATAAAGTATTAATAAATACTGTAGGCCATCTCTTTAAAATTTGAACAGCTACGGCCAAGGCAAACAGGGATAATGTTACAGAAGGAGGAAGAATCTGGAAATACAGGGAGACCCCCACATCAGGAGGCAGACCCAGAATTACACTGTCTGCTGCCTGAGAAAAAGGAAATCTTGGGTCTAATGGGAAACGAGTGAGAACATGCCTTCCTCCCAAATTGTGCTTGTCACATACATACCTTTTGCTATGCACATAGCTCTTGTCTGTTTGGACCCTTATCAGAAAAAAGAAAGGATGGTAGTAGAGATTTCAGTGCCCTAGGAGAGCTTGAGCTCAGTCTTAAAAGAGGTTCTTGGGAAGGAGCTTCAGAGTCCATCTAGTCCAGCCCCCTCAATTTAGATGTGATAAAACTGAGGACCAAAGTGGATAAGTAACTTATCCAAGGTCTCCTCTATTAATAGAATCAGAGGCAGGCTTTGAGAACCTCTGCTTTTTCTGTTCTGTCACACATTCATTCAAATCTTGTGTTTACCAATTCCACCAAGACAGCATTCAAGCAGATAGGTGAGTAAATGAACATTTCTCCTCTGCATGGGACAGCCTCCTAAATGGTCTTCCTGCTTCAACAGAATCAGGAGAGGGAGGTTGCTTTGCATTTCTTAAGAGGAAAACCTAAGAAGAAATGGGCTTGAGGGACAGCAAGGTGGCACAGTGAATAGAGCACAGGCCCTGGAGTCTGTGAACCTGAGTTCAAATCTGACCTCAGACACTTGACACTTAACTAGCTGTGTGACCTTGGGCAAGTCACTTAACCCCAATTACCTTACCTTCCCTCCTCCAAAAAAAAAAATAAATGGGCTTATTATATTAAAGCTGTTGGGTTTCAGCTTAGGCACCTTTACCTGTCCATGGCTTGGAGCATCATATCTATATTTCTGTGTAACACTTTCTCTGGGCTGATCCCCCAACTGGCATGGGGTCTAAAGGATCTCTACAATCTCTTCCAGCTCTGACATTCTGTGTTTGTGTTCTAAACTTCTCTGTACTAAGGTCTCTTTGTATTCTAACATCTGTGTTCTAATCAGTGTTTCTCCCAGTTCTAACGCTGTGCTCTGTTGTTCCTTCTGGTTCTAAAATTCTCTGTTCTATGTTTTAACTTTCTGTGCAAAATGCTTATAAAATTTTAAATGTTGGTGCTTAAAAGAGTAAACTGTGCAGTGGTATGTTTGAACAGCTCAGAGGATTTCAGACATGTAGAATTTCAAAATTCTGGGATCAGGGCTCCCTCCTCTTTGTTGTTGCTGAGTTATTGCAGCCCTGTTCAAGTCTTCACGACCCCACTTGGGGTTTCCTTGGCAAAGACACTGGAGTGGTTTACCATTTCCTTCTCCAGCTCATTTTACAGATGAGAAAACTGAGGCAAACAGGATAAGTGACTTGCCCAGAGTCACACAGCTAGGAAGTGTCTGAGGCTGGATTTGAACTCAGGTCTTCTTGGCTCCAGGCCCAGTGCTCTACCCACTGTATCACCTAGCTACCCTTACTCTACATATATCAATCAGCAAGAGTTTATTAAGTACTTTTTCAAATCAGTAGCATTTCATATGTGCTAAGATAGTTTTAGTTTCTAAAAAATATCTTTTCTTTTTAAAATTTTTTCCTATGCCTTTTGGCATTTTTAGAATTTACTTATAGTGTTCAAACCCTATCTAGTCTCAAAGTGGATCACAGGGCAAGGTCAGTTTCACTCTGATTTTTATGACTGATCTGATATGTAAAACCCACAAGTGAACTTGGTACTCGGCACTCATCTGACTAGGACAAAGGACAGTGGGACAGCTGTATTGTATTCCTCTGTTGTAGGGTACTTTTTACCATTAGAGAGTCTTTTGCAAGTATCATACAGGGCTGTTATTACATTAAATAATAATTATATATTCAATATGTGTAACATAATATATGCTATTATGTAATAAATTATATAATAATATAGTAATTCTTATTGTTGGGTTGCTATTTTTCTCCTTATAACTTAAACCTATTGTGATGAATATACTCAGGCAGCCACTTAGCTGCCCTCTATATTACATTAATATAATCCTTATGCATCTAAATAGCATTATTAACCTTATAGATTACTTCCATACATATTTTCTCTTTATAAAAACACTTTTAGTAGGTACTTGCAAATATTATGATCCCCATTTTATCACGGTGAACATTTACTGAATACCTACTATGAACGGGCATTGTGGTAGGCATCTGAAGATACCCAGAAGTCTGAAACACATTCCTTGCCTTCCAGGTATTTACAGTCTAGCTCAGGAAATGAGATTTAAATATAAAGTGAAAAGCAAAGTCTCAAAGTGATAATGATGTGTCCAAGTGAATGGCACAGATAAGTAACACTGGAGTTCAGATAAGGGAGAGTTGAGTGAGCTACACCCAGCCTGCTAGCTTCCTGACTCTCCCATGGCCAGGGAGGGAGGGCAGAACTGCTACTCCCTTCCTTCCCCCCCGCCCCCACGCCCTATGCTTGGGAAATCCTGGTTTTAAGTAATGGAATGGAAAGGATCAAAGCCAGGTATCCAACCTTGGCCACCCCTCTAGGGGTATAGTCCCTGAGGAGAATTTTTCACATCACATCCAGAAATTTTATGTTCAAGGAAACATTAAAAATTCAATTGGATCTAAAACAGTATATGAGTTATAGGTGCCTACTGCATGGAATCAAAATAGGTTTTATATCTGAATTTTCTCTACTGCCAAGCTCATAAATTTTTTTTTAATTGTGTTAATGTTAAAAAATCTCCCACATGCCAGGGCTCCAGCAATTAAAATAATTATATGCAAAACAACCCAATGGGAGGGAGGCAGTATGGAACACTGCCTTTGAAGTCATAAGTTTTGGATTCAATTTTGCAATTTTACTGACCCGACCTCTGCTTACTTATGACCTTGAACAAATCTCGTGCTTTCTCTAGGCCTCCATTTCCCAATCAATCAAAGGAGAATCTCTAAGGTCTCTTCCAACCCTTAATTCATATGATCTTCCCCCTAATAATGTTTAAATTGAGTTATAAGGTTAACAAAAGCTTTATAACAAAGCCTTGTGGGTAATAGGGCTTCATCAGCAGATTGAGCAAAGACTCCTGAAGGCTAATTATTCAGCTGGGAGGAGGCACCTGCATCCAGGGAAGCTCAGAGAAGACCTTTCTCACCCAAAGGCCCGCAAGTCACTCAAGAAGGAATGGGACACAGGGAGAACCATTCTTTTCCCCAAGCCTGCTAGGGTTCTAATCTGTTACTGAGTGGGGCTGAAAGGATCATAGAACTTCAGAGTCGGAAGGAAACTTAAAGGCCACCTAACAGAACCTTCTTATTATAAAAATGATGAAATTCAGGTTCTAAGAGTAGTTTAAATTTTTTCCCAAGTTTAGACAGATGATGAATAAAAGAGGCAACATTCAAACCCAGGTCTGATGCCTCTAATCCCAGTGTCCGTTCCTTATGCTATTTGTGTTTCCACTTATTTGGGGCTAGCTTTGGCAGAACTCATTCATTCAAGAAGCAATTACTAAGTCCCTGCTATCTGCAGAGCCCCCTGCTAGAAGCTCTAGAGTGCACAAAGACT
>CM053598.1:169585084-169610127 GCA_028646575.1 Pseudocheirus occidentalis | reverse complement strand
TGATTCTAAAACATCAGGGCAATTTTCTTTGAGGATCTCTTGAAGGATGCTTTCCAAGTTCTTTTTCTGGTCATGGGTTTCAGGTAGACCAATAATTTTCAAATTGTCTCTCCTGGATCTATTTTCCAGGTCAGTGGTTTTTTCAATTGAATCTTTATTATTGACTTTTTCTCCATCACTTTCTTAACTCTAGACCAGGGGTGGGGAACCTGTGGCCCTAAAGGGACCGCACAAATTGTGAACTTTTAAGAGATCTCTAAGCAACTCTTCATAGAGTTGCTGTGTCTTATTGAGATACTCAGAAGCTTCTTACCCATTACCACTATGATAGTCTCGTATTCCTTCTCTCTCCATAATTTTTTCTTTCCTTCTTTCTTTCTTTCTTTTTTTTTTTTTTTTTTGCTCTTTGGAGGAGGGAAGGCAGGACAATTGGGGTTAAGTGACATGCCCACGGTCACACAGTAAGTGTTAAGTGTCTGAGTCCAGATTTGAACTCAGGTCCTTCGGACTCTAGGGCCAGCACTCTATTCACTGCACCACCTAGCCACCCCCATAATTTTCTTTATATGGACTGGTCTTTGGTGGTCTTCCCCATAGCAGCTTTTAAAGCAATTTGGGACCATATTTAGGTTTTTTTTTTCCCCTGCATCATCAAGGCATCCCAGCTGTCCCAGATGGAAGTAATAATACCCTATAGCTAACACACTGCATAATTATCTATTGTATCCAACAATTCTCTGCATCATTCACAGAAATAATTGGTCAATAGACATGTGGCCTCGAGGCTGCACTCATGATCTAAACAATCAACAAAACAATAAATCAAGCTCTAATTTTTGGCCTTTGCCGATTCCTAAGGTATAATTGCTGACACTAAATACTTAATTAACAGTAGGGCTCTCTAGACCCCATAGGACCCAACCAGAGCACACCCCTGTGTGTGCCTGCACATTGAGTCCCAGAAACTATATCCTTGTTTCCTTCTTCCCTACCCACCTACCACCAAGTCCCACCCTATCTGTTTATTAATGAATTCCTTTTGTTCTGGTAGGTTCCTACTATCTCACCACGACCTATGGGGCCTTGGAACATATTAAGAACTATGACAAGATCACTGTCACAAGGCAGCTGAGTGTGGAGGTACAGGATTCCATCCACCGCTGGGAACGCCGCCGGACCCTCAACAAGGCCCGAGCCTCTCGCTCATCTGTGCAGGTGAGTGGTCTGACAAGGTAGTTACAAGTGACAACCCAGACAGCCCCCCCAGGTATGGTGGGAGGGTGTCATCTATTTGATTCAAGAAAGATACCCAGAAAGCTAGTTATGACCATTGACCACTAACAGGTATACACTCATCTCTCAATACTAGGAAAGGCATGACCGCTCTGTCAAGGAAATGTACTTACCCAGTCACCACTTTAAAAACCATTATTGAGAGGCTGGTCCATGCAACGCACTGTCCAACTTACTTAGCCTAGACCCCTACAAGACTTTCACATCCTCAGAGTTATTTGAATATTTGACCAGTGGCCCATGGCAATCTTGCCCCTTAATGCTCTGTATCTTCCTCATAGCTCCAGGTAAATGAATGAGCAAATTAATTCCTACTTGGAGCATCCAGTACTAAACACCCTAGACAAGGGTTAGGAAGTGCTTCTGCTACTAACTGTGTATATGACCCTAGGCAAGTCATTTCTGTACGCCTTAAGATTTTCATCTAAAGAAGGAGGATATAATAACATATGCTCTGCCTGTAACTCTCCCCAAAGTTTTCATGGAGTAGATGCTTAATGAATAATTTGTTTTTGTTTTTGTTTTTTCCTCTTTCAGAGGGGGGAAAGCAGGGCAATTGAGGTTAAGTGACTTGTTCAAGGTAACACAGCTAGTTGTGTTAAGTATCTGAGGCTGGATTTGAACTCAGGTCCTCCTGACTCCAGGGCCAGTGCTCTATTCACTGCACCACCTAGCTGCCCCTGCTTATTCTAAGTTAAAAAAAAAAATTGACCCAAATCTGCTTTTCAACTACAGAAATTTTCTAAGTCAAAAAATTTTAATTTTACCTAAATCTTAACTCTATTGCTTATTACTTGTATGACTTTATGCAAATTACTTAACTTTTCTGAGGTTGTTTCCTCATCTGCAAATTGAAAGGGTTGAATTAGGATTGGGGGGGTGGGGTTTTTTTGTTTTTGTTTTTGTTTTGCTTTTTGGAGGAGGGAAGGCAGGGCAATTGGGGTTAAGTGACTTGCCCAAGGTCACATGGCTAGTAAGTGTTGAGTATCTGAGGCTGGATTTGAACTCATGTCCTCCTGACTCCAGGGCTGGTGTTCTATTCACTGGGCCACCTAGCCACCCTCGGATTAGTTTTTCCCTTAATCTAACCTTTAGTCCATGAATCTTTTTTTTTTAATAGCTACAGTTCAATATAGTTGGCTTCCTTTGTAATCCTATGCATTTTATCCTTTTTTAAATAGTTTTTTTCCAATTATATCTAAAGACAGTTTTTAGCATTCATTTTTACAAGATTTCGAGTTCCAAATATTTCTTTCTCCCTCCCTCTTCCTAAAACAGTAAGCAGTTTGATATAGGTTAAATATGTGCAATCATATAAAACATATTTCCATATTAATCACAGCTGTGAAAGAACAGACCAAAAAAAAATAAAGAAAATTAAAATAGCATACTTTGATCTGCATTCAGAGTCCATCAGTTCTTTCTCTGGGTGTGGACAGTATTTTCCATTGAGTCCCTTGTTCTGGATCATTGTATTCCTGAGAAGAGCTAAGTCGTTCATAGCTCATCATCACACAATGTAGCTGTTACTGTGTACAATGTTTTCCTGGTTCTGCTCATTTCACTTTGAATCAGTTCATACAAATCTTCCCAGGTTTTTCTTAAATTCACTTGCTCATCATCTCTGATTGAACAACAGTATCCAATTCATTCACATACCACAGTTTGTTCAGTCATTCACCAGTTGATGGGCATCCCCTCAATTTCCAGTTTTCTCTTCACCACAAAATGAGCTGCTATAAATATTTTTGTACACGTAGGTCCTTTTCCCCTTTTTGTGATCTCTTTGGGATACAAACCTAGCAACAGTATTGCTAGATCAAAGAATATGCACAGTTTGATTGCCCTTTGGGCCATAGTTCCAAATTGCTTTCCAGAATGGTTGGATTGTTCACAATACCCACCAACAGTATGCATTTTATCTTGTGCATCTGAAAACATTATTTTAAGTGTCCATAGGCTGTCCACAGTTTCCAGAATGCCAAGTGGTAGCACAAACAAGGTTAAGGGCTTCTGTTCTAAGGTCTTTTGTGCCAGGAGCCCTGAACATGGCAACTTGGGAACATCACAGGGGACCACACCTTGACATTCCTCCAGAGACCTGGTCATAGGATTCAGAAGCAGCCCCTACCTCACAGAGTTGTAAGGACCAAAGGACATCACATGTAAAAAGAGCACTTTGCAAACCTTAAAGAGCTAAGAAATGTTATTTGTTTTTTCTCCTTGCTTTTACTCAGCCAAGACCCTGATCATGAGCCATTTTTTTGTTTTTGTTGTTGTTCAGGACTTCATCTGCATCTCCTTCCTGGAGCCAGACAACCAAGCCCGGACGCTGGCATCAAAGTCGGACACTTTGGCTGAGCAGCTGAGAGCACAGTGTGCTGAGAAATTTGAGGTGGCCCAGCCCCAGGACCACAGACTCTTTGTCCTGGTGGACGGCAAGTGCTTCCAGCTGGCAGATGACTCCCTTCCCCACCACATCAAAGCCTACCTACTAAAGAGTGAGCCCAAGAGGGATTTCCATTTTATTTATAAAGAGATGGACAGAGGAGAAACTCAGACCCCCATTGTAAAGGATCCAAACTTTCTCTGAAAGCAAAGCAGCTCTTCATGTATGAAGGCAGAGGTGTGCTCATGGTGTTTACAATGTGGGATTCGAGCCTGAGATTTGAATCTCACTAATATGCAGTATTTTCCTCAAGATCTTCCCTCCTACTATTAGAAGAAAACCATTGTGGACCAGAGCAATAGTGTGTGTACACACACACACACACACATACACACACAAATCTCCAGAGTTTAAAATCATCAACTACTTCTCATAGTACATTAAAAGCATCCAGTCCAACCTCCTTCATTTTAAAAATGCATAGGGCCCCAGAGATGGGAAATGACTTGCCCAATAGGGGTCAAAAAGCTAGTGAGAAGGGATTTTTTGAACCCCAAGGCTCTCTGCACTCAGGCTCCTCCCTGAGCCAGGGAATCTCAACCTTTTCCAGAGAATAGCATACTGGGAAAATTACCCCCAAATTGTAGTAGATAGGACTGCCTGACTTGGGGGGAAGGGAGGGCGAGAAAGTGGGGCTTACAGCTCTGTGGGCCCTATGGCTGCAGTCAATCAAGTCCTGCTTCAAGACCAACAAGGTAATGGCCATTGGCCAGGTGTGGATCCCTACCTTGGGTCCTCCATGAACCAATCCTTGTGAAGCAGGGCCCCAATGTGAGGACTCATGAAGACTACCCAGAGTTGGGGTATCACTTGAATCTCTAAATGTCCTGTGCAATGAGAAGGGATCGGTTTCAGAAATCCCCAATACCGTCGCAGGCTACAGGAATGCTCAGGACTTCCTCGGGAGACAACAGGGGAGGCTTTGCCACCATCGCTTTGGCTGGATGCCTGTGGGACCAGGGAAAGGGAAGTCCCAGTCCCATCAACCCCACTGTCCTCAGGAACGTTTACCTTGCCACAATGAAGACTAGAGCCCCAATTATCCTTCTCAACTGAAGGGAAAACTGACAGGAATGCATTAACACAGGAGGTGGGGACTCAATGATTAGGGGACATTGTGTAAGTATAAAGTCCTTATGTCCAATAAACATAATTTTGAAACTGGTGTGCTCTGGCCTGAACATTGAGGATACAAAATGTAGGTGTGAGATTTCCCAAGTTAACTGTTAAAGACTGAAAGGAAGCGCTAGGTCTCTTCACCTTCAAATTCCTCTTTGTGGTCTTCATGTTTTCTCTTTCAAGTTGTTAAAGCTAGAAAAGCTTTGGTTGTCTCTTCTATCACACTCTTTGACAAGACTTGGGTCGGTTGGGATCACCAGGATCCAGTCACTGTCCAGTCTTAACTACTCCCTCTGGAAACCAGGAAGCAATAATCATTTCTCACAGCCCCTACATCCTTAATGCAATCCTTAAAGCAAATATAAATAAATACCAGGTTATTTGAAGAGAGGGCACTAGCAGCTCTCTGGGGGAGATCAGAAATGAAGGTAGGGATTCTAATGGAGAAATAGAGGGAAGGAGAGCATGCCACCTACAGGCCAGCAGTATTTGCTGGCCTCCCACATAAACACGGAAGATAAACTATTCTTTTAAACCAGTAACCGGTGATTAAGGGCATCAATCAGTCAAAAAATATTCATTCACTAAGTGCCAAGGCACTGGTAATGCAAAAACAAAAGTTAAAATGGTCCCTGCCCTCAAGGAGTTTACAGTCACGTATGTTAGGGGTCAAATGCCCACCACTGCCACCTACTAAACCCAAGTCAGGAAGATGAGAGTTCATATATGACCTCTACTATTAATTAGCTGAACGATCCTAATCTAAGCCAATCACTTCACCTCCTCCGTAAAATAGAAATAACACCTACCTCCCAGGGGTTGTTGTCAGGATAAAAGGCGATACTTGCACGTGCTTTGCAAGCCTTAAAGCTCTGTATAACTGGTAGCTGTAATTACCATTACGTACTAGGCACTCACAGTGCTACGAGCTGGACGAAAATAAAACTTTCTGCTCTAAGGAGTTTAGATTCTATCAGAAGAAATAACATGTACTATATACACATGTGAGTATAGTGGGGGATTGATCAGGTAACCCTGATCAGCTGAAAAACATGTCTCCCCATCTCACATGATAAAATTATAGGCTATAAAAAACAATTAATAGAAAATAAAAGGAATAATGTTGTTCAGTTGCATCCAACTCTTGGTGACCCCATTTGGGGTTTTCTTGGCAGAGCTACTGGAGTGGTTTGCCATTTCCTTCCTTTTCCAGGTACTTTACAGATGAGGAAACTGAGGCAAACAGGGTTAAATGACTTGCCTAGGGTCACACAACCATGAAGTGTCTGAGGCTAGATTTGATGAGTCTTCCTGACTCCAGTCTCAGCACTCTATTCACTGTACCACCTAACTGCCCTGTGATGTTTTAAAAGTCCAAGAGACATAATTTCTGGATAATTAGTCATTTTATTAATAATGCTAGCATTTTAATACAAGAGTACAAAGATCCTCATAGTGGCCTGACTCAGGCTTATATGCCCTTGGAAAAATGGGTGTTCCAGAGAGCAATAAGTCAAGTCTGATTGGTTAATAAGTAATGAGAGAGAACGAATATTACAGTGAGGGACTGGACTTTTTCTAATGAACTTTGATTATTACTTGTTATAATATTTGTAATAATTACATATTACTTCTAAATTACACCCAGACTTGGGCAATCTAATCAAAAAATTTATCCTCTCCCAAACTTAAGCAGAGCACAATGTACTTCTACACCTTAGATTAAATTCTTTGTAAGGTTGGTTGGGATTTGACCGTAACTGAGGAGAAAATGAAATCAACCTTCAGAGACAGAGCTTTAAAACAAGGACTTTAGAAGAAGGGGGAACTCAGGAGCTCCCCAAATCATTGATTATTAACCATTTCTCACAGCCCCCTACAACCTAAATGCAAACTAAGTCAATATAAGCTAACTAAATAGGAGGTTATTTGAGGAGAGGGCACTAGCAGCTCTGGGGGAGATCAGAAAGGGAGTTAGGGATTCTGATGGAGAAATAGAAGGAAGGAGGGCATTGCCACCTACAGGGCGCAGGTGGAGTGTCATATGTAAGGATCTGAGAAGGCTAGTCTGACCAGCTAGACTTACATCATTAAACGTGTGAGGGACTTTAAATGCAAAAGAGAGTTTCTGTTTGATCCTAGAGTTAATAGTTTGGAACCACTTCCATTGAATTCAGCAGTCACTGACTAACTGGCTTCTGTGTGAGGCATTAGCTGGAGACCCCAAGAAGAAAACAAAGCCACTACCATCCCTGCCTTCAAGAAGTCTAGATGTCTAGAGAAAGAAGCATAAAGTGCCATGGAATGTGATCAGTACAAAGGAAAGATAAAGCATTAGAGGACTGACTTTCATTTGTCTTCATGGGAAAAGTGGCCTCTGAACTGGGCTTTGACAGAAGAGAAAGCTTTCAACAGAACAAGATGTATGCTGGGGGGGAGGGGAGGACAGGTAGGAAGCCAGAACTAAAACTATGGAAGTAGGAAAGCATGAGTTATGGTTAGGAAATTGAAATAATTAAAGCAGCTAGGTGGCACAGTGGATAGCACGCTGGACTGAGAGTCAGGAAGACCTGAGCTCATGCAGTCTCAGACACTTAGTAGCTGTGTGACCCTGGGAAAGTCAGCTTAATCTCTGCCTGCCTTAGTTTCTTCCACTGTGAAATAGGGGTTAAGGATCAAATATGATGCCTGTTAGGTGCTTAGCACAGTGCTTGGTACATAATAGGCATATCAATGTTTGTTTCCTTCCTAATAAATTAAGGATGGAAAAATGGATAGAGGAGGGTTTTGAATAACAGGATAAGGTGCTTGTGTTTTGTACTGTAGGGAATGGGGAGAACTAATTATTTAAGAGCAGGGGAGAAACATGGATTAGTAAGATTATTTGGATGGCTACATCTAGGAGAGCCTGGAGACAGGGAGACCCGTGAAGAGGCTATTGCAAAGTTTGGGGGAGAAGTGATGAGAGCCTAAGCAGGGGATAAGAGGAGGGGTAATGTCACTGAATCAATGATTGAGATGTAGAAAGGACATAGGCAAGACTCAGCGGCTAACTTAGATAAGGAGAGAAATCTCAATTATGTTTCTCAGGTTTGAGTCTGGGTGACTGGGGAAAAAGTGATGTCATCACTAGAAATAGAAAATGTAGAAGAGATGCCATGAATGACAACTTGACAGTAGTAACTAGACATTCTGGAATCTGAAGAAAATTCAAGGTTTTTGGAGTAGACAGATGGAGGAAAAGACCTCAAATCACAAGACAGGATTTCATGAAGGAAGAGATTCGAGGACACTGTCGGGTATGGAGGAGACAAAAGCCTCGGACCCCTCTTCTGGTAAAGGTGACACCAGGAAAAGTGTACTGATCACATTCCACGGCACTTTATGCTTCTTTCTCTAGACATCTAGACTTCTTGAAGGCAGGGATGGTAGTGGCTTTGTTTTCTTCTTGGGGTCTCCAGCTAATGCCTCACACAGTAGCACAAGTAAGTCTCAGGATCCCACTTCAGCAAGCATGTGCCAACCTTTGCCTTCAAGGCCCTTCCACGTAAGCAACTCCCAGTCAGATCCAGAAGCACCAGGATAGGGAAGCAGATTCAGTTACACCAGGTAGCACAGGGACAGCAAACCTGAAAACCTCTTCAGTAAAGAACCCTCCCCCCACACACACAACACAATGGAGCCTTCAGACAAAGGCCCAGTTGTATCATTCTAGTTACAACTTTGGAGAGCAGGCTTTCCCATAATAGGTTACTGATTAATCTAATGTGCCTCTGCTTGTTAACTCACAGAAATTTAGAGCCAAAAATTACTGTTTAGTCCAACAAATGTAGAAACAGGCCCTGAGAGGGAAAATGATGTGCCCAAAGTAATTCATTAAATGGCCAGCAAACATTTACTCAGCACTGTGATAGCCTCTGTGGAGTATTAAAAAACAGGACAGTCTTTGCTGAGGGAGCTTGCAGCTTTATGGACAGGATAAGACGCATACAAAAAGAAGTAATTATGACAGAAAATGACCTCTCCAAAATGCAGAGTGTTCACACTGGACAGGGAGAAACAAGAAATGCAGGATGGGATAGGATTTCAACAGCTGGAAATAGAAAGACCTTTCAGATGAATGGAATTCTGTGAGCAAAGATCAAAAGCCCTGAAGAGTTTGAAGAGTGATCACTGGTCGGCTGGTATATCGGGCAGCCACAGTATATGAGAGGAAGCTGGAAAAATAGGTTGGGGCCAGAACATGGAGGTCTGAATAAGGAAGTGGTCACACCTATATGTGAAGAACATTAATTTAGCAACATATGTAGAATGGATTTGAACCTGGAGAAATGAGTGGAGATGAGGAGACTAATAGATGAGAAGTGAATGAGCTAGGGTGATAGGGCACACTGGGGCAATAAGATGGCACAGTGGATAAGGCCTCGGGCCTGGAATCAGGAAGACCTGAGTTCAAATGCAGCCTCACACACTTGCTGGCTGTGTGACCCTGGGCAAGTCACTTAACCAATTTCTGATTGCCTCGGTTTTACCTTCTGCAAAATGGGGATAATAACAACACGTACCTTGCAGGGCTGTTGTAAAAATCAAATGAGATAATTAGGAAAGTGCTCAGCACCATCCCTAGCCTATAGTAAGTACTATGTTATAGTAAGTAAGTAAATGTTATCTATTATTATTACCAGACTCAAGACCTTGAAAAGGTAGAGTCAAAGTGACTCCAGAACCAGAACACTGCCTAGCTGTAAGGAGTGAAGAAGAGGGAAAAATCAAATATGGTAGAGGTTTTTAGCCAAGAATGTGTTTTCTTTGGAAACAAATTTTTAATTTGTGCCTAAAGATGGAAAGGATCAGAACTAGCAGGAAGGGGTGAAAAGTGCAGAGTAACCAATTTCAGCTCAATATATTAAAAAAAAAAAATCCTAACAATTAGGGCTATCCCAAAGTGGAAGGAGATAGTGAGTTCCATACCACTGGATATTTTTAAGTAGTATAAGCCCTTGTCAGGGATTTCTGCTCAGGCTAATTATATTGGATAAGATGTCCTCTGAGGTTCTGCAGTATCTAGCAGAGGGTTTCCCAAAAACATAGGCACTCTGGGATGGTGATTTGGTTTGGAGTCGCAGAAACATCCAGGCAAGCCGAGAAAGTCCATAATGTCCTTTCCAGGCCCCCCATCTTCTGGACAGTGCTACTCCAACTCTGTGATTCATGAAAAGTTTAGTGACTGATTTGTTCTCACATCCTTCAACTACCAACCTGTGAAATCGCAAAGATCCTACTTCTCAGGCAAAGGGCATGGGCTCAGGCAGCATAGACAGAAACATGGTTCAAAGCTGAATCTGTGGTACTAATCATTAATCAGCTTGCATATGACGAGAGCTATATCCGGACCCTAGAATAGCATGCATGTTCCCAGTGCACACAAACATGCATGTGCACACACACAAGCCACATAATTCCTTCTTGGCTCAAAGGAACAAATGAACCTATTCTTAAGTTTTACAACCTTTGATGCATCTCAGATGATCCCCCCACCTCTTGACAGGAACTCAGCCTTGACATGGCGCAAATGCAGAGCCTGAATGAGACACCTTTTCCCTAGAATAGCTGCAAGACCTTGCAAGGCGCAGCAGTAGGAGCCGGCACATAAAGCATCCACACGGTGAATGCCAGCCAAGAACATCAGACCATGTGTTCTGCTGATGTCACTCCTGGGTCCTCACTAGACTACCTCTGTCCAGCTTTTATGCAAAATGGGAGACCTTCTTCTCTTTCCTCTTGAGAGATAACTAGGAATTTAACATAAGTGCTCTCTGTACGCTCTGTGTCCCTGATTCAATCACGGAGAAGAACATTTAGAAACAGACCTTCAAGGTCATCTAATCTACCCCCTACACATATACATATATGGATATAGATACAGGTGCCTTCGTTTTGCAATTGAAGAAACTGAGGCCCATCAAGAATCGAGCAAGGCTTCATTCAGCGCTCACTATGCGTCTGGCACCATGCAGCATGCACGGATGGTTGTCTGTCGCCTGTTGAGTCATTTTTCAGGCACATCTGGCTTTTTGTGGATATGAAAACTCCCATTTGAAGCATTCTTGTCAGAGACATTGCAGTGGTGTGCCATTTTCTCCTCCAGCTCATTTTACATATGAGGAAACTGAGGCAAACAGGGTTAAGTGACTTGCCCAGGATCACACAGCTAGGAAGTGTCTGAGGTCACATTTGAACTCAAGAAGAGCAGTCACTGCGCCAACCTAGCTCTGCTATTCGGGCTGACTCCTGCAGTTCTCCATCTCTCCAGCTGATGGTGCTCCTGTAGAGACTTTTCTGAAGTGTCTGGTTCTACCAGCAATGTGTTGGCAACTTTAGACCAAAGGTATAGAAGGGTGCCTCCATTTTTTTTTAAACCTTCTGCAGTGCACCAATAACTCTCAGCCCCTCCCTCTATTCAAAGAGTTCCTTCTTGGGTCACTCAGTTAGGCTCTGTTTTCTATTCTTGGCCCAGTTAGAAATAAATAAATGAATGTGTGAATGAATAGACAGATGGATGGAAGGATGAATGGATGGAAGGTTCGATGGATGGATGGATGAATAAATAAATAAAAAGTAATAATATAATTGTGTTTGTTTATATATTTGTATAAATGTATATATCTATATATATTAAAAATAGCAATTAATTAATTAAGCAGTCCGTTGTACCTCGAGGCTCCAGCCTCTCCCACTGAGTCTCCACACTCTAAGCCGCAAAGCTGCTCTCAATACATTTGCTCCAATTGAAATTGTTCCAGTTTCCCCTGAGAGAGTTGGGCTGGGTTATTCAAATTATTCTGGGGCTTCTTCAGGAAATATCTACAAAAGTAAGTTAAGAGCAGTGGATATGGTCCCTAGTGGGTTCTGATCTGCTGAACAAGGTTTGTATCCCCATTATGCTTATTATGAAGGGAAAAGAGAAGGTGGGTAGAGGGGAGAAAGTATATAGAGAGCACCTACTATGTGCCCGGCACTGTGCTAAGTGCTTTTTACAAATATTAGCTCATTTGATCCTCACAACTACCCTAGAAGGGAGGGAGATACAAGTATTGTCCCCATTTTACAGTCAAGAACCCTGAGGCAACCAGCGGTTAAGTGACTTGCCCAGGGATCACACAGTCGGTGTCTTAGTCTAAATTTGAATTCTGGTCTTCCTTGACTCCAGAGCTAGCATTCCCTCCACTGCATAACCAGCTGCTTAATGATCACCAATCATCGTGTCATTATTTTCATTAACAGTTTATACGTAAATAGTGATTTAAAAATAAGTACACTATATACTCATTTAATAAAACTTTACAGCGAGGCAGAAGAATATATATTGGGAGACAGGAGATGTCAGTTATGTTCAGGGTCTGTCATTAATGATATTTCACAGTGATATAAGACTTATAAAGGATTTTCAACAGTTTTTTGCAGTAGCTAGTACAAGTATCTATATCCCCATTTTGTAGATAAATCAATTGAATCAAGTATGCATTAAGTGCTTGCTGTGTACAAGGTACTCCCAGGGATACAAATAGAAAAGTAAGATCATCCCTACTCTCAAGGAGCTCACATTCCCTGAGTAGTCTCTTTGGAGGAAACAAAATTGGGGGATTTCAGCTGCAAGTCATATGGAAAAGTCCCGTGGTCTTGAGCATGTAACAGCAAAGCAGATGGTAATTCCTCTTCCTTAGTATAATTTCCACTGATCAAATCACATCAGTTGTGGATGTTGAACCGTTTGATGGTGCCAATGGTTTTGGTGACAAGAATTTTCTTTTTCTGGGTCTTCAGTAGCTATTGTTGTAGCACCTGCAGGAGCAATGGCCAGGCTGTATCCCGTCAAGAGTCACACAGTTAATAAATGCTTAAGGCAGAATTTGAACCTAGGTCCTCCTGACTCAAAATGAAGCACTCTATTTCTGTCTCTCCAGGTGACCTTGGGAAAGACCTTTCAATGTCACACGGCGCAAAGAAAGCTGATGCTAGCACCCAGATCTAGGTTTAAATCCTACCTTTGCTGTACTCTACCTGAGACCTTGGGCAAGTCATTGAACGCTGAGCCCCAGTTTCCTTAACTGTAATATGAGGGATTTGTTCTCCAGCTCCAACTCCTATGAATGATCCCATGATTTGGTTTTAATTTTCTGGTATAACTGCAGAGAACTGGAAACCACATATTCCATAGCAGTTATATAATTAATTACCAAGCCCTGACCAAGAACCACAGGGTAGGAGAGACCACAGCTCTACCAAGTGTCAGTGTTTAATATGACTCAAATGCTTCTAAACACAAAGTATTCTAATGCAGTGGGACTGGAGTGCAAGAGAGAAAATGTTTCTATAAAAATATCTGTGTTTGAGGCACAGTGGATAGAGCACTGAGTCTGGAATCAAAAAGACTCATCTCCCTGAGTTCAAATCTAGTCTCAGATACTTACTAGCTGTGTGACCCTGGGCCAATCATTTAACCCTGTTTGCCTCAGTTCCCTCATCTGTAAATCATTAACAGAGTTATGATTAGAACCTCATTTTCTTGACTAATTCTAGTGCTCTTTCTATTATATGAAATTGCCTAAGTCTCTCCCTCTGTACTCCAGAGGGGTTCTAAGGTGTTTTCTAGCTCACAACATTCTTAGATCCTATAGATTCCCTAACAGGGAATCCTCTTTGCTGGATTCCCAGCGTGTGTGTATCAAGTGACTCATGGTTGTAGATAATTTATACTGTCATACAAGCATCAATTTCAGGGAAAAGAAGTCAATACCAAGCAAGTTCCCTAATTAAACATTAGAACTCCAATTTCTAAGAGCCTTTAGGTATTAATTTAGTATTTTTTTTACTTTTTTTCACAACTGTCATGCTATTTGCTTGAAAATATCATTGAGCCTTAACATGGGTCCATTTCAGGCACCTCTCAGGGATTCATCATATCTGAAGGTAATCAATGTGCTTTGATACTGCAACTGGAAATGCAAATTTTTTAAAAAATCTCTTATTTTTATATTTGTTTCCAAATATATTCCTCCTCCACTAGACAGGCAGTCATTACTTGTAATAAAGGTATAAAAAGAAAAAAAACAACTAACCAAACAGGAAACACTAACCAATGCACTGACAACTTCTGACAGCATAAGTGGCCTTCCACACTGTTAGTCTATATCACTAGTCAAAGCAGAAATGGGAATGCTCTCAAATCTTCTGAGGACCAGTCTTGGTCATTATAATTACACAGTATTCAGTTTCATTTTTGTTCTTTCCATTTATATTGTCAGAGGCATTATGAATGTTGCTTCCCTGGTTCTACTCGCTTCCCTTTGCATCAGTTCATACAAGTCTTCCCATGCTTCTTTTAAGTCTTCATCTTCATAGAAGCTATGAAGAATATTCCATTATATTCCCATACTATAATGTGTTTCACCATTCTCCAATTGATGGACACCTACTTTGTCTCCAATTCTTTACTACCACACAAGAAAAAAAAGTGCTGTTATGAATATTTTGTTTAGATTTGTTTTTCTGTCTTTGACCTTCTTGTCATATATGCCAAACACTGGGATCTATGGGTGATTGTGAACATTTTAGTTACTTTTTTTGGTAACATAACAACAAATTACTTTCTAGAATGATTTCATTAGTTTGCTGTTCTATCAAACATAGTATTAGTATGCCTGTCTGAAAATGCAATTTTAAATCCATTCAGCTTCCATACAGAAAATATACTCAGTGGCTAACTGGGAAGAGGCTGAACTACAAGTCTGAACTAGAGCAATCAATGAATGAATCAACATTTACTAAGAGCTTACCCTGAACCAGGCACTGTGCTAAGTGCTGGGGATACAATACGAGGCAAAAGACAGTCCCTGGTCTCAAGAAACTTACAATCTAATGGGAGAAACAACATGCAAACAAATATATACAAAGTAAGCTATATTCAGGATAAGTAAGAAACAGTTAACAGAGGGAAGGCACTACTCTCATCCTGACTCAGCTACTAATTTGCTACTTGACCATAGGCAAATCACTTCTCCATGAGCTGCAGTTTCCTCATTTGTAAAATGCAGACAATAATTCATGCATCATCCTAAAAGATTTCTGTTGGGAACAGACATATAGATGCTTTGAAAAATATGCAAATGACTTCTGGCTAAGAGGGATGCCTGAAAGGGCTAGCTACCACATATGAACTTAAGCAAAAACCTGAAATTCACACCAGACCCCAAAATGACTAAAAATCCAGTGGAAAACCACAGTGACATCTTCCACTCCAGAACTTCACAGAAGCCCACTGCCTATCGGAACAGCAGCTATTAACAAAGCCACAGTCAGAGCAGGCAAATAAGCCATCAGCGTTCTGCATCCAGAGGCAGCATGAGAAAGACTCAGGATGGGAACTTTGGAAGACCCAGGAAGCCATACTGGGTGGAAGACCCACTGGAAGACCAGTGTGCCACAGTAGTGCTCAGCCCAGCGTAGCATGTGATCAAGGGCTCTGGGGTCCTTAACACTTCATTCTGAGACGCCATGAAGAGTTCCAAAGATCTAGCAATTTGAACATGAGGAATCCAGGGCTATCTAACCCCAGGAGTTAGGAGTCAGCAAAAAGACCTAGGAGACCCAGGGAAGCCAAGGAGAGCCAAAAGCAAAGCAGGGTATGGTTCCTGGCTTTGGCACAAGGTCCCAAGTTAGGAACTAAAGCTAAAGAAATGAGTTAGCCAAAGAAAATACCGATGAATGTAAAACATTATTGTAGCTCTAGAGATTCCCCCAATAGATTACTCCAAAGGATTACCTCCAAAGGATTACTCCATAACTGCAAGCAAAAGGGTTTAAGAAAATTAGATTTTCTTCAAAGTATATGAATACCCAAAAGAAATGAAGACTGAAGGAAAGAATTGAAAGGAAGAAGAAATAGTTTAGAAAAGAAAGTGGTAAACCTTATCCAAGTACCATACTCACTAAAATCTAAAATAAACCAAACCAAAATCAATGAATCCAAGAATGAGCAAGCAATACTAGAACTAAATCAAAAGAATGATAAAAAACAATAGAAGAAAAAATAAGATTTATGACACCAAAAACAACTGACCTATAAAGCAGGTCGAGGAGAGATAATTAAAGAATCAATGGACTCCTGAAAATCATGATTTAAAAAAAAACCTAGACATTATATTTCAAGAAATCATAAATGAAAACTGCTCAGACCTATTAGAACCAAAGAGAAATATGAAGAATATAAATAATCCACTGATTGCCTCCTGAAATGACCCACAAAAGGAAAAATTCCATTAATTTCATAGTTAAAATCCAGAGTACTCACTTCAATGAAAACATACTGCAGGCATTCAGAAAGAAGCAGTTCAGGTAAACAGAGTCAAGATAACACACGACCTGGCCACTTTTACTATAAATGAGAGATCTTGAAATACGATATTCTCAAAGTCAAAAGAGATTGGCTTATAACCAAGAATAAATTATCCTGCAAGGGGAAAAACATGGATCATTAATGGAATAGAGGACTTTAAAGCATTCTTGATGGAAAAGACGAGAGCTGAGTAGGAACTTTGAAATATAAACATAAAAGTGCAGAAAAACCTAAGAAGATAAATTTACTTGCTCAATTAGAAGGAGCTGTGTGATGATGTCGTGCTAATAGGGAGAAAAGAAACAAATGTTGCTTCAGGACTTTAACATCTTCCAAAGGGCATTGAGGGAATTAAACAAGAAAAACAAGATGTCCTGGGAGTGGATTGGTTCTGTTCTGAGGGTTTAATGTGGGGAAAGAGAAATGAGGGTAAAAGGAATATATTAGTATAGAATGGAGGAAGAAGGGGGTAGAACTTCCTATTTCTCATAAGTAGGGTTTCTGAGAAAAAGAGTATACAGACAGGGTGTGGGGGAAGGAGCATCATGTGACCCTCATTCTTATCTCAAATGGAAAAAAGAGGGTTGAACACAGTTTAGTACAGAAATACATCAAATTCAACAGGTGAGAGAGAAGCGGGGTAAAAGAATAATACAGAGGAGGGAATAGTTGGAACTTTCCCATACTGAAGGGAGTAAATAAAGGTGAGGGAACAAAAATCTAGAAACTAAGAAAATGTCTAAATAGACTCTTAGACAATTGAGGAATCGCTAAAAAAAAATAATTGCGATGTATGACTGTAATGGAATAGTATTGCTCTTTATGAAATAATGAAAGATATGACTTTAGAGAATCCTGTGTAGTGTAAACTGGTGAAGCAGAGTGAATGAAGTGAGCAAAACAATTTATAGAAGAACAGCGATATCATTAAAAAAAAAACGATTTTGAAAGACTTAAGAACTCTGATCAATACAATTACCATGTCTCTAGAGGACCTGTGATGAAACATGTTAACTACCTCCCAAGAGAAACATAATGGGTGCACAGTTTCTACATATACAAAAAGGTATGTAGAAATACGTATTTTGCGGGTGGCTAGGTGGTGCAGTGAATAGAGCACCGGCCCTGGAGTCAGTGGACCCGAGTCCAAATCTGACCTCAGACACTTGACAGACTTACTAGCCTTGTGACTTTGGGCAAGTCATTTAACCCCAATTGCCTTCCAAAAAGCAAAAGGAAAAAAAAATGTATTTTTGAACATTGCCACTGTATAGATTCTTTTTTGTTTGGATTTGCTTATCATAATATTATAAGGATTGCTGGGGGGTTTTCTTCTCTTTTTCTCAGTCGTTAATTGGGGAGGGAAATGTAGAAGGGTAATTAGAAATAATAATGCTCCCAAAAGAAGGCCATTATTTTTTTTTAATGCACAGAAAAGAACAAGAGAAAATTTGAAAGGAAGCATAAATACTCAGAACAGCTTTTAAAATAACATGAAGAATTAAATATACATATCTTTGTTTTTTAAAAAGGAAGCAGTATGAAATGGAATTTCACCATTTCATATAGAATCCTCCCATTGTGTTCTGCTGTGTGTATGGAAATGTTTGCTTTTTTTTGTGGAGCTGTTCATGTTCAGAATTCTTTAATGTTAAAAACTGAATTTAAGTAAATTTTAAAAATTTAAAGTAAAACTATGATGTGGAAGTGAAATTGTTCTGTTTTGCCCCAGAGAGCAGACCTAGAGAAAATAGAAGCTCTGAAGAAGCAACTTCATGGGTGATGGTGAAGAAAAATTTCTATTAGAGCTATCCAAGTCAGCTCAGTAGGTTGTGTCCCCTTTCAACAGAAGTCTTAAAGCAATCACTGAATGGCCATTTGTCAGGTGTAAGACGATCAGATTGATTGTGTCTTTTTTCCCTTTTCTTCTCCTTTTTGAAGGTGGGGAAGGCAAGGCAACTTCAGTTAAGTGACTCTCCAAAGGTCACAAGACTAGTAAGTGTTAAGTGTCTGAGGTCACATTTGAACTCAGGTCCTCCTGACTCCAGGGCTGGTGCTCTATTCACTGCACCACCTAGCAGCCCCTGATTGTGTCTTTTAAAAATTGATCCTATTTACAATGAATTGATTTTAGTCCTGTTACTGCCTGAGACAATCTCTGAATTTAGTTCAATTATAGTTGGCCTATAATAAGTTAAACTTAGAAATCCAGTTCTTCTGCTAATTACCATTGTGTTATTGACTCAAGGAAATCTGTTATCCTTGAGGAATGTGGGTGTACACCAGGGAGTCTGGTCCAATATCTTTCAAGCTACCCTTCAAGGATGTCTGTTATCCAAAGAAGTCTGGTCCACTATCTCTAACCCTGTAAGTAGACTCAAATAGTAAACATTTCTTAGTCACAAAAATGAAGGAAAGGATTGGTGCTAGCCCCTCGGCCCCAATTTTCAACCAATCATATTGTCCCCCATGCTTCAACTCTATAATAGTCATATTGATTTCTCGATTCATGATGTCCAACTCTTTTAACCAATTTGTTCCTCACCTACAAAATCTTATTCTCTATACCACCCAAAACTATAAAAGAGAGCTATCCCCCTCATTCAGGGTTTTTGCTTTGCTGAGGAAGCTAAAACCCTATTTAATGGCAAATTCATGCTTTACTAACACATTGATCATGTTTGAACTTTGTGCTTTAATTTACCTTATTTTTACTGTAATGGGTATGTTATGGTGAGGATTCTTTTGGTATGCTTTGGAAGAGGCGGCCACTGAGGTCCCTTCTGACTCTGAAACTGATTCTACAAGGAATCCTGGGTTCAAAATCTGACTCTTCCATTCCCTGTGTAACCATGGATGTCATTTTTTGGTGCTTTAATTTCCTCATCTGTAAAGAGGCAGCTAGATGGTACAGTGGAGAGAGTGCCAGGCCTGGAGTCAGGAAGACCTGAATTCAAATTTGACCTCAGTCACTTACTAGCTGTGTGACCCTGGGCAAGTCACTTAACTCTGCCTCCATTTTCTCATCTGTAAAATGAGCTGGTGGTATTGGTGGCTGTCCTTTGTTCTCAAAGATGACCAAAACGACATCACTATGTTGGGGTCAAGGTTTAGTATGTCCGACTGTGACTGCTCAGACCAATATGAACTCAGAATGCTCTACCACAAGTCAGGTACAAATAGTCCATATGAATATTTGGAGTGGAGATGTCTCTAAATTTGCACATCTCATAATCCTGCTTTGGTTCCTGTGCAAGTACTCAGGCTAACAATATTGAATATAGGTTAGGTTTTATTTAATTATTCAAAAATTTTTTAAAAAACAGAGAACTTGCTGTCAAATCCATAAACAATCCATAAACAGTCAACTCTCCTTCCCTTTCTAATGAGTATAGCTTAGGTGAATGAACTAGTCCTGACACATTCATAACTTGTCAAGGAGATACCATCAGTTTTTAAACAAAGGACCACAGAAATGGAGTCACAGAAACCAGGACAATATCAAGGCATACTCTCTACATGTAGAATTTTACAGCTTTTAAAAACAAAATCAAAGATAAAACTTCTCACCTCTATCTGAACCCAAAAGACTTGCCCTTGAATCTAGAATTAAGACTTAATTGTTTTGTGACCCTGGAAGAGCTGATTATTCTCTCAGTCTCAGTTTCTCCATATGCAAAATGGATATGGAAGGGGGAATATCAAATATATGTTGAATGAAAGATAAAGCATTTCTTAAGTACTTCATATGTGTTATGTACCGTGCTAAGAACAGACTAGTACCTGGTCTGAAATTGCCACCATTAATAACTCTCCATTGGGTTTGACCATAAGGATGTGGGCAGTATCTCCAGAAAAGTCCTGATAAAATACAGATATTATCCAAGGGAAACAAGAGAGCTGTCAGGATCCTAATCCTCCCCACTCTCAGCCCTGCACCCGCCCCCATTGGCACATGTGTATAGATAAAATCACCAAACCAACAGCTGTTTATATTGAAAAGCACCAAAAGTGAACAGGAGGAGGAATGAAGAAGGCTAAGGCTCAGCTCCCCTTGGTCACAACTAAGATTCCACAGAGGTACGGGGAAATGGCACTGCCCATCGTACTTATAGTAATGATAATTCATAATTCTATCGATAATTAAAATATACAAAGTTCCACTCTCACAATGACTCTACAAGTTAAGTAAAATAAGTATTATTATCCCTATTTTTTGAGCAGTGGTGAGATGTCCATAGCCAAGAATCATATTGTCTTATGACTAATGTGCTTTCCTGTACAATATGCTATCTTTCATAGTAAGCACTTAATAAATATTAAACAATTAATCTCCTCCTGGTAGATCTGATGAGATGTGATTAAATTGATTTGAAGCTATATTGTGTATTAGAGCAGAGGTCCTGAAACAAAGTGGCTCACATTTTTTAGTCCCTTCTGATGGGCTCTCCCAAAACACAACTCATTCAGGAATTTCTGCTCATCTGACCTTTAGACTGACTCATAATCCTGAAACATTCTCTGAGAGCAAGAGAGACTCTTGTGAAACCCTCAACTCTGAGGTCATGCAAGGCAGCTGACAAGTTGTGCAAAGGGCAGGTTTCTTGAGAAGTAAGTCAGCATTGATCTTGCTCCCTAGCTGTGCATGGGTGGGACATGGTGTAAGAGGTTTAAATTGGGGGTGAAAATTTCAGTGAGATTTCCAGCAGACTTGGACAGGTCTTGATTTATGAACAACCTCTTGATTTACACTATCAGTGTCTCTCTGTTGGTTGGGAGTGCCTTGGGAATTAAATGGTTTTGCCCATGTTCCCAAAGGTAGCCCCATCCCACTCTTCCTCCCCATTCTATTCTGAGCCAAAAATTAAGGCCCACCACCCTTTTAGCTCCAACCACCACCACTACCCACTACTGGTTCCATGATGTCTCAGAACATCATTCAGAAGATAGTTCAAATTGGCCATTGGCCCTCATGACAAGTTATCTCCCAGGAACTGGGAGAAGGCAGGGCAAGAGAATTCAGTTCAGTAGCTTGATGGGAAAATGGTGATCACAGACCACAAGATGGCAGATTTAAAGTTAAAAGAACTTTAGAGTTCATCCTGTTTGACTCTGTTATTTTACAGATGAATTAACTGAGATCAAAAAAGGTTTTATGAACGGCCTAAAGTCACACAAATAGAAATTCTGGTAGAGACAGGATTTGAAACTATGGATCCAACTGGGGTATTATCCCCACCAAAGCATAAGGCCTCCTCCATATGATATCACCCACTTAATTTCCTCAGCAGTCTTATAGATAAGGCAGCACTATCTGAGATCACCTTCCATTCACACTGTGTACATCTTGTGTTTACAGGTTGTCTCCTCCGTTAGAATATGAAGGGAGGGATCTTGTTTTTGTCTTTCTTTGTATCACCAGCACTTAGCAGTGTCTGGCAAACAGTAGGCACTTCATAAATGCTTATGGAGGATGATGATGACCATCCAGCTAAAAAGGAGGATGAAAGGAGCAGCTGCTGTGCCACTCCCAGCTATCTATGATAATGGAGGCCAACAGCGGGGTATCAGTGATGGAACATAAAGACATAACCCACAACACATAAACACTGAATTTGGAGTCATAAGATCTGAGTGTGAATCCCAAGCTTTGCCTAGCTTGGGAACGTCCTTTCAGGACCTGAGTTTGCTCTCAGTAAAACCTGAGGTTGGACTAGGTCACCTTGAGGGTTCCTTCTGAATTTCTACAACTTTGTGTCTTCAGAGAGGGAAGTTATGAGACCTCAGCAAAGTAGAAGAGGGAAGCAGACAGAAGTTAGTGAGGCCAGAAGTAAAAAAGATCAGACGAAGAACAGTTCATAGAAAACTGAAGTTAGAATTGTAATATGCCCTAATGCCAGGGACAATACGTTCTTCTCCAACTCCCACCCCAGTGGAGTCAAGCCTGCTTCCCTACCTGGATTCATCCACTAACCTTATTCTAATCTAATGCAACCATGGGCGAGCTCAGTCTTTACAGCAAAGAGCACCAGATTTGGAATCAGAAAACTTTTATTCAAATTGTTATTTTTTTTTTAGGGGGGAAGGCAAGGCCATTGGGGTTAAGTGACTTGCCCAAGATCACACAGTTAGTAAGTGTCTTCAGCGTATGAGGCCGTATTTGAACTCAGGTTCTCCAGACTCCAGGGCAGTTGCTCTATTTACTTCACCACCTACCTTCCCCGTCTGTTACTTATTACATTTATGACCTAGAAAAAGTAACGATCTCTCTGGACTTCACTTTCCTCATCCATAAGAGAAAATTGATCTTATAACTGATCTATGATCTTATGATTCAACAGTCCCTGATGCATCTATTCATATAAAATACATTATAAATCATCTACTACATGCAGATTATAAGTACTGAAGTTTTGTTACATCAGTATTATGTAAATAAATTATTTATTATATAATTATTTTATTATAAACTATATAAAATATCATATAAACTTATTAACTTATTTAATAAGACTCAGTCCGTGCCTTCATGCTGCTTATAGTCTGGGTAAGACTCCCAATAAATCAGATAACTAAAATTAGGTAACTAAAATGCAAAATATTTCATAGTTAAGTGTATTAGTGTTTTAAAGGCCATGAGGCATGAGGGAAAAGGATGTTACCAACAGTATAAGATCAGGGATGGGTTCATGTTTATGTTGTGCTTTAAAGGACAAGGAGAAATTTAATAGGCAGAGAGGGATGGAGGGCATTCCAGACCTAGGGAACATCTAAGAAAAGGGATAGTGCTGGGTATTTTCAGGGGCCAGAGTTTGAATGCAGAGGAAATTAGTAAAGTGCTACAATATCAGTTTGAATACAGTTTTCCCTATTGCACTGTGAACTCTTTGAGAGGAAGAACTATTTTTAAATTGCTTTTTTTTTTGTATTTCCAGTCACTTAGGACAGAGCCAGGCACATAGTAGATATGGACTGATTTACTGACAATTTCATAAAGGATCTTGAATGACAGAAAAAAAAAAACAGGTAATAACTTCCTTTGGGAGACAAAAGGAGTCTTCTGAAGATTTTTGAGTAGGAAAGTACCACAACCAGATTTTTGCATAAGAAAAGTTTTTCTGAGAGCAGTATTAAGGATGGATTGGAGGGCAAAGATGGGAGGCTCTTATGAGGCTTTTGCAATAGTCCAGGTGGTCACATTTGGCAATTGTCTGTGCAACTTTGTTGACAGCCTTTTATAAGGAAGACCCATACCCACACAGCTGAGTGATCAAAATCCAGTTTCTAATCAACAGTGCCAGTCTCCACAGATGCACCAGTACCCATGTCCCCCAGACAACCCAAGGTCAATCACATAAATAGGCCTGCTTCATCAAGGGAATTGGCATTCAACCTTTGCATGCAAGATAGTGTTTTGTATGGAAAGAAAGTGTTTTGTATGGACCTCTAGGTAACAAAAGACAGACAGAATGACCACATAAAAGTAATTTTTTCAGATGGAGCTTACAAAATGACTAAGTTTTGAAGGTAGGTCCTCTAGATACTAGGATGTATTGGAGTTGTTGGCAGTAGAATTAGAAATCCTGTATCTACACCCACTTTTGGTCAAAAACATGTTGACAAAGAAACACCAAACAGTTGCTAACCGCCAATAAAAGGCACTTCTTGCATAAAACGGGACTCTGAGACCTGAAGGGAACTAGGAAAGCCAGGAGGCAGAGGTTCCATGCATAGGGGAGAGCCAGTGAGAACCTCTGTCTTTGAGAGACAGAGAGTTATTTAGATTTATTTATATATTCAGATTTAAATTTAAATATTCAGATTTATTTATGGTTACACTGGAGTTATGAAAAAAAACCTCAGGACTAGGTCACTACCAGTGACAATTACAGAAGGGTAAGAAAGCTTGAAAGGTTGGATTGGTAATCAACAGTTTATGGAAGATGGCGGCGTAGAAGCAGCAAAGCTTCGTAGCTCCCACACAACCACCCTAAACACCCATAAAATATGACCCCAGACAAAGTCTAGGACTCTCAAGACTCACAAAAATACAGAAAACACATCTCTCACTGAAGGCAGCTCGGCAGCAGCGGCTCATCACGGCGGGCTGGGAGCGGAGGCCGGCCCAGCCTGAAGCCGAGACTGTGGCCAGGCCCGGGGCGGTAGGAAGGAGCTGAGCGGAGCCTCCGAGCCACGCAGCAGCCAGTCTGCAGGAGAGAAGATCTACAGCCTCCAGCACCTCCACATCTACCAAGGTGTGAAAAACAGGGATTGGAGAGGGGCAGCAGCAAGAGGGGTTCATCCAGCAGGCCAGCAGGCCAGAGACCAGACCAGCCCAGCCCCAAACCACAGCCACCACCAGGCCAGGCCCTAGGGCGGCCAGGAGGAGGCAAGCCTCCCAAACCACCTGCCTGAGGGGATCTTAAAATCCAGCAAACCAGGATCAGAGATGGCTAGTGAAAGTGAAACTTTGAAACTTAATTTGGGGGAGGAAAAGCAGTTTGGTCAATCTGCCCCCGGGGCAAGGAAGCAGTGGGGGAAGGGAACTGCTGGAACCGGTGGAGGCTCCCCACTGGGCTGCTTCAGAGCCCCTGGCCTGCGGACTCCGCAGGGAAGCTGAATCGCTTGATCAGAGCCAAGTGCTCTTGTGCTGAGTGGCCTGGATCCAGATAGTGGTCTTGGGTGGTGGTCCTGGGGTGTGCTTTCAGCAAGCCAAAGCTAGGGGGACCTGCAATACCCCCCTAATAGCTCCGGCAGCTGGGAAAACCCCAGCAATTTGGAACAGAG
>CM053598.1:169547174-169576172 GCA_028646575.1 Pseudocheirus occidentalis | reverse complement strand
ATTTTTTTCACATGCACTGGGAAATAAGATACACAGGCACTGGGGTATGGAGATCCATCTTGTCCTACAGAAAGTTGGAAGGGGGATGGTGGAGGACATAGGAGAGAGCAGATTGGGGGAGGGGGTATTCAGTGTGATCGCTGCTCTGAGGTGGTAGGTAGGGGAAAGATGGAGAGAAAATTTTTAACTCAAAACCTTGTGGAAATGAATGTTGCAAACTAAAAATAAACACAAAATCAAAACAAAACAAAAAACAGGTTTTATCTGTCAGCATAATAAAAACGTATAAATCCTAAATAAACTAATTACAAACAGGTCTTGCTTTAAGACTCCAGGAATTCCTAAAGCAACTGGCTCTAAGGTGATGCTCTAGCAGTACACACAACACTGGTTTCCTCTCTTAGGACACTGACAGAAATTATCAAGTGAAGCTACTCAGGGAAGAGAGAAGTCTTAAGAACTGAACAATGCTTGAGCAGGAAACTCTGAGACTAATCTAATGCTAATGCAACTTATTTTAGCAAATGAAACTAAGGCACAGAGAAAGAAAAATACTTGTTCAAAGTCATACAGCAAGCCATCACTAAAGTTAGGACTTGAACTCAGGTCCCTTAATTTTCTTCTCATAATATTTTCCCTGTGCTGCATTTCCAACTTGTCTAGACTTCAGCTTTGGTTGTGTGCAAGAAAAAAAGCAAACAATAGGCATGGCCTCTGTATAAAATAAGCTCTTAAGTTATCCAACATAACAGCAAGATAGCATTTCTATAGCTGCTAATGAAAGTAAAGGTCAAATTGCCTATAAAAATTGAGGGTGACAAGTTCTTCTCTCATTTCACTTTTAAACAGGTAAGGTCACTTCATTTCAAAAAGAATACATTGAAACATATTTAATGGTAAAAATCACACAAAAAACTCAAATTATTTTTTAAAAAATAACTGGGAAGGCACTTCAGGCTCTTTCCCACTCATACGTATCATTCATCACGAGGATACTGGTATATGTGGTTGGTAAGACAATCTAAAAGCACAGCAAATGCCATCATCCAAGGTTCACACAAATCTCTCTCTTAGGGTTCTAAATTTTAGCAACAAAGTCAAATCTGAAGTCATTCTGCTAATTCCAGTTGGTATAGGTAGGCTAGAGAAAACTAATCTAGTCTCCTACATGACTACTTACTTTTAGATTTTTTTGGAGGGGGAGAGCTTGGGTACTGTCTTGAGAAGACCAGACTTCTTCCAATGGAATTTAAGTATGATTGGTTAAAGAGTCATCCAGTCACAGATGACAGTGAGAGAAGCAAAGTAATGTCTTCTACACAAACTCAACCAGAATCAGCATTAAAGATGAAGACACTACAGTGTCCCTGCAAACTTCTTGCTTCTTTACTGTTCCCACTCCTACCCTGTGTTTAAGATTAATCTACTTACTAAAATTAAAGTCAACTACTTCTTCTCACTAACGTATTTTGATAAAAAGTAGCAATACCTTGTTTCAACACACAACTCTTGTCATGATGAGATGGAAAAATGATGTTTGGAGTTCCTACCACCATCAGATAAGCTGAGATGTATATTTGTATGCACTGACATTATGTTCTGCCCAGAGATATTTTGGAAAAGGTACCTGAGAATGATCATGTACTTACCTGTAGATGTGCCTGCAACTTATCAACAATTTTCTTAGATTCATTTGCATCATTAGTGGCCATTAATTTCCTTTTCAGAATTTCAATGGGGACATCAGGGCTTGGAGTGAGGTCATAGTGTTTCACAGGAGGCAGAGAGATAGGAGAACTGGCTTGGTGTTTCATTCCCTGAAACTGCATCACTTTCATGTGGGAGATTGTCTGCACGACAAGAAAAGGAATCACTTTTCCTTGAAATAACAGCTGTGCCCCACCTCCAGCCTGAACCCAGCCAGAGGAAGTTTTCCAATTCACCCTACATACACCCGACATTTGGGAAATCAGAGTCACAGTCCCTCAAAATGAGCAACCATCTTTCAAATGGATGCTGGGTATAAACAGCAATTTACTGACTAAAATGTGTCAGTAATTTTAAGCCCTAAAAATGGCAAACCACTGAAGTTTTCCCCTGTCCAACATAGTTTGTTTCAAATAGTTAAAAAATAAAAAAAGGAAGAGAGGGAAGCAGTGGCTTTTCAAGAAATGAAAGGGAAGCTATTGGCTCAGCTGTAAATCCCAGCATGAACTATGAAACTCTTTCCAAGAACTGGACATGCTCAGTCCTCCATGAACAATGACAGGAGTTTGCAAGACAAACAGTTGCCGAGTTTGTATCCAAGGTCAGGGCAAAGTATGCTGCTCAAATCAATGATCTTAGCATCAAAACCTGGCCCATTAGCCAGATCTAAATAGCTATGGTAATATTCCTCCTACCCCCCTCCCAGTGCAGGGAATTAGATTCATACTTTTCACTCTGTCCCTCAAAATTTTGTCTTTTGTCTCATTCCTTCAAGGCGATACTGGGTCTTTACTAATTTTTATTAGACTTTCCAAGGTAGACAAAGACAAAATAATAAATATGTTATGTATGGGTGTATATGTATTTATCACAATTTACTTTTTATAAACTGCTTTCTGTGTAACCTCAGGAAATTGGTAGTACAAGTATAATTAACTCCATTTTAGAGATCAAGAACTGACTCAAAGAAATGAAAGAGCTTGCTGACACACAAGTCCAAAAGGATCAAATCCCTACCAAAGTGAAGAGTCTGGGGGCTGGGTTCACATTCCTGGCCACTAGAGCTGTGTGGCTTAGACATGGGCCGCTTGAATCAGGTTTTCCAGTGACAAGGGCAGGTGACTCATGGGGATAGAGTGGGTAAAGGGTCTATATTTACTACTTCACATATTTATAGAACTTACAGTCTAGTTGGGGGTTATGACACAGACAGATAACCATAACTCAAAATTATAAGTACCTAAGTGAAAAGAAAACAAAATGTGAGGACGAGGGAGCGTGCATATGGATGGGAAAAGTGATTACTGATCAGCAAAAGCTTCCTAGGAAACACAGCACTTTAGGGAATGGGCAAGAATTCCATAGGGGAAGGGGGCAAAGATGGCACTAGGGGCAGTATTAACTTAAGTGGAGCAAACAGCTCATGGAGTCCTAGAAAGCAATCTGAAACCACCCTGCTACCAGGTAAGCCCCCAAAAGATGAAGAGATGTTTAAAAGCACCCAGATGTGCAAAAATATTTGAAGATCTTGCTTATTTTTTATATCAAAGGACTGAAAAATGTGGTAAAGAACCATCAACTAGGGACAGGATAAACCAATTATGGTTTGTGACTGTAAGTGGCCCCATTAAAAATGTCAAAACAGAGTTTCAGGGACAGCTGAGAAGACTTGTACATGCAAAAATAAAGCTAGCAGAGTCCGGAGAACTATTTACACAGCAACGAAAAGAAAGCCCTAAAGAACTCGAATACAAGGACCAATCACGAGTCAGAGTCGATGCTAATCATCAAACATGTTAGCGACTTCCTGACAGAGAAGGCTTTGCTTTGCTTTTCTCTTCTTGGTGTGTGTGCACGTGTGTACGTGTGTGTGTGTGTGTGTGTGTGTGTGTGTGTCACACTTAACAACGCCGCTGTTACCTTGTTCCCATACTGCATGACATGGCTGGTGTTGGTGTGCTTTTTCACTAACTGGAACTGCTTATGCAGAGTCTCTTTAGTCAAGTCCTCCTACAACAAACAGACACAATGACACTTCTTAGCATGTAAATCTGATGACAAATATCTGGATGAACGCCCTGACCCGGTAAGAACCTACCACATCTGAATCTTCCATCCAGTTGACACTATACCAGTCTCCCAGGAAAGTACCTCTCTCTTCATCATAGTAACAGGCATAGGAAGACTCGGCGGGATTGGCAGCAGTCGTTGCATAAACTATAAAACAATTCCACTTTTATGCATGGCTCATCCTTTGCCGCTGGAAAGGCTTGGAACTTAAAACTCTCCTTTCAACCCCAGTCAGAACAAAATATTCAAATTACAACTTCAAAAGGTTTCTAGAATCTAATTTTAATCACTACTACTTATTCAGTGGAATAATTTTTAACAGTCATTGAACTAGTCTATTCCAACATGGAACAAGCTGTCAGAAGACAGCTTACGTGAAATATTCTTACATGAGATGACGTTTTTCAGAAGTATGGAAGACATAAAAAGATCAAGCTAGTGTTAAAGAAAGCCCTATGTAGTAATCTAAAGAGTGATTTCCTAAACTTCAATAAATAAAAATTTGAATTTTCAAAGCAATGCTAAAACCCATAAAAGGAAAAATCATTCTATGACAAACACGGACATAACCTAGCGTACAGGGTTCCCATATAAACCATGTGACCACAACCAAAGCTCTAACCTCCTAGTCTCCATTCTCACCTATAAACTAGGAAATATACAGTTTATATCTATCTCAAAGGGCTTGTATGAGGAGTGGCAATGAATTTTTTCAAATCAAATTAATTTTTTTTATTAATAAAAACCTATTTTCTCTCCCACCCCCCCATGTTGAAAAAGGAAAAACTAAAATGACTATATAAAGAACACGATGAGAGCTAATTAAATACTAAGTTTTTATAATAATTACCATCAATATCATCAGGTAGGTGGTTCATCATTGAGCCAGATTCACATGCTTCAATATAGAACACCATCTGCAAAACAAAATAATGAATTCTTTTTACCTAGAGGGAAACTTCAAATGCTAAGGAGCACCCTTTTCAGATTGCTGAGGGGGTGTGTGTGTGACCTCATTAAAGGGAAAATTGGTTAAAGTGGTCATTTAAAGTGAATCCCATTTAAAACAGAACCACTACTGTGTAGAAAATAGTTGGGGATATAAGTAAATTAGAACATGGAACATAATACCTATCAGACTTATGGATGGAAGAATTTATGAATAAACAAGAGTACTGTGAAATATAAAATGAATAATTTTGATTACATTAATTTTTTTGTACAAATAAAACCAACATAAAAATGTTATGGACAATTTCTCAGATAAAGGGCTCATACCTCAAATATATAGAAAACTCTGTCAACTGCATAAGAATATGGATCTTCTCTAGTGGTTATATAGTCCAAGTATATGAACAGTCAGTTTTTGGATTTAAAAGAAATATCAAAGCTATGTAACAGTCATATGAAAAAATGTTTTAAATCATTGATTAGAGCAGTAGTTCTCAACCTTCCTAATGCCACGACCCTTTAATATGGTTCTTCATGTTGTGGTGACCCCCCCCAACCATAAAATTATTTTCACTGCTACTTACTAACTATAATTTTGTTAATGTTATGAATCTGATATGCAGGATGTATTTTCAATGTTACAAATTGAACATAACCCACAGGTTGAGAATAGCTGGATTGGAGAAATGCACATTAAAAAAACTTTGAGTTGCTTTAATCTCATAGGTCTTACACCTATGAGATTGGCTAAGATAACAGAAGGGGGAAAATAACAAATGTTGGAAGGGATGTGAAAAAATTAGGACACTGTTGATGGAACTGTGACAACCCCTCAACCACAACCTGGAATGAATTATCCCACCAGAGTTCTAAAACTGTGTATACCCTTCTACCCCACAATACTGCTCTTAGGTCTGTTTCCCAAGGTGATCAGGGGCAAAGAAAAAAGAATCTAGATGTTCTAAAATATTTCTAACAGCTGTCTTTGTGGTGGTAAGAAATAGAAAATGAGGAGATGCCCATCAATTAGGGACTGCCTAAACATGTTGTGGTGATCGTGATGGATTATTACTGTGCTGTAAGAAATGATGATCTAGCTGATTTTAGAAAAACATGGAAAGACTTGTATGAACTGATGCAAAGTGAAATGAACAGTACCACAACACTGTAAACAGCAGTAATAACATTGTTCAAAGAGCAACCGTGAAAGACTAAGTTATTTTGAGTATTATAAATGCTCAAATCAACTACAACAGATCTACGAAGGAAGATGCTATTCACCTCCAAAAAAAGAAATGATACATAAGAGTATGCACAGTATGATTTTACGTTGAGTGTGAGTGTGAATGAGTGACAGTGTGTGTGTGTATTCTCTATTAAAGGGTGGCTTTCTCTACTGTGGGGTGGAGAGTGATGGAGGGAGATAGTTTAGAACTTAACATAGAACAAAAAAATATACAGAATTTTTTAAAAGGACCTCTAACAGATCTATTGGTAGCTTCCAAATCAAACTAGTATAGTATCTTTCAGAATAAAATAATTATTGTTATCTTGTTTTTAGAACACCTTCATTTAGCATCTCTGCCAATCACTTTCTTGCTCACGCCAGACAAAGTTTTTCATCCTGGGAGGTCCCACTCTCCAAGAGGGTTCTTTCTCCCTTTTCTCTGCCCCACCTCTAGTCCTGGAACCACAGAACCGTGATCAATTTGGCCACTGTATCTAGATAGGGTGTGTCAATATACTCCTTATGGCCCCACAAAAACACCAATCAGGTTCTTTTCAGAACCAAACTGCCCCTCCCCACCACCACTATTCCCCATGTCTTTTTCTCAACCATTAGAATGTTGAGCTCATTGAAGGCAAGGGCTTTCATTGCCTATGTATTCATATCCCCAAGTTTATCAGTTTGGTATATAGTAAATGTGCTTACTAAATGCTTTTGGGAAAAGTAGTATTTTTTAGCAAAACCAACCAATACCTCAAAGATTCAACTTTACAATGCAGAGCTTTAATCATGGCATACCACTGCCCAAAAACCTTCTTTAGAAGCCCATTTCCTAGCCTGGTATTACAACTGAGTCCCAACCTAGGTACTCCTACTACTTTCCTATTCTCCTAACTTTCTCTCTTCCTTTCATGCTTTCCTGTTTCTTGGTTTTTACTCATCAAGTTTCTGCCTAAGTCTGACATATCGAACTCCCAACCATTTTTACATGATGAAATTCTAAGCATCCTTTACAACCCATATCAAATGTCTCTAAGCTCTTCCAGGGAGCCTTCTTCCAATCTCTAACTGAAAACCACTAAACCCCTGCCTCTGAACGCTCATAATTCCTCTTAACATTCTATTTTACAACAACAGTTGTGTGTGAGTGTGTGTGTGTGTACATGTACTCTAGATGATAAAGTTCCTAGGAGACAGGAATTGTTATTTTTATCTTCATGCCTTATACAATGTATATACCTTAACTAAACACACACAACTAAGAGTTTAATTAGGCTTGACTAATACCCAAACCTACCTTGGAAATGCAGAGTGTTCAACAGAACACAAAGATTCTAATTATACAGCTGTATATTCATTCTCCTACACCCTTCTACCACTCCCAGTACTCCTAACTGACCCCCCCAAATATTTTTTACCAATAATGAGTTTACCTTTTTGTATTTTTTATGCTGATGCATATAACGGATAGTCTTATTCAAATCCTTTACATGAAGCTGAAAGGCAAATATTACATCATTTAGATCAAGAGGTCAGAATAGCATAAATTACTGTTATTTAATAAACTATTGTTCATGTAACAGCAATCCAACACAACCTGCTGGTGGCAAGTCTCTAAATAATCTCAACAAACAAATATTTTTAAATGTCACAGAACCACAGAAAGAGTAACACTGGTACCTTCATTTAAAGATGAGGCCGCAAGTTCAAGTAACATAACTCGGTTTTATTTCAACAAATAAAAAGAGAAGGGAGGAGAGGCAGCAAGGTGCTGTTTACAGAAAGGCCATGCTGCCTCTCTCTAGGCCACCTGGGCCTACCACAGTCTCCTTCCTGGCATACGCTGGTTGTGTGGCCCTCAACAAGTCCCTTCCTCGTTGAGTGTTCCAGGAAACTCTGTAGAAGACTTTCAGCTGGTAATTTTCATTGTTAAAAGGGAACTTCCTCACTAGCAGTTTCATAGATCAATAAATCAGTCCTTACTGCACCCCTCACACCTCCCCCCCCCCCAAAAGAACTGTAGGGAAGAAAACTTTATAACTTTGCCCCCAATTACATTCCTTCTTTCCAGGGCAATAAGGCACTTCATTCTATCCTTTCTACTGGAATAAGATGTTCTATAAGATGCACAAGGAAAAGAAGGATAACTATGGAAAAGCAGTTCTTAAAACTGTTTTGCAGCTTAAAACTTGCCCCTCTTATCAGTATCAAGTATACTTTGTTTATTCTAACTATAAAGATATTCAGAATAAAAGTTACTCATTTAATCTAAATGCCAGCCTGATTTTGTCTTTTTTAATGTAACTTTAAAAGATTCTGAAAAACTCACATCATCATTAGGGAAAGCCAAGAGTCCAGGAGCTCCATGGTCAGTGAAGTAAACAAACACATGATCCTGGGGACCACTGCCAAAAGAAATCAAGAAATCAACCCTCCTCATTAGCTGGCTAAGGCAATAAATGATGACATCCTGAAATACTTGCCACTTCCATTTTTAAGTTAACTTCACAAAGAGTCAATCAAAATGTCTCTTCAGAATACAACACAACATAAAGGGCCAAAAGGAACAATAAAGTCACACCCAGCTCAGAGTCTTCCTTCATACAGGTGCTATTCTGAATGACAGGGTAGTTTCCTTCTAATTCAAAGTTTTAAAATAAAACGCCTGGGATTGAAGTAAAAAACGGGAAAGGTCATAGTATATGGCAGAAGATTCATTCAAGAAACATTTAGTTAAGTGCCTTGCTTGGTGCCCTTTGGAATGAGACTACTAGACCACGGCAGAGCCAGAGGGTAGAGAGAGGAAAGGAGATGATAAATTTCTGCACATGTTCACTTTATTAGCAAGACCAGCATCTGCCAACAAAATAGGGGTCAAGGGCTGGTCAGTAGCCAAAGACACCAAGTTAGGGAAGACAGGATCTTTCCTAACATTCCTTAATCATTCCTGGGGGAATGATTAACAAAATTACAGGGCAGGTGGTGAAGTTACAAGGGTGCAGGTAGTCACAAGAACAGAACTGTGACCCAGGTGAGCTAAAGACACTTGCAGGGTAAGGGGTTTAAAACTCACACAACGAAGGAGAATATTAAATCAATTTTTAACTAATGGAATGAGCAAATCATGGCACTGGACTTGTTCTGTCATTACCAGATGATTTAACAAGGGGAAAGTTTTAAATTGCAGCAAGTGAACCCCCTTCTAGGGGAATATACAAATGATAAACAGGATGAGAAGGTATGTCTGGGCTGCAACCTACACACTTGGAGGAAATATTAACATGATGAAATAAACTATATATCGAGAGACTATATATTTACAATCTCTATCTATTTCTATCTATATCTGTATCTACATGTATACACACATATATTTTCTTGGTGTTTGGCCATGTCCGACTCTACGTGACCCTGTGTCCATTGAGTTTTCTTGACAATGATACTGGAGTGGTTTGCCATTTCCTTTTCCAGCATCTTTACAGATGAGGAACTGAGGCAAATATGGGTTAAGTGACTTGTCCAGGATCACATAGCTCATAAATAACTCAGATCTAGCAGACGTAGCTGCTCTATATAACAGGTTACACAATTTTCAGTTCTGTGCAGTTTCTAGAGATTAACAATTTTTTTTAAATTTAGTACTTATTAAGTGTTGGAAGAATAACAGAAAGGTATATCAAACCAAACTATTTAAGATTAAACAATAGTAGCAGATGACATATATTAAGTGCTCAAAATATTTCATCTACTCTCCTCAAGTGTGGAGCAGGCAACATAAGCAGTACACTCCCATTTTGCAGATGAGAAGGTTATGGCTCAGTGGTTAAGCAACTTAGCCAAGATTATAAGTCTAAAGTACAACAGTTTGGCCTTGAAGACAGAAGTATTTAAGCAGCTCTTCTGGGCAGTTAATAAATGCTTGTTGAGTTCCATAAAACAATTCTTACCTATTCAAAACTTTCCCTGATCCTTTATTCTTCACAGCCTCAGCATCGCCTCTTAACACAGCAAGGAAGTTTTCTGGGGTGACATCCTGCGTAAAAAGAGATGCAAACATCATCGCGCATTAAAGGCAAATAAACGTTCCCACTCCCTGTGGCAGTACAGCACAAGAGGGGCCATGGCCTGACCCCAAGGGTGAGGCTGCATCTGATCCTCCCTGGAATTATGGGGCTGGTGTCCAAAGCAGACACATTCTCCCCTCTCCCCTTGCTCCCGAGTCCTGTCCTTGTGAGCCAGGCACTAGCCCGCTTCTCTCTTCCTTCTATGCCTTCTCACGGAAGATCTCATCAGTTTCCACAGGGTCAGTTATCTCCAGGCAAATTATTCCCATATCTACAGTATCCTCTCTCCAGAGAGCCATCATGCATCACCAATGCTGTATCAGACATCTTAGCCTTGACTTCCCCAAAGCCTCTCAAACTATGTCCAAAAGAGACCTCATTCTCTCTCCTTCCAAACCTGAGCCTCTTCTGAATTTCCCTGTTACTGCTGAGGGTACCACCCTCATCAAGTTACTCAAACTCAGAAGCTTGGTGGCATCCTCCATATTTCTCTCATCCCACATTTCCAAAGACTTCTTGTGGAGGGAAATGTTCCTTGTTCAAATCCTCTCACCTGGATTATTAATACCCTCCTTATTGGACTCCTTGCCTCAGATATCTTTCCACTCCAAATCTATCCTCCACACTTCTGCCAAAGCGGTCCTCTAAAAACGCAGATATGACCATCTAGCCCCCTGGCTCAAACTCCTGTTGTATTCTACGAATTCTAGGGGTGGATAGTATCTCATCGTTTTAAAATGTCTATTCCTCAGTGTTGTTTTTTTTTTTTTAAGTTTGGCCTATTGGCGTAGGGTTTCCTATTGGTTCTAAGTGTCCATTGGCTTTCCATGACTAACAAATTTAATCCTCAAATTTCAAAATAAAATAAAGGAGGCCATGCTAGATTCCTGTTAAGGATCCTTTCTATGTAAACCTTTTGTTAAATAATATGGTCTATAAATGTCTTAATTCATTCTAATCTGAACCACCAAACTGGACTGAGTTAAACTTGGCCAAAAGAGCACGTACTCAGCCTGCATTAACTTTGATTCCACAAAAACCACATGGCCAATATGGAGAAAGGCCAAAAGATGGGCTGATCACTGGGTGTGAGAGAAAAGACAAAAATGAGACCAAGAGGGGAAAACTAGAAATAGAAACTATGTTGGATAAATTAGTAGATTTAAATGTATAATCAACATTTTAATTCAAATATTATATAGTAATATTTAGTTGAATAAGGTTGCAGTAAAGTACAACATGAATGGAATCTCATTCCATTGGATCTAACATGACAGTGAGACTGACACTCAAAAAACTGTTTAGATTACCTATGTATGACCTGATTTTAGCTCTAACAAGAAGTGTAGCATCTTGCACAGGCCTTTAAAATGTGAACTAAGGCCTTTATAAAGTCAAACAAAATAAAAACCTAGATTTTCAAGTGTTCAAACTTTCTCTAACATCAGGGAACTGTTACAAATCCCTATAAGATATTAAATATTGACAAGCAGTTAGTCTGATATTTTGATAAACATAAAAGACAAACAACTAATGGAGATGAAAAATAAGACATTTAGTTGGACCCAGTGGTTAAAGAATAAACTTACCTCTTGTGTATAGTCTTTTAGAACCCCTTTATAAACATCAGTGCCATTGGGTCTATTGATGATAATACCTTTTGTAGGATTTCTGACAAAAAAAAATTAAGTGAGAGAATAGCTTATTTAGAAGAGCTGAATCCTATAATGTAAACAAAACTTAAATGAACAAAGACACCCCGAACATGACAAATCCATTTTAAAAAAAGGCATCAGTAGCTCACTATGATACAATCCTTGGGGGTATACATTTTAGTTAAGACAATCTTAAAACAAAAGCCCTAATTTTGTCAAGTACACTATAATACAGCACCATTACATACTAAATATGGCTATAGCAAACAGTGCTGCTCTAAGGTATGGATCAGAGATATATCATTCCCAGGCATGTGGGCTGGGCTATTTCTTTTCTTTAAAGTTACTGAAAGAAACCATGAAACTTGATGGGTTCATGGAACTCAGACTACTGACCTGGCTTTTTGGACACCTGAACATAAAACTTCCAAAAAGCCCCAGCTGTCTCCTAAGGCTTGACCACCGCAGGAAACAGTCAGTAATAGTCAGTGAAGCCACATACAAGCCAATACTGTACCCATGACCATTCCCCTGTCCAGGCTAAGTAAAATTTCATAACTGTTACATGAACCATTTAATGTACCAGCACAACTTGGGCAGCCCTGGCTTATTATATAATGGAAATTCTAGTATATTTAAACTTTGAAGATTGCTGTGCACCTAATCCATTATACCAGTAGCCAAAAGAGATGCCTACTGGCCAAGTCCAAACCAAAAATGCAAATTTTACTCGGACATATTCATTTTATTTATCATACAAGCTAGAAAAGACTTTAGAGGTCATCTAGTCCAACACAAATTTTTTTAAAAAGAAAACTGAAACTGAAATGACTTGACCATTGTCACAAACATTAGTCTAGCCAATAACAGGATAAAAGTTTTCATCCTAACTTTTCAATTTCCTATAATAAAAATTATCTACTTTATCACTTGTGATCTCTTCTATCTCTTGTTTTAAGAATTGTCCCCATATAAAAACTATTTTTAAAAATTAAAAAAAAAAAGAATTCTTCCTATAAGCTGCGAGCTGATTCAACCATCCTGGACAGCAATTTCCTATACCCAAAACTATACTCAAAGGGTTATAAAAATGTGTAAACCCTTTGACCCAGTAATACCATTTCTAGGGTTATATCCCAAAGAGATCATACAAATGGGAAAAAGACCCACATGTACAAAAATATTTAGAGCAGCTCTTTCTGTGGTGGCCATGAACTGGAAACTGAGGGGATGCCCACCAATTGAGGAATGGCTGAACAAGTTGTGTTATATGAATGTAATAGAATAATATTGTGCCGTAAGAAATGAGGAACAGGCAGACTTCAGAAAAACCTGGAACTGATATAATATGAATTGATATGAACTGAGCAGAACCAGAACACTGTACACAGTAACAGCTACAGTGTGCAATCAATGATTTTGATAGACTTAGTCCTTCTCAGCTATGCAAGGACCTAAAACAGTTCCAAAGAATTCATGATGGAAAATGCCATCCACATCCAGAGAAAGAACCACAGAGTCTGAATGCAGATCGAAACAGACTATTTTGTTTTGTTTTTCTTCCTCATGGTTTCTCCCATTTGTTATCATTCTTCTATACAACATGACTAATGTGCAAATAGGAATGTATATGTAAAGTCTACATCTGACTGCACACCCTCTTGGGGGAGGGTGAAGAAAATTTAAAACAGAGAAGTGAATGTTGGAAACAAAATAAATAATTTAAATTAAAATAGCCACTGCTATGAAATATTTCCACTATTTTCCTCTAATTTTAGAACATGTGGCCATATTATATAACATGGCAAGTATCTATTCAGAACTACATGTGGTCTAAAACGTTAAACTAAACCTATTTTCTGCCAATCTCTTTCCAGTTTCCCTAGCAATTCTTGTCAAATCCAGCTTATGTTTTCAGAATTATCAAACAAGATACTATTAATATTTTTTTTACCTTTTTTTTGGAGGGGGGAAGGCAGGCAAGTGGGGTTAAGTGACTTGCCCAAGGTCACATGGCTAATAAGTGTTAAGTGTCTGAATCTGGATTTGAACTCAGGTCCTCCTGACTCCAGGGCCTGTGCTCTATTCATGGTGCCACCTAGCCGCCCCAGAGATTACTAAATTTAATTGGTTCTTTTTCATCTAATCTAGGGGTGAGGAGCTTGTGGCTTTGAGGTCACATGTGACCCTCTAGCCCCTCAAGTGTGGCCCCTTTGACTGAATCCAAATTTCAAAGAACAAACCCCCTTAATAAAAGGATCTGTTCTGTAAAACTCAGACTCAGAGCCACAAGCAGGTTAGCCACCCTTGATCTAATCTATTTTTCTAGTTTTTGGTCATCACTGCCACATAATTTTGAGATACAGCACTACTGCCTCTTCATGTTTACTTGCCCCTCTTGTTTTTCTTGGGGCTTTTGTCATTCAAAAATGAAGTTTTCTTATTTTGTTTAGCTCTATTATAAAGTAAATGATGGTCTGATACAGCACTAAAATATGAAAATTTAGCTAACTGCCTCATTTGGGGAAGTAGAATAATCATAAACAATGACTCTCAGATATTTTACACCCTTCTCTTTCCTATGTAACTAGGGCACCTCATTTTCCTATTATATATTCATGCTTTTCTTTAATGCATGGGTAGAAACTGCCTTCAACAGCCGAGTATACACCCGTCCACCGGGGACTGGATCATTTGAAATTCTGATTCTTGTACTGTTTTTACCATACATAGTAAATATAGGCTGTTCCTTTGCACGAAGGTTAACACTGGGCTTCCCCAAAGTCTCTATTACTGGAAGCTCTGAGAGGCTCTACTGCTCTGGAAAGTCCACCAACAGAGTGAGTATGTTTTCCAAAGACCGATCCAAGTACACACAGAAGCACATCATGAATAGATTGAACAAATGATGACTTACTTTGGCTATGGTTATGATGATGTATTTATGATTTTTTAAAGACATGAAGCTTTCTTTTTGCTATGTGCAGCTATCCCAGAAAAGCTACAGAAAGATTCAGATACATACCCACAGTGGTCACGCCTAAGTACAATAGCTTTACGAGGGAGAGCTGCAGCACGGTGGCTGTAGTTCCTCATTTGTCACCAGGAACGGTACATTCCATGAGTAAATTTTCCACAGTACTAAAACTATACACAAGCACCTAAACATTTTAAAATATTTTTGATAAAAAAATCTTCTGAAATGTAGTTCTTTTGCATTATCTTTTCTAGAAAGTTTAGAGTGATCAGGAACATCAATGACTGCACTTTTTGGTAAGACAGCAGATTCAAGGTGGTTGAACTTCATGCCCTACCTTGCTGTGAGCTGAACCCTAATTCTGTTTCTAAATGTTTCTTAGATGTTTTCTTTCTGTCTCCTTCCTTACTTCAGGGCTGTCAGCTGTCATTTTTTGCTACTGTGTCCCCAAATTTAAGGTTAACCTCTGAATAAGTGAAATGTTACTATACTTTAGACTCTCAAAAACAAATGATTCTATGAACCATTTTTACATGTTAGTGTAATAGTATCTCTTAAATCTTTTTTTCTACCAAGTTCTGTGAAGATCCGACTCACTCTTTATCATCTGCAATATCATCATACATCATGACAATTATTTGTTCATCAGGAATCCCATTTCGGTGAACAATCTGGTATGCGTGGCAGGCATCGGCCTAGAAAAGAACAGAACATAAAGTCTCACAGTGCTGCTTCCTAGAGTCTAGGTTTTCAGTTTAAATATTTATCAAAATATTTTGCCTTGGCCAATGTCATGTTATAATAACATTAATCATTCTTAATAATTCAATAAGCATTTATGAGATAGCTCTTGTGATACAAAAATTAAAATGCCCCTGACTGTATTCAACTAAACACAAAATGCATATGAAGTAATTTCAGGAGAATACCGATCAGGGGAAAAAGGCATAGAGGCAGGGGAATCTTATGGAGATGCAGAACGTGGGTGGCCATGTGTGGCCAGAACACCAAGTACATGAGGGAGTGTGACGGGAAACCAGTCTAATAAGGTAGGCTGAAATGAGGCTGTACAGGACTTCAAATGCCTAGCAGAGTGACACAGAGTATTTTATCACAGAGAAGAGGAAATAGGAAACCAAAGTAAGGGGCAGGGAAGACCTGTGCTTTAAGATCATTTTGGAAGCTAATGAAGAAGACTGGAGAGGTGAGACGGGGTTTTTAACATGATGCTATTTCATTAGCCTGAGTTTAGTATACCCCAGCAACTTCATTATAAATGAAGTTACAAACACACATGTGTGCACACATACACACACCTACGCATGCACATGCACAAGCAATTTCTTGCTAACTTTAAATGCTTTCCCTGAAACTCTCATGCATCAATTGAGAAACTATGAACCCAGGTGGATACAGCTACTCCCATGAGCAAAATGCTCTTTAAAATTTCCTTTTATTTTGAGTACACTATGGCAGAGTCTATTTTTTAAAATGACAGTCTCATGAAGAAAATGACTGCCATCAAGACAGTACCATCTCGACTGAAGGCACTTCTTAAATTCAGGAGCCTTTCTGAGCTTGTTTTCATAACTTCTTGCCAAAAGGGCTACCTGGACAGGAGGCAGACCTCTCAGCTACCATATACCTATTTCACCAAAATAACCAAAATTTCACCAAACCAGCCCAAATAATGACCAAGAGAACCAAAGAAAGACTAGAGTAAATGATTTCTTCCACCTCAAAAATGTACAAAAAAGCAGCCAGGAACCAACAGGCAAAAGGAAAGGGAATTTCCTCAGCAAAGCTAGCACTAACACCTGGTAGCATCCCAACTCAACCAAAGACAGGAGATGTAGCGTCCAAGGAAGGCTGTGTCCAAAGGTAGCTAAGCCAGAGTGGAGGGATCCTCTGAGAAAGCCCAAGATTAGTTTTAAAGTCTGAATATCAACCAACACTACAATGCTCAGACCTGAGGGACTCTGAGGTCTCCAATAATGTGTCTTGACAGAGAGGGCCCTAAAGACTTAACACTATGAATGCAGGGTCAAAAAAAAAAAGGTCGTAAAACCCAGAAGCAAAGCAGGGAACAAAGCTTAGCCCTGGTGCAGACTCAACTAAAACTAAACCCAACTCAGCTAAAGCTGAATGAATACCTAAGGAAAAAAATAACCACTATCAAAAATTATCACAAATCTAAAGATCTCCCTAAAAGAAAAGAAAAATTCTGTTAACTATGAGCAGAGACTCAAAATGGGAAAAAAAAAAACTTGACTGCCTAAAAGAAATTAAGATACATAATGAAATAAAAATTTTGGAGGAAAGAATTGAAAGGAAAATACCTTAGAACAGAAAGTGGTAAATTTGCCAGAAAAAGAACTCTCTGAAAACCAGACTAGATCAAACAAATCAAATGACTCCACAAGACAAAAGACAAAAATCAAAAGATGAAAAACAGTAAGAAAACGTAAGACATCAGATTTCCAGAAAAAAAGTAACCATAAAACATGTCAAAAAAAGATCATTTAAGAGATCATCAGGCTCCCTAAATAATTTGATTTTTAAAAGCTGAACACTACATTTCAAGAAATCATAAATGAAAACTACCAAGTTCTATTAGAACAAGACAAAATAAAGTAAAAAGGAAGTTCCCGGACTATCAAAGCCAAAATCCAAAGCTCTGACAACAGAGAAAAAATACTAGAAGCCTCTCTAAAAATACATTTATTTGAGAAATCAAAAATAGCTATATAATGATATGCTGTTCACATGCTAAGAGGGAGAAGAAATGTCTCTTCGGAACCCTAGTGTTTCCAAAGGGTATGGAGGGAATTAAACAGGAAAAAGAAAGGTCTTGGGAGTGGACTGGTTTCACCCTAAGGGTTTAAGGATGGGGGGAAAGGGAAAATAAAAGGAATTCATCAGTGTACAAAGAATTTTCTATTTTTCATAATTGAGAATATACAATAGAAGTGGGTATCAGATGAACCTCAGTATTACCTGAAACAGACCAAGGGCTGGTCACACAGAGTTTGGTGTAGAAATACATCAAACTGAACAGGGAAACAAAAACGGATGGGAAGAGGAAAGATGATACCAGGAAATAATTGTTCAACACAAACTTCAGAGCCTACATTGCTGAACATGGCTATTTGTGTATTCACTTTGATTACCTGTGCTTATTTTTACATGGTTTTTTTTTCTTCTTTTTTAATGAGGAAGGTGAGAGTAAGCAATAGTAATACCAAAAAAGAAGCCCATTTTTATTTATTTTTTTAAAGGCACAGAAAAGAATAGAAGGAAGCAAAAACAAGTAGCGCAGTTTTGAAAATAAAATTTTTTTTTCAAAGCAAGAGAAATTAAATGGAGATTAAGTTTCAGATAGAATCTTTTTGTGTTCTGCCAGTTGTATGGAAATACTTTTTGGTGTTTAGAATAAAAAACCTGTTTTAGTAAACAGCATACTTCTGATTCAGTAACTAAAATATGTAATGTTCTCTTCAAATTAAAAAAAAGTTGACAGAATGGAAACAAGAAAAACAATTTTACTCTAAGATAGCTTGAAATTCATTGTCTCCTTTAAGAGGATGTATATGGTAACCACTTGAGAAAAGTTTTCCTACTTTAGATTTCAGAATTCTATTTTGTTTCAAATAAGCCAATGTTGCGAAATATCATTAGGCAATCCATGACAGGTCATAAGTGTGTAAAGAACACTGGATTTTGTTCAGGAAATCACAGGCTGAGTTCCAGCTCTGCCACCTATTAGTCATATGATCTTAGTTAAGTCTCCAGACCTTCACGTATAAAACAAAAGTGGTCTCACAGGGGTATGGACAACATGTGCCTCAAAGTACAATAGGAATTAGTGGATTGTTACTAAGTGTGAACTATTTTTACTGGCTCACAATAAATTACACAAACATGCATAAAAAACTTCCTATATTTTGTTAGGATAAAAGATGCTTATTAGGAAGAATCCTTATTTTTTCATATTCACACAGGTATAATACCTAGTATCAAATACCTAATAATTACAGTAAGGGTACCTGTTATTCACATAAATATGTAGAACTTGACTAGTAAATCTCTTCTTGGCCCCTGAAGATAGAAAGGTCTTTCTGCTACTCCCTACAATCACTAACTCCAGCAAACATTCCCTATTCCCTGTGCAGTAGGGTGAAAAACTTTTTAGAATTAGTAGAAAAGGTAGCCCCACAGCAGATTTACAAGCTAACATTCCAAAAAAGTGACTGAAAGGTGGTATTAAAGTCAGCTCAAATAACTGAGACATCAAAGTACAACCAAACTTGGATTAATATTTCCCTAATGTAAATGTATCCTTGTATGTACTTTCCCCTTCAAAATGGAAACCTCCAGAAATGTGGTGGTTGTGTAAGAGTTTAAGAAAAGTAAAGAACACTTTAAATTTTCAAAAGAAACACTATAGCAACAGCTCTTTATTTTAAATAAAGTGTGCTGGGGCCTGTAGCAAGGCAGCATATCCGTTTGGGAGGAGACTCACAGTTTGATTGTACATGTGTGTGTGTGTGTCTACACATATATGCGCGCTCACACACAATTACACTGTCAAACAGTCCAAGTAGTTGCCAAACTGCTCTGCTCTCTCTTTTCTTCATTATGAGGGGACACTTCACTGGATTGGGAAGAGTGATATTTGGAAATCCAGGTGATACAAAGACAAAAGACACCAATAAAAGTAATTTTTAAAAAGGAAATACAATGTTCCACGTTCTTGTTGTCTATGAGTTATTTCTGATAAATTTTCTAGGAATCAGGGAGAAGTCTTTGTTGTTGTTTTAAAGGGGAGAGGGTCCCTCACCTATAAAATGAGGGAGCTGGACTGGATGCATTGAGAAGCCCCTTCCAGCTATGATCCCCTATGGAAATAACATTATTACCCATACTTGTTCAAGTGTCATTATTTTATTCAAGTACCCTGGACAACAAATGAATACCAGTAATCCTTTCCCATCCAAGTGGGTGAAAGGCACCACCTTTTCAGCTGTAATTTTGTGAATTCTTATTGCTCATATTACACACTCATCAGAACAGTGACAAAGGTCTATTATATACTTTGAAAGATTAGCATGGTGCTGAGTAAATAAATAGTAGGCTAATTATCTAGGCTCACAGGTTTCAAAGTTAAGAAACATTCTAGTCCAACCTCTTGATTTTTTCAGATCATGAAACCAAATGCTCAATTCTGAAAAGATGGACTTCCCTAAAGCCTCCAAAGTCTTGCAAAATGTGAATAACAAAGCCTTGATTCAATGATCTTCCCGGACAGATCCAGCATTGAATCTTGTTAAACCACAGATCCAACACAGATCTTTAGATGATAAGCAAGCCCAGCTTGAATGATTATGGATAATTAACAGCTAGCATTTATATACCACTTTAAGATCTGCAACATGGTTAACAAATATCTTATCTTATCCTCACAAAAATCTTGCAGTAGGTTTTATTATCCCCATTTTACAGATGTGGGAACAAATGTAAACATGTGATAATCATTTAATATCATATTTTAGCCAGAGTCTACTTTAATCAAACAAGCTGCTTTGATTGATCTAAAAATGCATTTCCTGGGTCTGCAGCTTCAAAGACCAGTGGTGAGATTCCCCTTATCTTGGGGCTTACTCAACATGAGAGCAAAATAGACATCCTGAGACAATAAAATCTATTTACAACCAAGGAACTCTGTATCCCATATAGATAGTAACAAATGGAAGTCATAAACTTTTGTGACAGAGTAATCCTGAACTGGGATGGTTCTGAAATGTATGAAGAGTCCTATGATTTCTCTGTTCATCTATTCACGACTTTAGTCCTGCGCTCCTTGTGCAAGTAATGCCAGCCTTAAGGGAATAATAAGGAATACATTCTGTAATTTCTATATTACTGTTTGTCTCTTTAACCAAACCTTTTCTAGTGGTCAACACGTTAAATAATTTTGTATGTGGTCACAAAGAGAGTTAATGAAATGAATAGAAATGAATTCAGTTCTTCCTAAATCCAAGTCCCAATATTCTATTCACTGCACCACCCAGCTGCCCTAAGACAACCACCATTTTAAGTTCAATCAATTCTCAAGATATGTGGGGGCTGTTTATTGAGTTTGTAATCAAGTCTGGTTTTTTTTTAACTGTTCGTTAATGATTGTTGCAAAAAAACAGACAAACCCCCAAAACCCTACAAGTAATGAGCTTGACCCTTGTTAGAGTCTAACAAGATACAAAAAACCATCCAACTCATTAGGAGAGGTCGGGGAGGGGAAATGTATGAGTACAGAACACTGATCAATCATATACTATCAGTTTGTAATAAGTACTAGTTGACAAAAAGACTGGTTTTGCCAGTTTTTTTTTTCCTCTCTTCTGTCCTCTAAAAAAACTGTATTGTGGAATGGCTCTGTAGGAGGGAGAAGAGGAATACAGGGAAAAATTCAGGGGAAGTAAAAATGAAAATTAGAAACCCAACTGCAGGGAGTAAGCTTAACACCTGTGAGGAAGTGAAATAAAACCAGCACAGACAAAAAAAGAGTTCACCAATGGGTTCACCAATTTAACAGTTAACCCTAATTTTTACAAAATCCTTTGCTTTGGGGATAGTAAACTAAACCTACTTGGTTTTATGTAATACAAAGCATCTGTCACCTCTCATTAACTCTTAGTTTGTGGAACAGGAAAGTTATGAATAATGAACTGCTGTGGCTCAACATGCTAATATTCAAAACAAATCAATTTGGGGGGGGGAGGGGGGAAATCTTCCTGGCAAATACTTGCTAAAGGTCTAGATGGCCTTAGTCTTAGGATCATAGATGTAGAATAGCTCTCTAAGACCATCTCGTCCTTCTCTTCATTTTATAGGTGAGGTACCAGGAGGTTTAAGTGACTTGTTGGAAGTCACAAGGGCAGTAATTGTCAGAGGAAGATGTCACTCCCTAGTAAGTAAGCAGAAGATGAAGTTTTCAAAAAAGACAAATAAACAACCACATGAAAAGAAGCTGCAAATCACTTAAAAATAAATGAAAATTAAAGATTGGCAACTGCATTTCACACAACCCCCAGACTGAAATAAAAAGTCAAAAGATTTTTTAAATGATAAACACTGGGTCTGTGGGAACAGGAACAATACACTAAGGAATGTAGTAATTCATCAAAATGTATCCCCTCTTTATCCTAGCATAACCAACGAGGTCAAAGGGAGAAAGACAATTCCCTTGTGTATAATATATAACAGTACTTTTGTGAGAACAAAGAACTGAAAAAAAGTAGGTGCCCACCAAGTGGGAATCCATAAACAAACTGGTATATAATTGTAATGAAAGATTACACTGTTAGAAACTGACATGAAACAGGAAAAAATCAGGAAGACACTTGTATGAGCTGAGAGGTAAGCAGAAATGAGAACAATTTACAGAATGACCAAGTTAAAGTAAAGGCAAAAATTATTAAAGGGCATCAGAACTTTGATCAATGCAGTGATCAACTACAATTTCAGAGGATGGATGATAAAATGCAGGCCCTCCTGCCTCGTGGGGAAAAGATGGATTTCTAGGTCTGGAATATATTTAAGGTCTGTATTTAAGGCTATATTTAGTCAGATGCTGGGGAGGAGGGGACTGGTGCTGATTTCTTTTACTTAAGTGTACTTTGTCAGAAAAGGGAAACCATAGGGGAGTATAGTGGTTTTGTTTTTTAAGAGCAGTAATAAAACATTTTACATATTAAACAGGAGTTATGCAAAGTAATTATCAACCTGAAGGTGAGTAATTAAAAAAAAAAACAATCATTAATTTTTTTTCAAGAAGTCTCACATTTAACTAAGACACTGGATGTTGGTCCTTCGTGGGATGAAGTATGTCAGAGTCTAAAGTCTATTTCCTTAACTGATTACAAGGGCAGGTGGAAGGATGGGGAGGTTGGGGGTGAAAACAGCTACCAGGAAGCAGATGATAAAAATTTATCTGAGAATCATATAATATTAGACCAGGAAGGGACCTTAGAGTTCATTTTATCCTTTTTATGTACTTTTCATTTTATGGAGGAGAAAAACCAGGCTTGCCTTAGCCAGTAACACTGAAGAGAGTAGGCCCTAGATATCCTAATTCTGAGTGTTATAATTTTGAGTTTTATACTCTTTTCCCACTAAATCATGCTAGCTTCTCCATTTTGGGAGGGTTGGGAGGTCAGGCAACAGGACAGTTTGTCTAACCAATGTTTCATTCCTGACAATAATCTAATATTCAAGAACTTCCATAACTCCTTACATATTCCAAATATGGTAATTAGTAAGGTAAATAAGGCATTTCTTACCTGGTGTCTGTAGTTATCCCACCCAGATGAGCCTGCCACAATAACAATCCAGTGCTTGCCTCCATCCTCAGTATCATCAAGGGGGAAAGCATTAATTCCTAGGACAACAGCCAACAATACAACTGTCTTCAAAATCATTGTTCTTTGAGTTCAGACTGCAAAGATGTAGAGAAAATAAAAAGATTAAAATGAGAAAGCAACAAACATACATTTTTTCAGATTCAAACCCCCGCCCCTGCCCCAAATCCCAACACAGTGATGAATATGTCACAAAAATAAGCCTATGTATATATTGCAGAATGGATAGGATACTAAATGGAACAGGAACGTCTCAAACTCTACATTTTACTTGTCACGTAATTACAGACAATTCATGTTGGACTATGAGACTACCCACTTTGGCCAATCTTTACCAAATTAAACCAGAAAATGTTTTTCATTTTTTAATACATAGCAGATGGAATTCTAATAAAGCTGCCCCCAGCCCCAATATTCTAACTTCATTCTAAGGCCCACTGAATAGCAGCCCATTGTACCTACCAATCTCCCCCCTGCCCCAACCCCCCCTGTCCTGGCCAATGCCTTAACTTCCTCATATATGCCTCACTGCTCACTAGAACACCATGAACTCAGTTCTCACAGGATAGTAGGCATGTCCATGTGATGGGAATCCAGCCACTGCATCTACCTAGTCACTGCCCCCAGATCCATTTCCACAGAAACAGGTATGTTCTTATACTCACCCCCAATCACACCATCCAAGACAGGAACATAATATCTAGCTATCCATCTTGACCAGACAGGACCACTATTGGAGGGCAGCACACCCAGAATGCTTAACCACTGAACCATAGCTGGGACCCCTTCTCCATTACCTAATCTCTTAACAAACCCCTCCTGCCTTTTAAATATTTCATGATTTCTGTTATGTAATTGCATCTTTACCCTATAAAAATCCATCTTGCTTTCTCTGAAGCTGCTGGTTCCTCTTGGAACTCAGCCTGCTTCATGATAAGCATCAATCTCAACAAATGCCTATACTTGGATTAGAGGTAGTCTGATTCTGAATTCTTTTGAATTCAGAATCCCACCACAACACATCATGAAACTCCAACAGTTTTTGAGTGGACAGAGTCCTCACCACAACAGTTTCTGGCATCCCTGGGTTTAAAACCACAATGTAACTTTCAGAAATATCTAAAATGTTGGGTATCAGGGAGGCTAGGTGGCACAGTGAATAGAGCACTGGTCCTGGAGTCAGCAGGACTTGAGTTCAAATCCGGCCTCAGACACTTAACACAAAAAATTAGCTGTGTGACCTTGGGCAAGTCACTTAACCCCAACTGCTCTCCAAAAAGCAAAATTAAGATAAAATAAAATGTTGGGTATTTTTTAAGTCTTAAGAAAATATCCACGTATGCTAATATGAATACAAAGCTGACAGAACCTAAATTAAAACATTTGAATCCTGCCTTTCAGTCAGGACCTACAACTTCAGGGACATGAGGTAGAGATGTCAAACTCAAATATGGGAGGTCTTTCATACTGCCGCCATTAGAATTTCCCGCCTTGTTCTCCATTGGCTAGGTGCAACCACCCTAAAGGCCCACAACATGCTCCCCTCTAAAACAGCTGGTCAAGCATGCATGCAAGCCTCTGACACCCTATCTGATCAAAAGCCTGGCTCTGCTAGATCACAGGTCTGATTAGATCAAAGATAGTATCACTTTTAATTATGTGGAAACAAAATTCCCCCCTTCATTTCCCACAATCAGAACTAGATTAAAACCTCACTGGAGCCCTTTTCCTCCCTTCGTTCCCCCTGCTCTCCCATCCCCATCCTTCCCTCTTATCATTTCTCCTTTCTCCCTTCCCCTGCATGGACAATGCAGTGGTGGAGATACCAAGGTGGACATGACAGGGCTGTGCCGGGACATGGTCTCCAAAGGACTTAAACCAGAAACACACAGCACTTCAGCCTTATTTGGATCTGATCTCTTTACCTGAGGGGCAAGCATGGAGCCTACAAGTTGGATATATATTCAAAGCAAAGTACAATAAGTTAGAGAGGCGAAGAAAGATTTCTTCAGCACAAAGATTTTAATTATGAAAGTGTTTCAAAAGAGCTGAAACACGTGGGTTGAACTGATGAAACTTCTAAGCCTCGATTCCATAAGAGGAGCTGTGGATCCAAGGAGAATTCCCAGCCTTCTTTCGTTGGATGTGTAACTTTGGCCACCCCTGGATGTTCTCCTACAACTGTACCCCTTGAAACTTCATCCTATTGTGTACCCTGGACAAAGACTCAGAAATCTTTGTCCAGACTGTCTAGAGCTGACCCTGGAGAGAGGCTCCCAGTCTCCTCCCCCCTCCCCTAGGGCTCCATCTTTGACTCTTTGTTCTGAATGGGCCCTTCCCTTCCCCAACCCCTTCAAAAACCTGTTCTTGAACTTAAAATAATAAATGTCAGTTTATGACCCTCAAAAAAAAATAACTGGAAAATATTTAACAAAATCAAATATAACAATGTTAATTTGTTGTCATCTAAATCTATATGCTATTGGCAAGGAAGAGGTTATTACCTGCAAATTTATCATCTAGAGATTACTTCAGTTTTGGTACTTCCACCATACTTCCTCAGTAGACTGTTTGGATGGCTGTAAGGCAAAGCAAAAGACTGCTCCCCAAATCTCCCTAAAGCATTATAATACAATAGGAAGCTGAAATGGGTCAGGGAAGGCCCCAGACCAGAGGGCAGGAAGATAGTGGAGTATAAACAGTGCATCCAGAGGGAAACGAAGGGCTGCAGAGCCCAATTTAAAGGAAGCCTTTGGGGAGAGGTAATGATTTACTCTAGAATGGAACTACAACTTAGCAGTGTGCTCTGTGAACTGATTTCTTTTTAAATTCCAGAATTTTAAATTTAATGAGAAACAACATCCACAACCCACAATTTTTAGGATAACAGAGGCTGTCAGTAACAAAACAGCTTATTTTCATTTCTAGCTTTTGCACAATTTGGTATTTCTACCAGATCACCCTCTTGATACCAGCTTCTTCAAAAACCATTTTAAATCTACTTCTAAAACGGTAAATTCACCCAAAATGGGAGGAAATGTTATATAAACTAGAAAAACAAAACAAGTTCATATGTTTGTTTGGAGTAACAGATAATAATCTATTTGGAAATGGTGAAAGACACACTCCAGAACTCCCACATTCTCATTATAACCAGGTACTAAATCTTGTCATTTCTACTTCTGCAACATCCCCAACATCTGCCCATTTGCACACTACACTACTGACACCCAATTCACAGCTATTTCAAATACACCGAAGGAAGCAAGGACTGATAAAAAGATTTGCCACGGCGGTGGCAGAAGAGCGCCAAGTTTAGATAATAGCTAACAGTGCCAAGTTCTGCTGAAGGAAAAAGAGTCCGGAGAGCGAGTAATTAATATAAAATAAGCCCGCAGGGGTCCACAGGCCTTAAATGTGAGACTAAAGAGAAGCAACAAGAAGGCATTCAAGGCTTTTTGGAAAGGGGAGGGCGCAGCTAAGGTGCCTCGGGGGATACAGCGCAGAGTCAGGAGTCAGGAAAACCTGAGGTCAAAAATCCAGCCTCAGTCACTCACTAGCTGCGGGTCCCATTTGTCCACCCGTTTGCCTCAATTTTCTCGTCTGTAAAACGGGATAGTAAAAGCACCTATTTCTCAGGCTGTTACGTTAAGATGGTAATTGTAGAACGCTGAGCACGGTGCTTGGCACGCAAACTTTGGCTGTTATTTTGACAGGTGTGTGGACAATGACATCACGCGGACCAGTCAGAAAGCTACTGCGCCAGAAAAACAATCCATACTACAGTAACAACATGGCAAAACAGAGAACTTTGAAAAGACTTAATCTTAACAACTGATTAATACCATGAGAGGAGGTGGCTAACAAACCATAAATGTATGAGACATACGTGTTTTTTTCTTTTAGGGGAACAATGACCCATGCAAGAATTGGTCTCACTTGACTCGGATTTTGTTTTATTTTTAGAGGATGGGGAGGTGGGGGAGGGGAGGAAACAAAATGCTTGTACATAACAGAAAAGCTCCTGGGGTCAAGAGGGCCCGCGTTCAAACCCAAGCCCTTCCTCTTACCACTCCCAAGGATGAGCAGCTTTATCTCCCTGGACCTCAGTTTCCTAATCTGTAAAACGGGCACTTGGGCCCCAGAAGTCCCTCCCCACGCCTAGGATTCTCCGCGACGGGTTTCTCCAAGAGGGAAAAAGTGCCCCTGAAAATTCCCAACTAAAACCGAAACGCTCAGAAAGGGCAAAAAAGAAAAACAAAAAATTACCGGGATGTCCCGGGAGAACCGCTGGGGGGAAGGGGGAGGGAGAGAAGGGAAGAGGACCCTGACTAACCCCGTCCCCCGCAGCCCAGCTCGGAGCGCGGCCGACTTCAGGAGGTGGCGGGGCGAGCCCAGCCCCGTGGGAGCCAAACAAAGCACGGTTACCTGCTCCCAGGGGCGGCAGAAGAGGCGTGGCGTCCGTCGGCTGTAGAACCCGAGAGAAATCACGGACGCGACGAGCGCCCAGGACCTGTAACCCCCACGCCGGCGCAGGCTCCACTCCGCCGGGGTGCCGACGTCGGCCCCGCCGGATTGAGCACTCGCTGGGCTTGAACCGGCGCCTGGGCACTGGACCTCGAGAAGACGCTAGGCTTTACACGCCCCCACGGCCACCGCCGGAGGTGATTGGCGGAGCCCCGTGAGAGGGCGGAGTCTATGGAGGACCAATGAGAGGAAGGCGTATGGGAGTCGCTAGGCCTAGAGACTACAAGTCTCAAGGTGCAACAGGATGTTTGGAGATTTCTGGGAGGGCCACGTGCTGGCCGGGTGACTGAGCGTTATGGGCCGTGTGAGAGTGTGAAATGAGATCCGTAGGAGTGATTATCAGTGATTGGATAGAACAAGCACTGTTCAAATCGCTAGACCCTGTTACAGACACTGGAAAAATAACTGGCTGCCACCGCATCCCGAGGATGACGGCTACTCCTTATGTAGCGCCCCCTATGTTTCAGGCACCAGGCTAAGCGCTTTAATTAATTAAATTCATTAATCAATAATATTAATTAATTCATTGGATTCCCCCGCAACTACCCTGGGAGGAAAGTGCCATTATTACCCCCATTTTCATATTGAATAGAAGTTATATTCGTTACTATTAGGGAATGAAAGAAAGCCTGAAATAGCTGATTAACAATTTGGTTGTTTACAGCGAGCCAAGGCTCATTCCCTCCCCGGATGCAGATCACAGCTCACTCACGCCTTGCCCAATCTGAGCAACTCGGTTGCTGTACTTCAATCAGTTCTCTGAAGAGGGCTGGAGTATAGAAGAGCTTAACCTCCTGCAGCTGGCTGGCCCCGCCAAATGCTCCCTTCCCGGCCTCTCTGTCTGACTGTTCCTTCTCCATTTCCTTTGGCCCTCTTTCAATTTCTTTTTTTTTTTTTTTTATGGATGGAAGTTATTAATAATACCCTTAACTATAAAACCAACATAGTAGTACTTTTTCTTTTAGTAGTAAAGAAGTGGAAACTAAATGGAGACTCGTTGGGAAAGAGTGAGAAAAAAGTCATGGCATGGCATGTGATGATAAATTATCACTTAGTAAATTATGAATATGATAATCATAGAGAAGTGTGGAAAGACGTGAAATGGTTAAAGGGAAGGCAAGCAGAATTGGGAAAAACTATATGTATATGCATATATATGTGTGTATATATATATATGTATATACACAGATATATAACACATAGGTATGTTTATATGTATATGTGTGTGTATATATGGATATCTATATATATATGTATGTGGATGTGTCTATGAGTATGTGTAATTTTTTTTTAATTTTAATTTATTTTCTTGGTTACATCATTCATTTCCACAAGGTTTTGAGTTACAAATTTTCTCCCCGTTTTGTCCCTACCCCCCAGCCCAGAACATTGATCACACTGT
>CM053598.1:169523825-169546674 GCA_028646575.1 Pseudocheirus occidentalis | reverse complement strand
GGGTTTCAGCCGTGGGTCCCAGACTGCTGTGAAGAGCCCCGCCTGCTGCGCTGCCTGTAGCAACAGATGTGCTTTCTGTCTTGTGGAGAGTTTTGGAGCTTGAAAATCTGTTTAGCGTCCCATTTTCTGAGTTTTTTAGTGTGTTTGTGTGGGAGCTGTGGTGCTTTGCTGCTTCTACGCCGCCATCTTGGCTCCGCCCCCGGCCCTCTTTCAATTTCTAACCACGGTGTGCCCTAGTTCTCTATTCTGAACACTTTTTCTTTTCTCTTGATGATCTCATCTACCTACATGAGGTCAGTTATCTCTCATTTGGCATATTCCCAGTCCATTCCAGCCCTTGCTGGCTGCAAGACTTTCTGTGTGTGAGAGCGCCATAGATAGCTTAGCATAGACTGGCTTCTTAAGAGTCTACCCCACATGGCAAACTTGAACTTTAAATAAACTTTACTTTTTCCTTGGCTGAGAAGACTTGAGTGGAATTCTTTCCGCAGGACCCAGTATGTTGGTATTTTGGGGTCTCAGGCAGCCCTAACCCTCTTTGGGCTCCTCTTCATTTTTATGTCCCCACTTCTTCCTCACCAATGATCTGACTCCTTCCCTGGGTTCTTTAGCTCTGGTAGGTCTTTTGCCTTGTCTGGCCTACTAAATACCATGACAGCTCAAGTACCCCCCCTCTCCCTTTTTACCTGGCCTTTATATGTGTTGTCTTGCCCAAGGGCACGGCTAGGTAGCAGTGAATAGAGCCCCAGCCCTGGAGTCAGGAGGACCTGAGTTCAAATCCAGCCTCAAAACCAGCTATGTGACCTTAGGCAAGTCACTTAACCCCAAGTGCTCTGCCTTCCCCCTTCCAAAAAAAAAAGAAAATAAGCTCTTCTGGATGGTTTCAGAAAAGCCTGGGAAGACTTAATTGAACTGATATAAAGTGAAGTGAGCAGAACCAGGAGATCATTGTACACAGTAAGGGCAATATTGTCAGGATGATCAACTCTGAAAGACTTAGCTGTACTCTGATCAAGACAGTGATCCAAGATAATTCCAAAGAACCCATGATGAAATGCTATCTACTTCCAGAGAGAGAACTAACCAACTCTGAGTGCCGATTGAAGCATACTTTTTTCACTTTCTTTCTTTTCCTTGTTGCTTGTGTTTTATTTTGCAACATGGATAATATGGAAATATGTTTTGTATGACTTCACATGTATAATTGATATATTGCTTGCTTTCTCAAGGGATAGGGGAGAAGTAGGAGGGAGAGAAAGAATTTGGAGCTCAAAATTTTAAAGAAATGAATGTTTAAAAAATTTATGTATAATTGGGAAATATGTGTATGCATATATATGTGTACACATACATACACATATATATGTAGTATGCATTTGTGTATGAAAATACTAGAACATAAACATAAACATAAAGGGAGTTTATTGCAATGGAAGAATACTAATGCCATTAAATTCAATAAACTTTTTTTTTGAGAAACTAAATTTTAAAAAAGAAAGTAAAGTTTTTGAGGACAGGGAATATCTACTTTGCTTATTTTTATTTGTATCCTTGTCACTTAGCATAATGCCTTATAGTCAGTCAACAATTATTTATATGCTAAGTGCTGGGAATTTAAAGAAAGGCAAAATAATCAGAGTAAAATGCAAAACAAGATACATTCAGGTACAAGATAAATCCAAGTAGTGGATAATCTCCAAAGGAAGGCATTAGCTGTTGGGGGTGAGGGAAGACTAGAAATAGCATCCTTTAGAATGTGGGATTTGAGTTGAGTCTTGAAGAAAGCCAAGGAAATCAAGTAGTCATAGGGAAAGAGGAATGCTCCATACCAATTTCAAGTATGAAAAACAGCCATTGAAAAAGCATGAAGTTGACGGAAAAATGCTGTCCACCACCAGAGAGAAATCTGATGAATTTTGAATACAGACTGAAGTATAACCTTTTCACTTTATTTTTCTTGCCTTTTTTTGTTTTTTTTTTTGCAGTATGGCTAATATGGAAATGTTTTACATGATTTCACATGTATAATTAAAATCATATTGTTTGCTTTCTCAATGAATGGAGGAGGGGCTAGAAGGAGTAAGAGAATTCAGAACTCAAAAAATTTTTAATGTGAATGTTAAAAGTAGTTAAATAATAATTTTAAAAAGAATATAAATACTTAGTAAATTGTTTGGACATACATTGTTAAGTATTTACTTTGGTCCAAGGGCACCATGAAAAAATTAACAAGACTATAAGGGCTCCATAAACTAAGAAAGTCTGAGAACTTCTGGTTTAGTCATTTCTTAATCAATGTGTGCCTAACTTACAGTTAATTTCTACAACATAAAGTGCTGATGTGAATATTTTGTTATACAAAGTACCTTTTGCTCTTTTACTTCTTTGAGGCATATGTCAAATATTGAGAGTGCTGAAAGAAAGTGCTGAAAAATCAACAACTTTGTTTAATATCACTTTTTATGATGTTAAAAAAAAGCATGAGGTGAGGGGAGAGTCAAGATGGCAAAGTGAAAGTCAGCATCTTTAAGTTTTTTAAATTTATTTTTAGTTTTCAACATTCACTTTTATAAGATCTTGAATTCCAAAATTTCTGCCCCTCCCCAAGATAGCATGCAATCCAATATAGGCTATACATGTACAATCATATCAAACACATCTCCACACTTGTCCTGTTGTAAAAGAAAGTCAGCATTTTTACCCAGTTCACCTAACACACAACTACCTACAAATGTGCCAGACTGATCAGGAAAGCCAAGAAAAAGTCACAGTAAGTCATTTTTCCAGACTAGAACAGCTTAGGAAGACAGAAAGAAGGTCTGGAGACATTGCTGTTAGGACTGGCCAGGAATACAGAGGTGGGGATCATTGTAGTTACAAGGGACAATAAGAGGGTTGTGCCTGATGACCAAGATAGAAGCACCAAGACAAAAAGAAATTCCAGGGGACTTCTGAATCAGCTTTGGAAACAGAAATTGCTGCCAGCTGACAGTTCTATTACCCATTACCCAGTTCTGGGTTACAGTTTCAGGGTGGAGAGAAGTGGTAGGTAGCAAGGGAGAAAGGTCCTAAGTGTATATGCAATGAAGAAGTTCCCCAAACCTAGCAGTACAACGCTGAGCAGAAGAGTGGAAAGAGACTCCATTTCAACTTTCAGTTCTGCACATAAATCAAAAGTGAAATAACCATGGAAGGAAACTAAGACTAGAGAGGAATGAAGCATTTCAGGTCTCTGAACTTGAAGAACTTGTCAGGAAGTAACAGTAACTCAGTCTAGCAATGAATGGTCTAGTGAAACACAACCACATATAATCCAATGAACCCAAACCTCACTCAGGAACTTGCAGAGCACATACCAGGAGGGCAGTGAACAAACATCTCCCAAAGGATACAACTTTGGAAGCACTAAAAAGACACAAGTTCCCAGACTGAGCTGTGAAAACAGCAGACAGAAATTTTAAAAATAGAAGTTGGACATCCCTCCCTCAGCTCCTCTACACATCTAGCAGAAGTAAACAAAGTCCAATACTAACATAAAATCCAAAGTCAAGAATTAGGCCAGAAGAATGAACAACAACAACAACAACAAAAAAGAACCTGGCCATAGAGAGCTTACTATGGTGACAGTGAAGCTCAAGACACAAACAGAAGAAGACAATGACTTGAAAGTACTAAAAAACAAAATCTCAAAGAAAAGTGCAGATTTGACACAAGCCCAATGAGAATTTCTAGAAGACCTAAAAAAAGAGATTTTAAAAATAGCCAAAAATATGATTTTAAAAGCCAAATAAGAGCAGTAGAGGAAAATAGGGATGGGGGAAATATGAGCTATGCAAAAAAGTAATGCAAAGAGAATGATGAACTTTGTCAAAAGGGTTACAAAACCTTACTGAAGAAAATACCTCCTTAAAATTAAAATCAGTCAAACAGAAGCTAATAACTCCACAAAACATCAAAAGCCAGTAAAAACAAAATCAAAAGACTGGGGAAAAAAATAAAAGAAAAATGTGAAGTATAGGAAAAACAATTAACAGGTCCAGCCATGTCACTCCCCTATTCAAAAATTCCAATCTTTCTATAACCTCCAAAATAAAATTAAAAATCCTGTTTGATATTCAAAGCTCTTCAGAATCTAGCCACATTATTCACCACCTTTCCAGTCTTCTTATACCTTATAATAAACCCAGCCCCCACCTCCTGTCACATAGTCTTTTCTCCAGTGACGTGAGCCGAACAAGACACTCCATCCTCTATTTCTTGACTTTGGACACTGACTGTCCACCATGCCTGGAATACTTTTATTTCTAATCTCAACCTCATGGCTTCCCTGGGCTCCTTTCAAGTTCCACTTTCTACAGAAAGACTTCCCTAGTTTCTCTGAATTCTATTGCCTTCCCTCTGTTAATTATATTCAATTTATTGACTATGTAATTTGTTTTACATGGTTCTTTGCATGTGATATTCCCCAATAGATTTCGTGCTTTTTGAGGGCAGGGACTTGTTTCCCTAGTGCTTGGCACACTGCTTGGCACATAGTAGACACCTAGCAAATTTTTACTGAGTGACTGTTTAAGAACAAAAATGCCACTGTAGCTAGATCCTAGAGTACATAGAGAAGATTGAAGTAGAAAAAGAATGAAAAGACAAGCTGTAGCGCCAACACAATATTCACAGCACCAATGGCAACTAGGAATATGCTGGCACAGATCTGAATCACAAAATATAATAGACTGTCCATATGGAAGATAGAAGCAAAACATTATTCAGACATCTGAAAACTGAATCTCAAAACCAGAAAGTTGAATCCATCATAGCACAAAGAAGTTAATATACCATAACACAGCAGGGAGCCACACCACTCACAAGACTAGCTGTTGGCTTGCCTGCATCCTCTCCCACCATGGTAGCTGCACTGACTTCTAGCTTCCTTTGGCCTCTACTCTACCCTTCCTGCTTCACCCTTCAGCAAACTCCTCCCACAACAGGTTTTGTATGAATACATTCAGCCTATTAAGGGGTAGGGAAGATCTTCAAATTACCATTACCATTACATAGTCAGAGACCAGGTTAATCAGAGCTTCAAAAACTAAACAGAGTTTTATGTTTTATTATAGAGGTAATAGAGAACAATTTTAGTGTGTTTAGTAAGGACGTGGACAGATCTGCTCTTTAGGAAAATCACCATTTGGGATCAACTAGGTGAAACAGTGAATAGAGCACTGACCCTGGAGTCAGAAGGAACTGAATTCAAATCTGACCTCAGACATTTGACACACTTACTAGCTGTGTGACCTTTGGTAAGTCACTTAACTCCAGTTGCCTTGCCTTTCCCCCTCCAAAACCAAAACAAACAAAAAAACCCAGGAAAATAACCATTTGGCAGCTGGATGGAAGATGGTTTAGAATATAGACAGATAAGGCAGGGAAAACAAAAAGGTTGCTGCAATAGTCCCGGCCCAAGGACATCTTACAAATGAATGTGAGTGAAAAGGAGATTTAAGTGAGAAATACCAGTGTCCTGACCTACTTGTCAGGGGGCCAGCTGGTCTTACCAATCCCTGGTCTTTGGTGCACGTCTGGATGTGTCCAGCACAGTCAACAAAGCAGAGTCAGGAGCCAGGACAGTGAGTGATCAGCAGACAGCTTTATTTTTCCTTCTCCCTTTTTCTCTACCCTATTCTTCTCTTCTCCACCCCATTCCCAGTGCTTCCCTCTTTTATCCCTCTGTCTGAGCCCCTTTGACAAAAAGTCCACATTCCTCATGGTTGCCTCTGATGCCACAAGGGTCAGGTAAACAGAACATCTGGGTGGTAGAACAGGACACACTGACCCAAGGGCATAACACTTGGCATGTCCTTGCAGCTTTGGTGTTTATGTTTATCTGCATTATCAGATCATTCTGGTGCTCATGCCCCTAGGCAGAACTCACATGTACCTTTCCCCCATCATACCAGAAAGGTAGAAATGATATAGCATCCACACACCCTGATGTGGGAGTGAGAGTGCCACCACAAAAAGAGTTGCTATAAATATTTTTTGTACATACAGGTATTTTTCCTTTTCCTTTTTTTTTTTAATCTCTTTAGGATATAGACCTAGTAGTGGTATTACTGGGTCAAAGGATATGTACAATTTTATAGTTCTTTGGGCATGGTTCCAAATTGTTCTCCAGAATGGTTGGATCAGTTTCACAACTCCACCAACAGTGTATTAGTGTCCCAATTGTTCCACATCCCCTCCAACATTTGTGATTCTCCTTTTCTATCAATGTCAACTGATCTGATACATGGGAGGTAGTATCTCAGTTGTTTCAACTTGCATTTCTCTAATCAATAGTGATTTAGAGCATTTTTTCAATTACCATTGATAGCTTTGATGTCTTCTGAAAACTACCTGTTCATATCCTCTTTTTTTTTTTTTTTTTTAGCTTTTTGGAGGAAGGCAGGTGTGATTTGGACTTTGAGAAGCCCAATTGGGAGATTCTTAACCCAATCTTCTCAGGTTTCTATGCAGAGCTTAGTAGGGACCCACTTAAGGGTATGATTCATTTTCCCTACTTTACCAGAGGATTTTGGATTCCAAGCTGAATAGTGATTTTATGTGTCTTTGCCACTGCCTGGATTATCTGTGAAATAAAAGCTGGCCCATTGTCATTCTGTAAGGAGCCAGGCAAGCCAAAACGAGGTATAATTTCCTTTAATAGGAACTTTGATACCCCCTGAGCCTTTTCAGTTCTGCAAGGAGAAGCTTCTACTTGATTAGTAAAGGTGTCAACAAAAACCAAAAGAAATGTGAAACCCCTACGTGGGGATATATATGTAAAATCTATCTGCCAGTCTTCACCAGGGTAGGTACCCCTCCTCTGAACAGATTTTAAAAGAAGAGGAGGTTTGACTGCCCCTCCAGGATTCACCTGAGCACAGGTTGGGCAGGCCCAACAGACTTTTTCTGATGATTTCTCCTAGCTTACTACCAGTAAAAATGGGTTTTATCAGTGGCCTGGCATAAGACAAAAAGAAGCTTCCACTGTCTTTCCTCTGGGATAAGAAGTTGTCCTGTTCCCGAGGGCTGTATGAAGGTATGAAGGAATCAGGGAGCTGTGGGAGTAAAAGGGATTCCAGATTCTTCCTCCTTTCCTTCTGTAAAGTTATTCCTGTTTGCCATGGCTGTAGCTGATCAAGTTTTAAAGAGATGGCCTGCAGTACTTATTAATACTTTATGGGCTGAAAAACTTTTCAACAAGAAAGCCCATTTAAGGTAGAGCTGAGCTGGAAAAGAGTCAGCAGCTCTCACTCAGGATGTGCTGGGTCTATATTCTGTTGTTTAGTCCTTTTCATTTGTGTCTGACTCTGTGTCCCCTTTGGGGTTTTCTTGGCAAATCAGAGCTTCATCATAGAAGCATCCTATAAATGACTTCCTTCCAGTTTCCTGCTTTCCTTCTAATCTTGGCTGTATTATTTGTGTAAAATTTGTTTAATCTGATATAATCCAAATTATCTATTTTACCTTCTATAATGTTTCCTCTCACTTGGTCATGAATTCTTCCCTTATCCACAGATCTGACAGGTAAACTATTCCATGCACCCACAATTTGCTTTGCTCACACTTTTTATATCTAAATCATCTACCCATTTTGACCTTATCTCAGTGCTCCCTCCAGTTTTCCCAGCAATTTTTGTCAAATAATGATTTCTCACACCCAAATCTTGGATCTTTAGGTTTGTCAAAACCTAGATAATTACAGTCATTTACACTGTGTATTGTGTACCTAATCTATTCCACTGATCCACAGTTTTCTTTTTTTTTAAGCTAGTACCAAATGGTTTTGATGATTACTGATTTGTAATATAGTTTAAAATTTATTATTGCTGAGTCACTTTCCTTCACATTTTTTTCACTGATTCTCTTGATATTCCTGACTTTTTGTTCTTCTACCCACACTACCTTTCAATAAAGATTTTCTAGAAATGAAAAAGTAGGTGGATGGGTTGGCAGTTCTTTTGTTGTCATTCAGTCCTGTCCAGCTCTTTGTGACCCCAATTAAGGTTTTCTTGGTGAAGATACTGTAGTGTTTGCCATTTACCTCTCCATCTCATTTTATAGATGAGGAAACTCAGGTAAACAGGGTTAAGTGGATTTACCTAGGGTCACGTTGTTGAGATTTAGGGTTTAGGGGTGTGTGAGACCTCAAAATATCAACATGTCAGGTCTTGCTGAATGAATTTGACTCATCTTCTTTCAGCCACTGTAAAGCGAAGTTGATTAAAGATTCACCCTAATGGGTAGACTCTTAATGAGCTTAAGTATATGTGAAGCTTGTATTGGACAAGCAGGCCAAAATAATCTGCCACAGAGTGAGTCTGTGCTGTTTAATTCTTGGCCCAGTCATAGAGGCAAGATGGATCTTATATACAGAAAGAGTTTGGGAGGATCTAGGGGATGAGGTATAGGCTCTGGGAGCCCCCTTGAGCTCTCCTTGAATCTTTGAGGTACAGGTTCTGGGAACCTTTGAATCTTTCCATGTAAAGTCTTTCCTTGTGACTCTGGCCAAGTCTTTAGCTAGCCCTCTTGACCAGTAATTTCCCACCCTTCATCCTCCTATTCTACCCTCGAACTGGCCTACCCCACCATTGTCTGTCAGCTCCAGGTAGCCTCTAGCAGCTTCCCATGCTTAAATGCTCTACTGGAATCTGACCTCATTGACTCCTCCTGAAGATCCTCCCCAAACTCCTCCTCTAGACCACCCCTAGATTCCTCTCACAACCTTTCTGTATATAAGATCCCACCTTCCCTCCATGTGATGTGAGAGCACCATAGAATGACCTTGCACAGACTTATTCTGGCCTGCTTGCCCAATGCAAGCCTCACAGATATCTAGGCTCCTTAAGAGTCTACCCAATATAGCCAACTTTTAATGAACTTGCAATAAACTTACTTTTCTTTGGCTGAGAGAAGACTTGAGTCAAATTATTTCAGGAGGACATGGAATGTTGGTATTTTGGGATCTCCAGAGCAACCCTAAATTTCTTTATGGGTAACTACATCATAGAGGTGGTCTAGAGGAGGAGTTTGGGGAGGGTCTTGAAGAAGAGATTATGATGAGATTAAGGGTGGGGGATAGCTGAACACTACCTGGAGATGGCAGACAATGGAGGGCTAGGCTAGTTTAAGGGTAACAGATTTGGGTATAGCTATTTTGATAGAATCAAGAGTGGGAAGTAGCAGTACAGTGGAGGGCTAGGCTAGGTTAAGAGTAACAGTGATTTGGGCCTGGCTATAATAAAAGGCCTATGACCTCAGGTAAATGCCTGGAGTGGGAAAGTTCAAGGGGTTTCTCAGAGCCTGTACCCCATCAACATAGCTAATAAATGTCTTGAGGCTGGTGTTCCTGACTCCAGATCAGGCACTCTATCCACTGAGTCACCAAGCTGCCTTTGGCAGTTCTTAAAATCTTTCAAATGATCTTTTGTAGGCAATAATATCTCCCATTATTTTTTCCCTGTTTGTTATATTTACCTCTTCCAGCTATCTTATGAATGAATGAATCCCTCAGTGCCTTCAAAGTAGTCTCCCCTGAAGCAGGGATTTTTTCCTTGGCAATCTGATCTGATCCACTTATTCTTCTAGGTTCAAGACTTAAGTTTCTTAAGTACTTTTTTCACTTTTTCTTCATGTTCCAGAGGCTGAGTTCAAATGATGGTGGTTTGATTATTGATATTACTGATGATGGATGAGACTCAGTTACTATAGAAATACTGGCACAGGACTGAGAGTCATCTTGTACTTCTTTTTCTTTTATAATATTTCTAAATAATTCATTACCCAATGCATAACTTGTTGGTGATAAATATAGTCATATTTAACCAAATTAGTTTTAGGACAGCAGGAATATTGAGTCTCTGATGCCATACTCAAAGTCCTTCCATCTTGGTAAACTAGAATATTTTGAACAGAAAAAAATTATTATATTACCATTATCATATGAAAAAATAGGAATATGTCTCATTTGTGTAGCATTGCTTTGTCTTTTTCTGATATACATTTTATTGATGCTTTTTCTTATATAGAGCAACACACACACACACACACACACACACACGCATGCACGCACGCACCCACACATACACATACACAGATCCTCAACAGTAACAAAGAAACAGTTAAGCAAAAACTAATTGTGATATAACCTAACAACATTTTGTCCAATCCTTTCTCCCTCCCAACACAAGAAAGAGGTAAATGTGTTTTACTATTTCATTATTTGTTCTCTCGGATCATTATTCAGAGCCTACCTTCTTTTTAGTGAAATTTTCATTTGTATATTGTAGTCTTTGCATATGACCTTTTTTTGCTGATTTCTCTATCTGTTATAAATTTTCCCACTTCTCTAAATTATTCATATTTGTTATTTCTTGTGGCATAGTGTTGATGGGGTACAGGCTCTGGGAAGCCCCTTGAATCTTCCCACTTGATCTGGGGTTCCCCAGAGGTCAAAAGCTTTCCATTGTATATTTCCAGGTAGCCTTTAGCTGCCTCCTACCCTTGATCCTATCAAAATATTTATTCAACCAAATCTGTAACCCTAAAACTACATTATCTGTTACTTTAGGATTGCCTCCAGTTGTTTCCTACCTTTAATCCCATCAAAATCCCATTCTCTTGGTTCCTAGGGTCTGACCTCAGTCCCATCAAGATCCTCCTTAGACTCTTCCTCAAGACCCTTCCCAAACCACTCCTCTAGACCAAGGTTAGATCCCTACCATAATCTTCCTGTATATAAGATCCATCTTGCCTCCATGAAGTGGCTCAGATTCAATCTAACTCAGATTCAGTCTGTGTCAGATTGTTCTGGCAAAACACAGATACTTAGGATCCTTAAGAGCCTACCTACTATGGCAGATCTTTAATAAACTTTGTATTACCTTGGCTGAGAGAAGACTCAAATTCATTTGGCCAGACCCAGTGTGTCATTATTTTGGAGTCTCAAGCACCCCTATACACCAATACTTAACAGTGTGATGTATAAAAAGTTCTAGAATTATAGTTTCTGGGTGATGAATCATTGCTAGCAGATAATTAATAAAAGGGGTTAGTAGAAATCTTGAATGCCAAAGACCTCTCATGGAATCCACTCAAAGTTTATATGCCCTTGGAAAAGTAGGTGTTTCTGAGGATGACAATCAACTCCAATTGATTAACAATGAGAAAAATGAAGATTTATATTGAAAGGTGGATTTATTTTAATGAGGAACTAGGAGATTGATCACTTCTTGATCAGACTCTCTTTGTCTGGAACAAAGAAACTTCTCTTATCCAGACCATCCCTTCCTAGGGCAAGCTAGACAAAAGAGGGTCTACATGGTTGACTTGTATCTTTCTTGAAGAGAACTGTGACATCAGGAAATGATGACAATGATGGGGTGCTTAGGCGCCTATGTTTGTAACATCCGGTTGTAATATCAGTTTGTAAAATCACACTTGTGTTTGGGTACCTATGTTTGTAATATCAGTTTGTGAAATCAGGTTGTAAAAACACATATCCCCCAGCCTCAAAGCATTAACTCTGCCTCTTCCCCCGGCCAGCACTCTGCCTAGCAACAATTCATGAACTGCTTATTACTGCTTGGTACAATAACAGCTATACCTATGAATCCTTCAATAAGCCTTTAGCTTAGAGAAATGTATATCACCCCTTAGTATAATGGTCAGCTGCACCTATGAATCCTTCAATGCACTATCAGTAAGTTAACTCCTCAGTCAATTAGGCACATCCTGTATCCCCAATTAGCCTAGCTTCCCAGCATCCATCTTGTTAAACAGGACATTGACAGGTAGCAGACTAGGCACTTCTCAATCAGCCCTGACTATTAGTTGACTAGTGACGTTTCAAACCTCAAAACACACCTCCATGTGAAGAGGTTACCCAAAGAGGGTTAGGGCTGCCTGAGACCCCAAAACACCAACACACCAGGTTCTGCGGAAAGAATTCCACTCAAGTCTTCTCAGCCAAAGAAAAACAAAGTTTATTGAAAGTTCAAGTTCACCATATGGGGTAGACTCTTAAGGAACCAGTCTATGCTGGGTCATTCTATGGCACTCTCACACAGTAAATCTGTGCCAAACTATTCTATGGTGCTCTCACACACACGGAGGGAAGATGGGATTCTTATATACAGAGGAAGCTAGGGGTGGTCTAGAGGAGGAGTTTGGGGTCTTCAGCAGGACTCAATGAGGTCAGACTCCAGTTATGAGTTTGGAGAAGGTCTTCAGGAGGAGTTAATGAGGTCAATGCAAGAGTGGATTGATATTTTGATAGGCTCCATGGTGGGAAGCAGAAGGACAATGGAGGGCCAGGCTAGTAACAGAGGTTTTGGCCCAGCCACAATGAAATATTTATTGCCTCTGCAAATACCTCATCAAGTTGAAAGATTCAATCAGACTTCAAGGGGTTTCCCAGAGCATGTATTTCAAAGATTCAAGGAGAGCTCAAGGGGGGGGGGGGTGTCCCAGAGCCTACACCTTATCATATGTAGCACCCCCTTGGGCTATTTCCCAGTGAATTATGGGCAATAAGCCTGCTAGTAGATGTGCCTGCCCAATAGATGTGAAAAATGTATGTCCCTTTAAGCACTGACCACTCCTTAACTCCTCCCTAATCCCACCCTTACTTACCCAGTTAGCATAATTGATACCTGATTTACGATTTTATTGCTTTATAATCTATACCCATGACTCCTTTAAGTTTTCAGGTTCCCTAAGAACTCCTGCCTGCTGTATAGCGTAACAATAAGCTTTTACAATCCTGACTTAAAAGGTTGCTTGAGTCCTGAGAATTCTTTCCAGTCTGGCCCTCCAGGGATTCACTGGGGTCCCTGAAACACCTGTCTTCACTCCTCATCAACATGACTTGCAGTTGACTTTGATTTGAGTGAAGGAGGGCTGTGCAAGGTCACCAGCCTCACTTTCTCCTCCAGAGCCATCTGGGTTCAGTGGCCTGATGAGACTTTTAGGCTAAGGTCTTTTTAGGTTCTTGCTTTGAGGGAGGTAACATCCATTCAGTGAATAGGCCTTTTTAAGTAAAAAGATGGCCCCTGTAATAAAAAAAAAAAAATCAAACTGAGATGGGAAGACCCTCAGGAATGCTAGCCAAAAGAGGAACAGTTACTATTTACTACTTACATTCACTCTAGGAGGGTAGGGACCTATTGTCCAATCTATGAGCTCCAGAGTGAATTGGGTTTAAGGCTTGATCTTTGAGAAAGAAATCTAGTCAGTAAACCCCAAGTTAATGAGTCAGCTTTCAGCCAACAAAATGTACCTTCTTTTGGGTAGAGCACCCTCAGGTGAAGAGAGAAAGGAGAGGGAAAGGGAGAGAGGGAGGGGAAGGGAGTAAGGAAGAGGAGAGGGAGATGGAGACATGACCACAAAAAGGTTGTGTTTGTCCTTCATTTTCAAAGAGGACAATGATATCAGGGAATGAAGACATGAGCTGCAGTTGACTTGGATTTGAGGAAGTGAGGGCTGTGCAAAGGTCACCTGTTTGGTTAAAACCCAATAAGCTGGATTTCACCTTAGATTAAATTCTTTGTAAGATTCTCTAGTTGGGTGGGGTCTCCCACCCAGGATCCAAAAGTATTTACCCTGGGGATTTGGGCAATCTCATCCATCAACAAAGTCCTTCAGAGACTTAACAACCTACAAACTTCTGAAAAAATCTTTGTCCTAATTCAATAATTGATTAAAAGAGAAATGATCATTTTTCTCTAGTAATACTCTACTACATTCATATATCATCTCTTCATTAATTCCTCAATCAATGAGCAACTACTTTGTTTCCAGTTCTTTGCTTCCAAAGAAAAAGCACTTTTAAATTTTATAAAGCAGTCTCCTCACCATAATCTTTTGAGACAACTAATACAAGTCTTATCGTCCCCATTTTACAGATGGGAAAATTGAGACTAAAAGAGAGTAAGTGACTTTTCTATTATGAGAACCAAAATTTAAACTGGATCTCTTGTCTCTACACATCTAGCATCTTTTCCGTAACACCAAATTTCCTTTGACCTCAGGATGAACAGCAAAGTTCACATTAATGGAGCACAACAGAGAGAGTGGATTATTTAGCTATGAAGAGATTCAAAGAAATTCTAGATTAGGTTGTAGTCTTCCTATGGAAGAAGACTTAAAAAAATTAAGTAGACACTTAACATGTACTAGCTATGTGACCATGGGTAAGTCACTTAACCCCAATTGCCCTCCTCCCTCCCCCCTTGAAAAATAAACTAAAATAAATTTTTTAATTGAGTAAGAAGTTTTTTCTAAGACGTGTTAAAGGCACCCTTCAAGCTTAGCTTCTAAGACAGTGGTTCTCAACCTTCCTAATGCCACGACCCTTTAATACTTATATGTGGGTGTATTTGCATGTGGGTGGACCTGCCTAGAGGTGGAGCAGTGTCTCAGTTCCTAGGACCATCAGAAATATGCATTTTCCAATGGTATTAGGTAACCCCATTTGACCCCCAAAGGGGTAGCAACTCACAGATTGAAAACTGCTGTTCTAAGACCTGTTTCTAGTATCTCTTACTGATGAGGTGTAGACTCTGGGACCCCCCTTGAACTCCTTGAATCTTTGAGGTACAGGCTCTGAGAAAGTAAACCTTCCCAGAGAAGACATTTGCCTGAGGTCATGGGCCTTAAATTGTGGCTCTGCCCAAGTCTTTAGCCCTCCTTTGTTCCAATAGTTTCCCACCTTTAATGTTCCTGTTCCCACCCTTGAACTGGCCTGGCCCACAATTGTCTATGGTCTCCAGGTAGCCTCCAGCAACTTCCCACCCTTAACTACTCATTACTGTAGTCTGACCTCATCTGACTCCTCCTGAAGACCCTCTCCAATCTCCTCCTCTAGACCACCCCTAGATTCCTCTGTATATAGAGTCCCATCTTCCCTCCATGTGGTGTGAGAGCACTTTGAAATGGCCTAGCACAGACTTCCTTCCTGTGTGAGAGCGCCCCATATGGCATGAACTTTCAATAAACCTTATTTTTTCTTTAGCTGAAAAGACTTGAGTGGAATTCTTTCCACAGGACCTGGCATGTTGGTATTTTGGGGTCTCGGGCAGCCCTAACCCTCTTTGGGTACCCTCTTCATTTTCACTCCTACCCATATAGATGTGCCTGGATATTATGGAAACTTGTAGGAGCTAACCCTTTGTCAGTTGAGTAAGTGAATTTGCAGTGGTAGACCTTGGCCCCATAAATAGTAACTGTTTCTGTTTGGTCAGCAACCCTGAGGGTCTTCCCCTCCCAGTTTGATTCTTTTTTTTCCCCTTAATTCACTTCTTAAGGAGAATGGATGTTGCCTCACTAAAAGTGAGAATTTGAAAAGATCTTAGCTTAAAAGGGTCAAGGTCTCCTACTGCATCCTGAGCCATGTCTGGTCACTGGACCCAGACGACTGGAGGAGAAAGTGAGGCTGGTGACCTTGCACAGCCCTGCCTCCCTCAAATCAAAGTCAACTGCAAGTCATGTCATCATTTCCCTGAGTGAGGGACAAATCACAAACCACCACAAGGGTACTATAGAATTGTACAGAAGGTGATGACTTGAATTGGTAACAAGGGTTTCCTCATCTGGGAATTTCTTTTACCAATGAAATCACAGGTCCAGTCCGTTTCTCAACCCCTAGTTATTTGTAGATAATAAGCACCATGAGAAAGAAGGGCTGTGGTTTATTTAAACTTTTCATCTCTCCCAGCACTTACCTGTTTCTACACAGTTGGTAGGTAACTAATGGAGGATTGCTGAACATATGGAGGCATCATGGTCTAACAGAGCACTGGCCTGGGACTGAGCAGGTCAAGGGGCTGGTCCTAGGTCCCTAGGTCTGCAGTTTGAGTCAATCACTGATGAGGTGTAGGTTCTGGGACACCCCCTCCTCTACTCCCTCCCCCCCTTTTGAGCTCTCCTTGCATCTTTGAGGTACATACTCTGAGAAACCTCTTGAAGTCTAATTGAATCTTCAGGAGGCATTTGCAGAGGCCATAAGTATTTCATTGTGGCTGGGCCCAAACCCGTTACTAGCCTGGCCCTCCATTGTCCATCTGCTTCCCACCCTCTAGCCTATCAAGACATCTTGCATTGACCTCATTAACTCCACCTAAAGTCCCTCCCCAAACTCATTACTGGAGTCTGATCTCATTAATTCCACCTGAAGTCCCTCCCCAAACTCATTACTGGAGTCTGACCTCATTGACTCCTCCTCAAGACCCTCCCCAGGCTCCTCCTCAAGACCATCCCTAGATTCTTCTGTATATAAGACCCCATCTTCCCTCCAGCTCCATGAGTGCCTTGAAATGGCTTGGCACAGACTTGCTTTGTGAGAGCACCATAGAATAGCTTAGCAGGGACTTGCTGTATGAGAGCTCCATAAAATGGCCTAGCACAGACTTGCTCTGTGAGAGCCCTGTAGAATGGCCTGGCTCCTTAAGAGTTTACCCCATATGATGAACTTGAACTTTCAATAAACTTCACTTTTTCTTTGGCTGAGAAGACTTGAATGGAATTCTTTCCACAGGACCCAGCATGTTGTTATTTTGGGGTCTCAGGCAGCCCTAACCCTCTTTGGGTACCTCTTCATCACTACCTGGGCTTTAGTATCCTCATCTATAAAATGAATTGGTTGACCTTTGTGATGTCTCAGAGCACATATAGCTCTAACAGCCTGTGTTTAGTTGAATTGTCACTATATGATATTTATGGTTTAACACAGTTGACTCTGACCCCGCTCTCTCAGGGTCATCCCTGTCATATATCTTCCCCAGGGATCTCAAGCACCATGAGGGTGTTGAGTGGGTCTCTTTTCTTTGCTACTTACTGGTTGAGCTCTACTTCTTTCATTTGTTTGGGGTTGGTCCACATATACATATGTACATACTTGTGTATAATTTTTCTGTCCCAAAAGCCATCTTCTAGCATCCTCTATATGGAGAAACACTTTCTGAGGTAGCCTGGGCATGTGCCATATCCACTCAGATAGAAAAGAGCAAGGCTTAGGTAAAAAAAACAAAAAACAAAAAACAAAAAAACTGCATTTGGATCTGAGACCTAATATTAGATGTGTGACCTTGGGTCATTCATTTAAACTCTTGGATGCTCAGTCTCCTCAGTTGTAAAAAGGGACAATAATAACTAAAATCATCTATTTGGAGATAGAAAGGATCTTTGAGGTCATCTAATCCAGAGGTGTCAAACCAGGGAACCAGAATAAAACGTAATTGGGAAATGTTTGACAAAATAATAAAACACAGATAATGCAATTTGTGGCTTTCTAAATCAGTGTGCAGCTTGCAGGGAATCATTTCCATTTGAGTTGAATACCATTGGTTCAATCCAACTCTTTTGATTTGTTGTGGAATCTGAGACCCAGAGAGGTTATTTGTCCAAGGTCACATAGGAAATAAGCAGATGAGCCAGGATTTGGACAAGGTCTTCCCTGGGTTCTTGTGAGAAAAGAACTTAGTTGATCTTAAAGTGCTACATAAATATGAGTTATGATGATAATTGACTCTACACTTAATGCCGTATATGCTATTAGATTCCTCACAGGTTCAAGACAGCAGGGTCAGACCACAGGTGTCATGATCATTAACTAAAAGCAGAGAGAAGAGGAGTAGGAAAAGACACAACTGCCTTCTTTTAAAGCACAATTAACCAACATATTGATCACATCTAACAGTACATGCACTATTGCACATTCATAATTACTTGTGTCTTTGTTTTTTTTTTCTCAACTCTTCTCCAGGACCAAACTTGATCATTACAAATATACAGCATTCAGTTTTGTTGACATTTTGTAGTCATTACAATTATGCGGTTTCTTTCGTTCTGTATCAGTTCATATAAGTCTTCCCAAAAGAAGTTAATTTCTAAGCAGCTAAGAGAGATAGCACATTTGAGGCACGATGGAGGCTGGAAATAAAGTGTTACATACATGGCAGAGCAAATAGGTCAATTTGGCTGGATCTTGGAGCGTGTCTTTAGGAATAGTGTGTACTGATCTTGGAAAGGTAGGCTGGAGCCAGATTGGAGGGGGCTTAAATACCAAACAGGAATTTTCATTTGACCCAAGAGCAGTAGGGAGTCATAGGTGATGAGGTGCAGGGTCTCCCCTCAGAGACCCCTAGAGCTCTCCTTGAATCTTCTCATGGAATGCATTTGCCTGAGGTCATAGGCCTTAAGTTGTGGCTCTACCCAAGTCTTTAGCCCTCCTTTGTTCCAACAGTTTCTCACCTTTGATGTTCCTATTCCCACCCTTGAACTGGCCTGGCCCACAATTGTCTATGGTCTCCAGGTAGTCTACAGCAATTTCCCACCCTGGATCACTCATTACTGGAGTCTGACCCCATCCGAACCCTGAAGACTCTCCCCAAACTCATTTACCAGAGTCTGATTCATCTGACTCCTGCTGAAGACCCTCCCCAAACTCCTCCTCTAGACAACCCTGAGATTCCTCCCACCACCTTTCTGTATTTAAGAGCCTATCTTCTCTCTATGTGTGAGAGTGCCATAGAATGACCTAGCATAGACTTACTCTGTCCTGCTTGCCCAATACAAGCATCACAGATACCTAGGCTCCTTATGAGTCTACCCCATATGGCAAACTTTCAATAAACTTTTCTTTGGCTGAGAGGAGACTTGAGTTGAATTCTTTTGTCAGGACCTAGCATGTTAGTATTTTGGGGTCTCCAGAGCAACCCTAACCCTCTTTATGGGAAACCACATAAATTGGAGCTTTCTGAGTTGAAGAACAGCATAGTTTGACTCATGCTTTAGAACTATCAGTTGGGCACCATGTAGAGGACAGACTGGAGGGAGGGGAAATATTCAAGATAAGGGGGTTATTTCAGTAGCTCAGAAGTTAAAATGCAGAATACACTATTATTACTCTTTTTTTTCAAAAGGCAATCAGGATCAAGCATAAAAGATAATGACTCCCTTGTAGGAATAGATAGGAGAGTTGCAAAGCTCAGAGGGACAAAACAGAATTTAATTGAACAATCACAGGTTCACTAAAGAAGCCCTGTTAACATTGATCAGACTCTTGGTCACTCCTCTATAAGTTATTTTTGCTCCCTATTGAATATGAGTTCCTTTGTTTCCCCAGAGCCTACCCCAGTACCTTCTACACTTTTTCTGGCAGGTGGGGAAGGGAGTAGCAAGTGTGGGATAGGGAGTGGTACTTGTGATTTCATCAGTATAAGATACTGCTCTGAGAAGACTCCCTTTATCAATGTAGAACTTTATCTTAAAGTAGGAGTTCTTAACTTTTTCTGTGTCATGGTTCCCTTTGGCAGTCTGATAAAGCCTATGCTCCCCTTCTCAGGATAATATTTTTAAATTCATAAAACAAAATGTAATGGGAGTTGGGTGCATGAGCAGACTTCATTGGCTTGCTTGGCTAATGCAGACTTTCCACTTGGAGGATTGTAAGGTGATCAGTCTTGTTATTCGTTTTTAGATAACAGCTCCAGCAATAGCTCCCAGGTTCCTAGATAATAATTCCTAGAATCACAGTGAAAAACAGTACTACTGTGACTGCTGTGAGATATAGGATGATAAAATGTAATATTTACTACATTTGTGCTGAATGACAACATTGCTAAAGTTAACCTGTAAGCTTAATGTTGGCAAAATGCCTTGTCTGTTGCCCTATACACCAAGTGGGCATGGTCGGTAAGTCAGGATTTGGGTAATGCAGAGGGGAATGCATGTAACTGCCTCAACTGGCCCCACTCAGGACTTAGGGGATCTGTAGGGATTGTAATGATGAGGGGTAGGCTCTGGGACCCCCTTGAGCTCTCCTTGAGTCTTTGAGGAAAGTAAATCTTCCCAGGGAAGGCATTTGCCTGAGGTCATGGGCCTTGAGTTGTGGCTCTGCCCAGGTCTTTGGCCCTCCTTAGTTCCAATAGTTTCCCACCCTTAATGTTCCTTTTCCCACCCTTGGACTGGCCTGGGCCACCATTGTCTATGGTTTCCAAGTAGCCTCCAGCAACTTCCCACCCTGGATCACTCATTGCTGGAGTCTGACCCCATCTGGACCTGAAGACCCTCCCCAAACTCATTGCTGGAGTCTGACCTCATCTGACTCCTCCTGAAGGCTCTCCCCAAACTCCTCCTCTAGACCACCCCTAGATTCCTCCCACAACCTTTTTGTATATAAAATCCCATCTCCCTTCCATGTAGTGTGAGAGTGCCATAGAATGGCTTAGCATAGACTTGCTGTGTGAAAACGCCATAGAATGACCTAGCATAGACTGGCTCCTTAAGAGTCTACCCCATATGGCGAACTTTTAATGAACTTTCAATAAACTTTACTTTTCTTTGGCTGAGAAGACTTGAGTGGAATTCTTTCCACAGGAACTGGCATGTTGGTATTTTGGGGTCTCAGGCAGCCCTAACCCTCTTTGGGTACACTCTTCAGTAGCTCCTACTATATTCTCTCCCACCCCTGTGAGAAGAAGCTGCAGGAGTTATTGTTCCCATTATCAGCAACCTGTAGGGAGAAGACTAGACTAGAATAAAGTGAGCTTATTTAACCCCTTACTATGACTCTGTTCCTGTTTTCCTTTTTAGCTGTGAACCTGTGCTAAAATACCTGGTGTAGCTGGTGTTACCTGTGAAACAAGGAAGATAAGGTGCTTATTTCTGGGAGAATTGTGATGTCATTAGAGAAACTGTGTAGCATGTGTAGACTTACTGTAATTGGTTTCTGTTGACTAACCTTTTTCTATTGGCTCTGTACCCATAACTGAGTCAGCTTCAGTGACCACTCTAAGAGAAAATGTCTCAAGCCCTTCTGCCCCTTATAGGGAATATTTTCCCCCCAAAATGAGCCTTAAGTCCTGGGTCTTTTCATTCATTCTTTTCCATTCTAAGTGAAAGAAGTGAATTCTCTGACCTTGAGACTTTCAAAGGTCAGGAAATCAAACCCCAGGAATCTAGAAGTTGGAATCAAGGTCAGGTTTTGCACTAGGACATTAGGGCATCAATGCCCTAAGGAGCAAAGATTGTTTTCAGGAGCCACAATGCCCCATTTGGACATGAACTTGGTGGAACCAATGCTATGTAGAAACTGAGCTAAGTCTGAGCCTACTCTGTCAGAGATCAGTGGGGAAGCCATCCTCCAGAGGTATTATACTTTTATTGTTTATAAAATATGCTTATGCCTTTATTCTTGCAATATCTTTGAAGTAAATATCCCTTTGTAAAATCTAATTGAAGTTAAGCAGTAAAATGAAACTGAGATGCTAATTATAGGTCCCTAAAAATGGAGGAAATAAAGCTTGTGTTAGCTCAAGCTGATGGCATTTGAGAAAAGACACTCCAGCTTCTCAGGATACAATAGAACCCTGTGAGAAAGTGCAGGAGCCTAGTACTGGTAAGTTTAGGGAGAGGGGGCCAGAGCAAACAAGTTAAAAATTATGTAGGATTACAAAGGACAAATTATATAAAAGTACGGTTATTTAAAAAAAAAAAATTAAGTTGACAGTACCCAGGTAAAGAACCCCTGATTAAAGTCTTAGAGAGTTGTTATCTGGTGCCCTGGGTAAGTGATCTGAGATTTCCTTAGTTTAGAGAACTATCTGTGAAGGAAATACCTTCTACAAATAAAGATCTTCAGACCTTCTAGTCTTAAAGTTGTCTGTATTACTGAAAGAAGTGGTTTGCTTGTCTAAGGTCACACAGTCAATAGGTATTAAAGAAGGAACTTGAATTTGCATGAGAAGTCAGCTCTTTATTTGCCTTGCACATAACAGGCAGTTAATCCATTTGCTGATTTAATTTTTTATTTCTTTTGAAAACATTTAAAAATCTTTTTACTCATTTTATTTCAACGATTTTAATTTCATCTGTACATAAGGCCTGATGGAAGAGGAGGTATAATGGGGGTTGGGGGGTGGGGGGTGGATGTGGGTGTGTGTGCAGAGGTAATGTACTAGGGAGTTGAATATTAAAAGTAGCATTCAATTTTAGTCTAAAGGATTCTAGGTTCTAGTTATAGTTATATCAAGTAGATGGTGATAGCTTGGGGAAGTCACTGCCCCTTTTTGGTCCTCAGTTTCTCTATCTCTTCTAACAAAAATCTTGAGTAGAGGAGCTTCCTCTTCAGAAAACTCAGGTCTAATTAGGGCCCAGTGACTGAAGATCCAAGAGTTGCAATTTTTGTCTGTGACATTCCTTCATTTTTCTATTATTGACTATAATCTCTATACGCAAAAGGAAAAGGCTAGAGATGGAAGAACATTCAGAGAGCAGGAAAAAGAGGAAGAGATACAATAGTTATTCCATCCCCACGGATGAAAGAGCAACAGGAGTGGTGAAATGACATTAACAATTATAATAAGAAAAATAGGTGCCTTCCTAGAAGGGCTAAAAGTTAGGGACAGCATTTTAATAAGGAATGACACTATGGCAATACTGATGTGGTCTGGGATGCTTTTGTCTATAACTTCAATTTGTAAAATCTTACTTGTGTTTGGGTACCTGTGTACGTAACATCAGTTTGTAACAAGCCTCTGCAATTAAGTTATAAAAGTCACTTTCCCCCAGCCATAAAGGCATTAACTCTGCCTCTCCCCTTCCCCCAGCCTGAAAGTCTTTTCCCTGAACCAGCAAGTCTGCCTAGAGACAGTGCCTATGAGCCCTTCAAAAGTATTCTATAAACAAACCCTTAGAGAAATGCATAGCCCCTTTATTCTAAGTGGCCAGCTGCACCCAAAAGTCTTGAACAACATTATCAGAGAGATAATTCTGCCTCAATATGGTACCTCCTGAATCCCTAATCAGTCTA
>CM053598.1:169500649-169523725 GCA_028646575.1 Pseudocheirus occidentalis | reverse complement strand
CCAACAGCCATATTGGACATATCTCATTCATCCTTGACCAAAAGTAACCTAGTGATGTCGCAAGCCCAAAGCCACACCTCTCGATAGCCCCCCCAGGGGGATTTCTCAGTGAATTATGGTCAATTTGCCTGCACAGTTGATACAAAAAGTGCATGTCCCTTTAAGCAATGACCACTCCTAAATTCCTCCCAAACTCCTCCCTAACTCCATCTTTGCCCACCCTAGTTAGCATAATTAGCCTTTGACTGACAGTTTTAGGGTTATAAAAACTTCACCTCTAGCCCCAACTCTTTGCAGGTTCCTTTAACCTTTTCCTGCCCACTGCAGAGCATAAAACTTTATAACTCTACCTTAGATCCCTGCACTTTGCAGGTCCCCCTGTTTCTTCTGCCTGCTACTAAGTCAGCATAACAATAAACTTTGCCAAAGGACAGCTTGGGTTCAATGAAATTCTTTCCAGACAAGAACCCACTAGGGATTCATATGAGATCCCTCAGACACCCAGCACTCCAAACCTCTTCAATACCACAAATCTTTTTGTGGAAATCATACCAAATATGAATATAACAATATGATAGATAGAGATGGCCTTTTTTTAAAAGCCACTAGAGATGAAAACTGGCTCACCAAATTTTTCTTAAGGTCACAGAATTTTAAAATTAGAAAGAACCTTAGACATCAACCAGTCTAACCCCCTTACTATATAAATCAGGAAACTCAAGCTCAGAGAAAGGAAATGAAGAGTCTGTGATCACACAGCTTGTTAGTGTTTGCCTTTAAAAAAAATGCAATTAAAAGAGGATGGCAAAGAAGGAAGTAATTAAATAAGGTTGGTGAGGTCAAAGGGATCTCAAAACAATAAATGTTTTTTAGTTTATCTCAAAAGATCTGCAGTCATTCAACATGTATTTAGTAAATGCATCTTTGTAAAGTACTTTGTGCCAAGATTTTCTTCTAAGGGCTAGGTCATGTCACCTTTAAGGGCTTTTCTTTCTTTACCCCTTGTTCAGTATAAAAAGGTTGCTATTTATCATCAGCAAAGTGCTGACTTAATAAAGTAGTGAGCTCCCCAACACTAGAAGTATTCTGGCAGAAACTTAATAAACCCATTAAAGAATGTTGTAAAGGTAATTCCTGCACTGGGTAGTAGGTTGGGGTTTTTAGTTTGGTTTGGTTTTTGACTAAGTAAAAGAGGTCACTCTCTGCCTGCTTTCTTACCTACCTTTACTCACTGAATGGGCAAACTGAGACCTGTTAAAGACTTTAGCTTAAAAAGGCCAAGGTCTCCCGCTGTATCAAAGGCCATCTCTACTTGTCCTGAACTATATTTTGTCACTGGACCAAGATGGCTCTGGCGGAGAAAGTGAGGCTGGTGACTTTGTACAACCCTGCCTCACTTAAATCCAATTCACTTGCTTGTCATAGCATCATCTCCACGATGTCGTGGTCCTCTTTGAAAATGAAGGACAAACAACAACAATAACAAGAATAAGTCAGTGCCTACTGTGTGCCCAGAACTATGTAAGGCATTTTAAGGAATATAAGAGAAAAAAGAGATCACTGTGTTCAAGTTCCTTATAGTTGAGTTAAAGTTTTTTGGGTTCATGAACTTAAAAAAAAACTATCATATAAACTATATTTTAATAAAATTGATTTCTATTGTAATCCTGTGTTTTATTTTATGCATTAAAAAACAGTCTGAGAAGGATAACAAAATACTCCATGAGGTTTTATGTGAGGGAAGGTTGCCACTAATGGGGGATCAAGAAAAGCCTCATAGACAAAGTAATATTTGGGTTGGGCTTTAAGTATGGGTAGGAATTCAACAGGTAAAGAAGGGAGGAAAGGACACACTACACTACAAGTAAAGGAAATAGCATTAGCAAAGATAAAGACGCAAGAAAGTATAGAGAATATTTAAAGACACAAAGGAAAGTACAGTGAGGAAAGAATAGGGTATAGAAAAGAGTAATTTGAGATAAGATTGGAATGAGAGAGTGGTGACAGATTCCAGGTGACTCAAATTCCAGGCAGAGGAACTAGAATTTCACTCATTAGGCAATAGGGAGCCATTTAATAATTTGAGGAAAAATGAATGACATGACCAGATTTATATTGTAATAAGTGGCACAGTGGATAGAGGGCCAGGCCTCGAGTCAGGAAGACTCACTTTCCTGAGTTCAAATCTGGCCTCAGATACTAGCTGTGTGACCCTAGGTAAATCACTTAACCCTGTTTGCCTCAGTTTCCTTATCTGTAACATGAGCTTGAGAACAAAATGGTGAATTTTTTTAGTATCTTTGCCAAAAAACACAAAACCAAACAGGGTCCCAAAGAGTCAGACACAACTGAAACAACTCAACAACAATAAGTAGCCAACCTTTCTGGGGCACTACTTCCCTTCCAGGGCTACATATGCTCTGAGTCCCTTTGAGTGACATATATCTGCTCTTTCCAGGGGGCCCTTTGATAAAAGACATGTAAAAGTAGAAACTTCTCACTGGTCTACATGTGCTCCCTTCCTCTACACACATGATGGGGTAAAGGGACTGTATTAAAAATACTTGACAATTAAGCAAGAAGATGGCATGCCCTCAGTAGACTTTAAAAAGAGGGCCAACTTCTGGTATTGTTCTCTTCCCATATTTTGGGGGTGTGGGTATTCTCTGAGCCTTTCCCTTAGACTTGGAGCGAGAAGAGGCCAGAGATCTCACGCTCTTCTCCAAACGTCTGACTACCTGCACATGGCAGTGAGCACACGTGCTGGGCTTAGACAAACCTGAGGCTGGACACCAAGTCTCTGGGGCCTTGTCTATTTTGTGTGTCTTTTCCTGATCACAAGTGACAGATGAGAAATGTAGAGAGGAGCCTTTGAGAAAACCTTGTAAGTGTGTGTGTGTGGGTCTGATTGAGGACTGATTACCCAGCAAGAGGCTGAGGATCCTGAACCACACTCAGGCTTCCTGGAAGATAGCCCCTTGACTGAGTCATTTGGATGGTATAAAGACAAGATGAAGATGAAATGTATGTTCAGCGGTTCCACAAAGTGTTTCATGTTTTAACATTTTAAAAATAAACCTCCCAGAAGATTATAATAGGTATTACGGGTTTTTGAGTTACGATGTAAGTGTCAATGCACACTTAATGAGGTTTTTCTTGTGTTTTAAGCATTTATCGTGTGGTGTTGAAGTTAATAACTATCCTATAACCAATTATTTCATATGTTGAGTACCTTTACTACAAGAGAAGGGAAGAAAATAAAGAGAAATGAGCACTTATTAAACACCTACAATATGCCAGTCTCCGTACTTCCCCTTTAGAGGAAGACCTTGGATATGAGCCAAGCTTAAGCGTTTTTTAAAAGATTGTTCCCAGGGGGTGGCTATGTAGTGCAGTGAATAGAGCACTGGCTCTGGAGTCAGGAGGACCCAAGTTAAAATCTGGCCTCAGACACTTAACACTTACTAGCTGTGTGACCTTGGGCAAGTCACTTAGCCCCAATTGCCCTGCCTTCCCCTCTCCAAAAAGCAAAAAAGAGAGAGAGAGAGAGAGAGAGGCCTACTCTAGGGTATGAGATATAGTTAGCCAGAAACAGCAACAACAACAAAAAAGCCTGGTAGCACTCTTTAGAATCCAAGCCAGAAGGTCCATGTGAGCCCAAAACTGGGGTACTTTAGAGAAAGGGTACCCAGGCCTCTGGACCCAGCAGATCTATTACATATTCATAAAAATATTACTCTGGCAATATGTGAAAGATGCAGTGGAGAAGGAAGAGAGTGGGGGTAGAAAGGCATATTAAATAATTTATCCCACAAAATTTTGTGTAATCCCTCAGAGAAAATATATTTAATGGACTAGAAGATTTCTAATGAAAAAGCCAGAACTGAGTTGACATTTCGAAATAGAAAATCAGATGCCAAAAGACATAGAAAGCTCCATGTATTTGTTTAATTGAAAGGAAATATATGGGGATAAATTGTTTACAAATTGTTAAAGGGTTGAGTTACAAACATTGTCTCAGAATCCTGAAAGCTTCAAGGGTTATAGAAAAAAGTAAAAATGATGGAAGGTTTGGGGGGTAGTTTTATCGCATTTTAGTGGTCTTAGGAGAAGAGGAAAATTGAAGGGATGGAGGACAATACTGGGGAAGAAAGGAGGAGACGAGAGAGAGAAATCGCTATTAAAAAGTAGAGGTGTATGAGATGAACATTATGTAATCATGAAGTGATGAGGAACAGGCATCCCATGAACCTCATTTTCATCTGAATTGAGTAGAGGAAGATAGAGCACAATTAAACACACTCACACCCACATATAGATATTTCAATATAGAAATACATAGAAGTATTAAAATCAAAAAGGAAATCAGAGGGAATAGAGTCTAGCGTGAGAGAGAAAATTCTAAGAGAGAAGACAGATAGGTGAGGAAATAATGATTTAAAAAATTGAATGTATGGTAAAACGGGATTAAAAGAAAAGAAAAAGGAGTAAAATCCTGGAATTAGGGATGGGTCAAGAGAAAAAAAAGCTATATCCTCCCTCTCTTTTATCACCTTCTTTGAAATGTTATAGTTGGGGGTGGGGGTGGGGATAGAGTTAAAGAAAGGAAAATTACAAAGGGCAGAATGAAAAGAAATACATATGTGAGAAATGCTGACGGTTTGATTTCCACAGGTTCTCCGGGAAAAATAAGTATTTCAAAAACAAATCCTTATTAAAGAGAAAATGGGGAAACTATAAGAGATGCTCATATTTTGGTTCCCACAAGGTTCTATAGGAACAATGGACATTGAACAGGGTGCACAGGAAAACATAAATCAGGATAAAGTAGGAAAGGTAGAGCCTTCTCCCCCCTATCCTCATCCAGTCATATATCGGAAAGAAATCTGTAAAGGGGCCTGAGTTAAGCTGGCTCCAACCTGCTGGGGTTTGGGGGATGGTCACCAATTTTTCATTAACACACATGCTCAATGGGCAGGTTGGGAAAGCTGTTACCCAGAAGAGCCAATCCCAGCTCTGAAGGGAAGAACTAGGCAGGAAATTCAAATGCAAATAGCATAAAAGGGCTTGCCTTTGTCATCCTTTTTCGAAGGCCACTCATTTTTTCATTACAGAATAAATGTAAAATAAAGATAAGGAAAACCCTCCTGGATCTCCAACAAGCATTATTTATTCCTAGACAAAGCACAGAGCATGTTTATAACACACGTTTAATGATCAACTCTGAAAGTTGAACTTTCTGAAAGGTGAGGATGAATTCACCCATAAAATGGAAGAAGATAGTAGAATGGATTAGAAAACAGCTTTACAATGTATTATTTATAACAAATATAATTGAAATATAAAGATTCACATAGAATTAAAATAAGAGTTGGATGGGTCAGCTGGACTCACAAAAGCAGGGATAGCAGTCACGATTTTGGATAAGACTACAATAAATATAAGCAAGCCTGTACAACCTGCAGCCCCCAGGCCTCTTATGGGCCTCAGGGTGCAGGCCAAAAGATTTCAGGTGGAAAAATGTAGAAGAAAACATTCTTTGTATGTAGAGAATCCTTTGGTCTGCTGAGCAAGCTGCCTGAGGGTGGGCTGTAAGCTATCTCTGGGCCACAGTTCGTGAAGGCCTAAAATATAGACATGATAAAAAGAAATAAGCAAGGAAATAACATTATGCTTAAAGGCACCATAGAGAATCAATCTTCGTCACTACTTAATATATATGCACCAAATAAAATAGCTTCTAAATACTTATGTTAGAAATAACCAAGAATTTTACCTAGCCATGAGTGAATTTAGAAAAAAAAGATTTTTATTTCACATCATTTTAGACAGGTGACTTGGCCTTTTACCCTTTGTGAAAGGCACAAGCACATGTTAAGCTAGTTACACAGTCCTTTTATAATTCATCCAGATTCAAATTTCATGCCTCAAATAACATTGGTCAGCATCCAGGGATCACTAAACCCCATCCCTTGATTACATCTTCATTTCCTTTATTCTTTATTTAATAAAGAAATACTCTTAGTCTCCTTCTTTCTTGTATATATTAGATAGCATGATAGAAGTTTTCAGTTGCTAAGAGACGGACAAAAGTGTGAGTTTGAAGACTGAACCAAGGATATCAATGATAAAGGTGGATTTATGGCTCTCATCCTTATCCTTTGTGAATGAGACCTGGTCTGGTAGTTTGTTTTGATATACAGGAAGAGATCTTTTCAGAACAAAAAAAGTAGTAGATATGCTGATTTTCAGGGGAGTCCGCCACTTTCTCTACAAGCAGTTTTTGTCTCTGACATTAGGCATCAGTATGAATTGTAATTTCTTTTTTCATATAATTTCTGTGGAAAGAAAATTCAATCATATCTTACACTTAAAATAAAAGTTATTGAATTGGAAAGAGAGATGGATAGTAAAACTACGATAAAGGGAGACCTTAATTATATCCCTTTCCAGCCTAGAGGAATTTTAGCTAAAAGATAAACAAGAAGTTATGCATCTGAAAAGAACTTTAGCAAAATTAGAAATGATAGATCCATGGTGATTATTGAATGGGAATAGAAAGGAATTTACATGCTTCTTTAGTTGGACAAGGCACCTTTATCATGTATTAGGACATAGAAGAGCTCTCCAAAAAAAATGTAGAAAATCAGAAATATTAAATACACACAATAAAAATTATGTTCAATAAGGGGCCCTTAAAGAAGGAATAAAAAAAGTAATTAGAAACTAAATAATATGATTCTTAAAAACTGATGGCTTAAAGAACAATGTAGAAATCGACCATTTTATCAAAGAAAATGAAAATAATGAGAAAACGTACAAAAATTTGTGAGATGCAAGTAAAGCAGTTCTTTTTTTTTTTTTGCTATTTTTTTGGAGGGCAATTGGGGTTAAGTGACTTCCCAAAGGTCACTCAGCTAGTAAATGTCTAAGGCCAGATTTGAACTCAGGTCCTCCTGACTCCAGGGCCGGTGCTCTATTCACTGTGCCACCTAGCCAACCTGAAGTAAAGCAGTTCTTAAGGGAAAATGTATATCTCTTAATGCTGTTTAGGATGAAAAACTCCATTCAAAGCTTAAATTATAAATTTGGAAATGTCAGCATAAAAACAGGAGTTTATTCTCTTCCACTGGGGAAGAGGTTGTTCTTCCCTATGATTAATCATGAAGAAGAGGAATGTTAACAAAAGGCAGAACAAGAATTTACATGCTAGCAGTCAAGCCACCTTCCCCAACTTGCTCCTGTCTCATTGGCTGAGAGGCAGACTTAAGTCTCTGCACCAAAATCTTCCCCAATGGCAAGTCACAGGGAAGCCTGCCACTATCTCTCAGTGGCTGGGAAATAGGTTTACAAAGAACAAAGATTCTGATTGACAGCAAGGGAAAGGGGAGAAGGTCCCAAAGCAAGAGAGGAGGAGTGAGCCTGGGTTGTCCCTGACTCCCACTGCCTGGGAGGAGGGACCTACAAAGGCAAGATATCAGAAAAGGCTCATTGCTGATTGACAGCAGTATTGGAGGGGGGAAGTTAATCCAAAACTGTCTGAGAAGTTTTCACTTTCCCTGGACAATGCTCTCAAAAAAATAAACAAACAAACAAATATATATATATGAGAGATCAAGAGGAAAAGCAAATCAGTGAATTGGGTGTGCAACATAAAAAAAATTGGACAACAATAAATAAAAAATCTTCAATGAAGCAACAAAGTAGAAATTTTGAAAAGTAAAGAAGGAATTAAAAAGTGATAAATACGATGAATACAGGGAAACATGATATAATGTATATGACCTGATGATAGCATAATCCTGAAAGTGAATGGCCACAAAGTGAAGAGAACAGAAGTAGGAAATCAATATATACAACGACTACAACAAAACAATGACAAAATAATCGTATAAATTTTGATGCAAAATGATAATGATCAAATTTGTCTCCTCAGAGAAAATATAAGACATATCCTTCTGCTTCTTTGTAGAGGTAGGAAACCGTGGACATAGAACACTATTGATGTGGACATCAAGGTGCCCTAAGGGTTGAGTTGATCATTCCCTGGTGCCCTAAAGTCTCCCCTTATCTTGAAATACCACAAAACTTCCTCTTATTCTGGACCATAAAATGCCCTGTCTTCCTCCCATCCTAGATCATGGGATTTCCTTGTTTTGCAAGACTTATCTTGTCCCTAAATCTCAAACCCCCTTTAGAAACCCTAAAAAGTACGTCATCATCCTACAAGCTATATAGTTTTCTATCTATTTAAGTACAGTCCTTTTTCTATATCAATGCTTCTGTTTAGCTCCTTGCTAAATCTCAGGCTTGTATGCTTTTGCGTCAATAAAGCTCCCATTGGTTAAAGAAAAGGTCTAAGCAAATTCTTTCAAATCTGAACCATGCTCTCTCAACTCTGACCTCAATACTATGAACACTTATAGTCAAAGTTTTTACATACATATTACTTAATTTTGCTAGACTTTATCATAAAAGACAATTTGGGGGAGGACGAGAAGAGGCAGAATATAGTATGTAAAAACAAAGTGTATCAATAAAAATTTACTTGAATAAAAATAAGGGCCTAGATTATGATAATGACCAAGAGAAAGACAGGAAGGGATAGATGTGAAAAATACCACAGAAGTAAAATTAACAAGACTGGTAACTGATGGATGTGAAAGGTAGAGGAGAAAGAAGGACACGGGTGTTTTAGAGGAGTTTGAACCAAGAACCAGCTGTTGAATTTTCAGTGGGAGCATTTATACCTCAAAAATTTACAAACACTACAAATTACAGTTTGATTTTTTAAACTGATTGTCCAGAATTAAGAAGGTTATGGAGAAAATATTAATACTAAAGATTAAATTTAAATGTGTCATGCACAATGATTAGTCAAAATTATATCTCACCTAATTTGAAAAGTATCCTGTGGGACATCAATAAACATTGACTGGAGTCAAAGAAAAGAGAAATAGTGTAGCTATAGTATAGTTTAGACTTAAACCTGAGGGGACTTAGAGCTACAGTTAGCCTTCTTAAAAATAAAGGGGGGGGGGCGGCTAGGTGGCACAGTGAGTAGAGCACCAGCCTTGGAGTCAGGAGTACCTGAGTTCAAATCTGGCCTCAAGACACTTAACACAAAAACTAGCCGTGTGACCTTGGGCAAGTCACAACCCCAACTGCCCTCCAAAAAACAAAAAAAAAATAAAAAAAAATAAAGGGGGGAAAAAAGGAGTCAGCTATTTAGTTAACAAGGTTTAGGCAAGATAAGTGCTCTTAGGCAAGACGAGACATTCCAGGAAAGTAAATGATTAATACTCTGTATTATTTGTTTTTTTAAAAAATCACCAGGAAACAACTTCGCTCAGCAGAGTTAATGCTAATAATGAAAGAGGAAAATATAGTCATCTGACAGAGTTCAGTTCTCTCAGCCTGTCATGTGTTAGCTTTAAAAAAAAAGAAAGAAAAGAAAAGAAATGTATGCAAAATGACTTACAAAGTGCTTACAGGTCTGAAATAGAATTTGCTGACTAAATACTTCCCTAATGCTCTGTAAAGGATATGCTGGTAAATGCCATTATTCTGGGACTCTATTCAACAATTTGTTTTTTCTTTTATGGTTGAAAGTATCCCCTGCTCCCTTAACTGTATGGACACCAGAGGCCCACAGGAAAATAAACCTCTCTTTAGATTGTTTAAGGTAGACATTATGATGTCGTTATAATAACAGCTCATGAGGCTGGGGGAAATAATGGATAGAAAGCTGCTCTCAAAAACAGGAAGAGTGTGTGGTAATGGATAGAGTACAGGGCTTAGAATGAGGAAGACCAGGATACAAATCTTCCTTCCAAGGCTTACAGAGCATGTGACACTGAACAAGTCACTTAAGTGCTCTGAGTCTCAGTTTTCTATCAAACGAGGGGGCTGGACTAGACAGACTTTAAGGTCCCTTCCAGCTCTAACTCTATAATCCTATAATTTAGGATCTGAGTCCCAAGTCTTTCCTCTAACACATATAGACTGTGTGACTCTGGGCAAGTCTTACGTTATATTACGTTATATTGTATCACTGTCTTATAAATAATATGCATTTTAATGAATATTTGTTGAACATAAATTATATTGAAGAAATTTAGGTGGAAGATACTAGACCCTGAGGGGTGGCTGCTATATCACCAAGCCTGGGAGAGAGGCCCAGAACGTTACCACAATCATATGCAATCATTTTTTAATCTGTGTAATGGGATACATTATGGGCCTCTGTCCTAGGCTTGGTGAAATAGCAGCTGTGTTATATCACCCCTCATTCTAGGAGTGGATTATTATAATTTATTGATATTGTTTGAACCTAGTTTTATGTGGCTAGAAAATTATTTGATCGAAAAAGTTTAATGTAGAAGTCTGACTGACTTCAGAGCTCCTCCAACAATTAATCCCTTTTACTTGATCACTCAAGGGTTTGGTAAGCAGCTGCTAAAAAAAAAAAAGTTTGGCTAAAATTCGGCTGGTTTCGTTCTTTGGTAGGTAATAAGCAGAACTGAGGGCAGCTAGGTGGCACAATGGATAGAGCACCAGGTCTGGAATCATAAAGGCCTGAGTTCAAAGCTGGCCTCAGACACTTATTAATTATGTGACGCTGGGCAAGTCACTTAACCCTGTTTACCTTACTTTCCTCTTCTATAAAATGAGCTGGAGAAGGAAATGGCAAACCACTCTGCATCTCTGCCAAGAAAACCTCAAAAGTGTCACAGAGCGTCAGACATGACTGAAACGACTGAACAACAACAATGCAGAACTGAAGCTAGTTTGAAATGATTCAGCAGAATTGAATTGTTTAAGAAAACTCGTGGCAAAGTTGCCTACATTAAAATACACTATACAACTCCAGAAGTGAAAGGTTAGTAATGAAGTGGTATTGTGTAAGAAAAAAACTGCAAGAGAGAGAATTTAAGAAAGTAGAGATTAGAGAAGGATGGATAAATGGGTAGAACTTGAACAACAGATGGAGTCCCTTTGAGCTGAATGGAGGGTTATGGGAAGTACTTTGGGAACTTTGGAAATAGGATTGAGAAGGCTTTTGATCACGTTGACGTAATAAGGATGTTAGAAATGTTTTTTGGAGAAATTCCTGTTAGCAATTTCAGACAGACAACATTCTATCAAGTTATAAAATGTACTAAATAGAAACTATAGAAATAAATTTGCAGCATGGAAGTAATTGTTTGAGGATAGCATATTAAAATTCTGTCTTTGAAGGACCGTTAGAACCATGAAGTGTATGTTCCAATGCTTAGATCCTCATGGGCTCCAAAAAGATGCGATTGCCACCATGAACCTTTGAAAGTGAACCAACTGAAAGCAGTGTGTTCTCTAATTTGAGGGACTGGCAGCTAATGGCCCTAGGGAAAATTGAGATTTGTAATGTTAATCATTTGTGATTACAAATTCAGTTTTGATTTGGTTGAGATTTGTCCTGAAATTAAATTTCAGTGTGATCTCCTTTAAAGTGAGATGATAGAACCTAATGCAAAATACACTCGATATTTTGTAATATTTTGTAATGCTTGGAAATGGATCAGGTAAATCTGAGTTCAACTATGGTCTTGGATGCTTACCAGTTGTGTGATCTTGAGCAAGTCATTTCACCTCTGTTTGCCTCATTTTCTCCAGCCGTAAAATGAGTTAGTAATGCCTCCCAGGTGTGTTGTGAGGATCCAATGAGATAAATTGTGCTTAGCACAATGCCTGGCACATGTTAAGTGAGACACATGAACACACACACACATACACACATAAATATACATATATGTTAGCTATTATTATTAGTAGTAGTAGTAGTAAGTGTTATCCCTCTATGCTGGTTTTTTAATGCAATTGGCATAGAATGCCAAATTGATAGTTGGATAAAGTGATTTTCTTTATCAAAGAATTCAGAAATAGAGTCAAGTGAATTGATTTAATTTCACTGGCAAAAAGTTTTATGTTTTTAAAATACATAGTATTGTTTTCATTGTCATTATATTTCTAATTTTTCTTGTATTGTAATTTTTGGGACATTGTTGTTTAAAAAATGCTACTAATTTGAAAAATGATAACCAAAGATTGTTTCAATTGTATCATTAAACAATTAACTTCTCTTTAACTGGACACTGTGAGAGTATGAATTGAGTGGGTAAAAAAAAAAGTGGTCACAAAGAGTGAAAAATGTTAAAAATTTAAATATTTAATTGAGTATATTTTGCTTTAAAATCGATACTAATAACTTATTTTTGGAGAAAATAAAATATCAGAGACCTCTTAAGCTGCCCTTATCTATGAGGTTTCTTGGGTTCTTGTATTTAGGCAAGGTCAAAAGGTCTTGTTAACTCTGTGAGAGAAACTTCTGACCCCTTGTTTTGAAGTTGTAAAGAATTTAGAAGTCTGCTTCTAGTAAAGAATAAGTTTTATCTGATATTGTTTGGCCATCATTTATGAAAATAATTACATTGTAACTGTTAATTAAATAGTATGCAATAAAGTTACATCTTTAGACCAACTTAGTAACAATAGGCCTTAGATTTAATATTTATTTATTATATTAAATTAAAAATCACATAATTGTACTTATAATTTAAATACTAATTAATTAATTAATATTTATTGTAATATTTTATTTTGTCTTAGGGATTAATATGGATATATGCTATTCTGGAGGCTTATAGTGGTGATTATTCCTCTGACGTTTTTGAATCAGCTATCATGTATTCATTGTATATGTGAACCTCCAGAATGTGATTGCCCTTAATTTCTAAATGATTAATTTTTACTCCAGGATAGATTTAAACTAGGAAAAATAAATAAGATAAGGCTGTGCATCTACTTATATGTTTTTATATATGTATATTACATATACATATTTTTTATATATTTTACATACTTATATGCTTTTATACATATTATTAATGGTTATTGCGGTATGAGAAAAACAATAATAAACTAGCTCCAAGTTGTGATAAATGAAACTTTGCTATTTGTGATAAAAAAAATCTCTTGGGACTGTAATTTGATATTGTTCTAAGTATTGATTTCAGGTATGGTTGTCTGCATTGTCATTAAGGCAATAATTCACCATTCGTAGGATATGCCATGTACTGCTAAAAAGGAGTGTGATCTGAGAACTACTATCAGTGGATGTCTGTTCCTGGGAAAGTTGAGGTAATCTTCTCTTGACTCAGTTTCTCCATTGTGTTCCTTCCTGAAAAGGAAATTTTCCCACTTGATTAAATTTGAGCCTGGTTGTGGTACCCTATGAATAATGTGGAATTATTCTGTTTGATTGACTGTTAACGATTACTTATATCTAGAATCAAACAGATCTAAGGGAGTTTATGTTCTGTTATACCTATCTCAGGCCAGTTTCCACCCCTAAAAGGACAGTTTTGATATTGTTATAACTATATCCATCCTTTTTCCATTAACAGTAAATTTCTAAAATCAGGGTGGGTGAAAATATAGAAGTTTTTGTTATTGTAATAGTAAATGTATTCATTAATAGATTAATACTAAAACATCTCTGAGTTACTACGGCAGGACTTAAAGTCTCTCTCTTGTAGTTTTTATCTTTTTTTAATTCAAATTTGTGATTAACTTCCTAAGCAACTAGGCAAATGAGTTCTTAGGCTTGTCATCCCCACATTATATAAGATTATATCCTTAAAATATCTTATTCTTTCAGGATTGTAAGAGGACAATATATATTCTCAAAAGAGAGGGACAGGATAAAGGTGTACAAGTTTTAAATTTTCATGGTGTAGTAAATTTCACTTTGAGAAAGTAACAAGATTCTCTCTAAGAACAAGGATACATGTATGATTGGCTTCCAAATGTTTCTAATAGGATAATGGTTTCTAATGGATTTGAGTATATTTTAGTTATTAGTTTTTCAAAATTGGATTGAGGATTTTACACATACAATCACATTAATGGTTGTAAAGAAATTTTAAATCATAGTGGGTTTTTCCCCCTCTATTTTGAAGTCTCCTTCTGGTGATGTTAAGAAACAGAAGGGCTCATTTTACATGTCAGGCCCTAATGAATCCTTTTTAAAGATTCTTCCTTAAGCTTATTCATGACATTGTCTATTTCAGCTATAGCTTCAGGTAAAGATAGAAAGAGTAAGTAGTATGTGAAAACTGAAATTCTCTGAACTTTCAGGTGAATTATGGGTTCCTAATTTGGTGTTCTTGGAGCTTTGTCACTAATAAGATTAGCTCCATAAATTTTGAGCTGGTTTTCACAACATGAACTAGTTACTAGAAAGCCAAATTTAGGATGTTATCTTAAATTGTATTGGGTCTTGTTACTGGCAGATTTTAGCAACATGAAACGGGTGATCTCTTCAAGTGACTTAGAATCAGAGATACAGATCTACCAACCGAAGCCCCTTCAAGAGCCGTCCTGAGAACAAACTGTAGTAATAGCAAGCAAATGAGTATTAGCACCTTGTTTCAGTTCATGTGTCAGCTTTGCCTGTGATTATATCAAGTCTGTTACAAAATAGAACTTGTGAATTCCACAGTGGGAGGGACTTGCCAAAGACAGGATCAGGAAGGATGTAAGAAGTGGGCAGAACAGGGAGGAACTAAAGACCCTATAAAAAGTTGAGCACAGCTGGGACTGAGCAGAGCTGAGAAAGGGAAAACTTGTGATGTTCTGCACTCTGTTTGTCTGCTCTGTCTGTGTTGATCTGTGTTTGTGATACTTTGTACAGAAGCCCTGGGACCTTACTGGAAGTCCTGAAAAAGGATTCTTGTTGTCTGCTTGCAGAATTCCTAGAGGAGGGTTTCAGAGCTCCTGGGACTATACTGATAATTTGTGTTGAGTTCTCAGACCTTGTTTGTGGATCTGTGTTGATTTCAAAGGCAGATGTTGAATTGATGATGGTGCCAGCAATGTGTAGGAATGTCATTTTGGCTCTGTTAAGCTTTGTCTTCCCAGAAACACACTATGAAGGACTTGAGGTGGATTGGACACTGTGAGCTTCAATATGGAATGGAAACTGGACAAGGAACTGGATGAGGAGCTGGAGAGGAGCTGAGGGCTTCCTGCCTGTGAATCCAGGTGATAGTTGGGTAGATTTAGGCAAGAGCTGGACCCATGGAAGAGGAACCATGGAATCTGGGAGCCAGCCTCAAGTCAAGATGAAAAGACCTCTCCTTGGGTACTTAGTGCTGACTGAGAAGATCATGATTTACTGTGGTCCAGGGGTGGGATAACTTTGTGATTTGTAACTTGTACCCCTTAAGGATGATTAGAAACTAATCTCCAATCAAGAAGAAAGAAAACTTTTGGACTGAGAGATTAAGACAATTGACCTAGGGGTGGGAAAACTTTGACCTTTGTACTTTGTGTCCCTTAAGGAGAATTGCTCCCTAAGGATGATTGAGTTAAGGACTTACTAAATGATATCTTTCGTTTAAAACTATGTGGCCACTTTAGTGATAAGTTGTTATGTTATATCATTGTGAAGCCTGTACTTTGGTTTCTGTGAATGTTTTGCCTTAGTTTATTGATGAATAAATGGAGAGTTCACTATACCATGTGATCAGAACCTTAAAGTTATTCACAGCAGCACTCCTTTGGAGAGCTGCTTGTGCTTGGCTATACACAAACCTATTCCAGAATTTCCAAGGGAAAAATGTTTTCAGGGACCAGAAAACTACACGTGACAGCTTGGATTCAATATGAAATATGCTGATTAAATGGACATTGGGAATGGTTTACAAGGAGGCTAGAGATTATTTAATATTGATGATCGTTATTGTGTTACTTTGGCTTTAATGTTTCATGATATTTGTTTGCTGCAAGAAGAATATGCCCAAATTCCTTTTATTTAATGTTAGTCTGGAGGGGATCAGGGCCATTCCTCCTGCAGCTTACTGATCAACTGAAGGTCTTCTGTTTCTATTAACCTCACCTAACTAAAACTTGACTTAGGAGATAATAATGTTAACTGTTTGACATGCCTTAAGTAGAAGGCAAAGGGAAGTTTGAGCTCTCCAAAATGCTAGCTAACTGATGATATCCCCTAAGTCAAGTCTACTGTTAATCTTCTTAGTGTAGTTTAATGTGTAAGTTTACTTAGTTTACCTATAGAATCTATTTAATGAGGTTCATCTCCTTGAGGGACTTTTTCCCCCTATAATTTATTTATTTATTTTTAGTTTTCAACATTCATTTCCACAAGATTTTGAGTTACAAATTTTCTCTCCACTCCCCTATGCCCTAACCCAAGATGGCAAGCATACTGATTACTCCTTCCCCCAGTCTGCCCTCTCATATACTGCCTCCCCATTCCTCCCCTTCCCCACTTCTCCCTTACTTTCTTATAGGGAAAGATGAATTTCTATACCCCATTGCCTATATATCTTATTTCCTGGTTGCATGTAACAACAATTTTTTTTAAACATTAAAAAAAAAATTTTGAGTTCCAGATTCTCTCCCTTCTTCCCTTTTCACCCACCCCCACTGGCAAGACAAGCAATTCAATATAGGTTATACATGTGTAGTTACACAAAACATTTCCATAGTAGTCATGTTGTGAAAGACAAACTATATTTCCCTCCATCCTATCCCACCCACTCATTTATTCCATTTTCTCCTTTGACTCTGTCCTTTTTCAAAATGTTTGCTTCTGACTAGCCCCTTCTGCAATCTGCCCTCCTTTCTATCATAGCCCCCTCTTATCCCCTTCCCTATTTTCCTATAGGGTAAGATACCCAATTGAGTGTCTATGTTGTTCCCTTCTTAAGCCAAATCCAATGAGAGTAAGGTTAACTCATTCCCTTTTACCTCCCTGCTCTTCCCTTCTATTGTAATAGCTTTCTCTTGCCTCTTTTATGTGAGATAATTTACCCTATTCTATCTCTCCCTTTCTCTTCCCAATATATTCCTCTCTAACCTCTTAATTTTATTTTTTGGATATAATCCCTTCATATTCAACTCACCTTGTGCCCTCTCTCTTATGTATACATATACACACCTGCACACACACACATACATACACATACATATACATATATACGTATATATACGTTTACATACATATATATTCCCTTCAACTATCCTCATACTGAGAAAAGCTTCATGAGTTACAAATACCATCTTTCCAAACAGGAATGTAAGCAGTTCAACTTTAATAATAAATTCCTTACGATTTCTCTTTCCTGTTTACCTTTTCATGCTTCATTCTTGTATTTGAACATTGAATTTTCTGTTCAACTCTGGTCTTTCCATCAAGAATGCTTGAAAGTGCTCTATTTTGGCCAGCTACGTGGCACAGTGAGTAGAGCACCAGCTCTGGAGTCAGGAGGACCTGAGTTCAAATCTGGCCTCAGACACTTAACACAAAACCTAGCCATGTGACCTTGGGCAAGTCACTTAATTCCAATTGCCCTCCAAAAAGCAAAAAAATAAAATAAAATAATATTTTTAAAAAAAGAAAGCGCTCTATTTCATTGAATATCCATATTTTCCCCCTGAAGTATTATATTCAGTTTTGCAGGGTAGGTGATTCTTGGTTTTAATCCTAGCTCCTTTGACCTCCAGAATATCATATGCCAAGTCCTTTGATCCCTTAATGTAAAAGCTGCTAAATCTTGTGTTATTCTGATTGTGTTTCCACAGTATTCAGATTGTTTCTTCCTGACTTCTTGTAATATTTTCTTCTTGACCTGGGAACTCTGGAATTTGGCTATAATATTCCTAGGAGTTTTCTTTTGGGGATCTTTTTTTTATGGTGCCAGTTTTAAATAGATTTTATTCTCAAGGACAACTGCATTTCCACTTGTTTACAGTACTGATAAAGTGCAATGTTGTTCACTTCTCTCCCTCTGCACACATTCAAGTATTCAGAATGCCCAGATTTATGCAGTAGCTTAAATGTTACTTTTAAATTGCTACTGCCTTGGCTACAAATTTGAGTCCTTCAATTTTTGGAAAGCTGTATGAAATGCTCTTTCTTCTGGTGTGCTTAGTCAACCTCTTCAATGGTGGGTCCAGAAGAAGCACCTCCAGATGGGGCTGCTCCACCCCCCAGGAACACACCAGGCATGCCTCCTGGCATGCCCCCTACACTCTGGTACAGCTTAGTAATGATGGGGTTGCAGAGCTTCTCCAGTTCTTTCTTCTGATGCTCAAATTCTTCCTTCTCAGCAGTCTGGTTCTTATCCAGCCAGTTGATTATTTCATTACATTTGTCAAGGATATTCTGTTTGTTTTCATCCCTGATTTTGCCTTGCAGTTTTTCATCCTCTATAGTTGCTTTCATGTTGAAAGTATAAGATTCAAGAGAATTCTTGGAAGACAGCTTGTCTCTCTGCTTTTCATCCTCAGCCTTGCATTTCTCAGCCTCCTGGACCATACACTCAATGTCTTCTTTGATCAGATGTCCTTTATCATTGGTGATGGTGATCTTGTTCTCTTTGCCTGTGCTCTTGTCCACAGCAGAAACATTGAGGATGCCATTTGCATCAATGTCAAATGTTACTTCAATCTGAGGAACACCCCTGGGTAATGGGGGATTCCTGTGAGCTCAAATTTGCCAAGCAGTTATTACCCTTTGTCATTGCTCTCTCGCATTCATAAACTTGAATAAGCACACCAGGCTGGTTGTCTGAATAGGTGGTAAAGGTCTGTGTCTGTTTGGTGGGGATGGTGGTATTACATTAGATCAGAATGGTCATACCTCCACCAGCAGTTTCAGTTCCAAGGGAAAGAGGAGTGACATCCAACAACAGCAAGTCCTGCAAATTCTCAGATTTATCTCCAGACAAAATGGCAGCCTGGACAGCTACACCATAAGCAGAAGCCTCATCAGGACTGATACTCTTGTTAAGTTCCTTGCCATTGAAAAATGGAAGAAGCCATTCTTCTGTAAGAAGCTTACAGAAGCTTCTGGATTTGGGGAATTAGAGTGGAACCACTCACCAAGACAATATCATGAATCTGAAACTTATCTAGCTTAGCATCTCTTAAGGACTTCTCCACAGGATCCAGAATGCCATGGAAAAGATCAGCATTTAGCTCTTTGAAATGGGCCTGGGTGATTGATGTATAGAAGTCAATATCTTCATAGAGGGAGTCAATCTCAATACTGGCCTGGGTACTGGAAGAGAGGGTACACTTTGCACATTCACAAGCAGGGCAATGACAGTAAACAGCCCTCTTGTTCTTACTGTTGTCCTTCTTGTGCTTTCACTTGAACTTGACTATGAAATGGTTGACCATTCAGTTGTCAAAGTCCTCCCCACCCAAGTGGGTGTCCCCAGCTGTGAACTTGGCTTCAAAGATGCCATCTTCAATGGTAAAAATGGAGACATCAAAAGTACCACCTCCAAGGTCAAAGATCAACATATTTCTCTCAGCAACAACCTTTTTGTCCAAGCCATAAGCAATAGCAACAGCTGTTGGCTCATTGATGATTCGGAGCACATTGAGACCAGCTATGGTTTCAGCATCTTTGGTGGCCTGACATTGGGAATTGTTGAAATAAGCTGGTACTATAACCACAGCATTTGTGACCACCTTCCCAAGGTAAGTTTCAGCAATTTCTTTCATCTTGGTCAAGACCATAGAAGAATAGAAACTTTTGATCTCCCCTTTGTACTCCACTTGAACTTTAGGCCTTCCTATGTCATTCACCAATGTAAAAGGCTAATGCTTCATGTTTGACTGTACAACTGCACCAATCAGATGTTTGGCATCAAAAACTATGTTGGTGGGTTTCGTTGCAGCTTGATTCTTTGCAGCATCACCAATTAAAATGTTCTGTGTTGGTGAAGGCAACATAGCTTAGAGTGGTCCTGTTTCCTTGGTCATTAGCAATGATCTCCTTTCCCATGTTGGAAGACTCCCACACAGGAGTAAGTGGTGCCAAAATCAGTACCAACTGCAGGTCCCTTCAACATGATTACTGGGGAGTTGGGGGGTCAAAGCTGACCACTGTAAAGAAAGAAGGGCTGCTGCTGTACTGAGTAGACCTCTGGGATATTTTTCAAGAGGCAATTGATAACTTCTTTCAATTTCTATTTTACCTTCTGGTTCTAGAATATCAGGGCAGTTTTCCATGAGAATTTCTTGAAAGATGATATCTAGGCTCTTTTTTTGATCATGACTTTCAGGTAGTCCAATAATTTTAAAATTATCTCTCCTGGATCTATTTTGCAGGTTGGTGGATTTTTCAATGAGATTATTTTACATTGCCTTCTATTTTTTCATTCTTTTGGATCTGTTTTGCAATATCTTGATTTCTCACAAAGTCATTAGCTTCTATTTGCTCCAATCTAATTTTGAAGGAATTATTTTCTTCAGTGAGCTATTGAAGTTCCTTTTCCTTCTGGCCAATTCTGCTTTTTAAGGCATTCTTCTCCTCATTGGCCTTTTGGACCTCTTTTGCCACTTGAGTTAGTCTATTTTTAAGGTGCTATTTTCTTCAGTATTTTGGGGGGTCTCCTTTAAGCAAGCTGTTGACTGTTTTTCATGATTTTCTTGCAACATTCTCATTTCTTTTTCCAATTTTTTCTCTACTTCTCTTACTTGATTTTCAAAATCCTTCTTGTGCTCCTCCATGGCCTGTAACCAATTCATGTTTTTCTTGGAGGTTTTTAATGCAGGGGTTTTGAATTTGTTGTCTTCCTCTGCTTCTGTTTTGATCTTCTTTGTTATCAAAAAAAGATTCTATAATCTGATTTCTCTTCCTGTTTGTTCATCTTGCCAGCCAGTTACTTGACTTTTGAGCTCTTTGCTGTGCCAGAGCTCTGCTTCCAGAGTGGAGAGTGCTGTGTCCCAAATTTCTGGGGTTTTATGCAGCTGTTGTCAGAGCTTCTTCTAGGCACCTACCTCAAAACTATGAGGAGGACTGCCTCTCCACAGCCTTAACAAACTCTGCCACACTAGCACTCTTCACCCTGCCACTCAAGACTTTGATCCAAATCCAAGTAGGGCAAAGCAAGAGAATCTTGCCTCAGAGCCAATAAAGATATTCCTGCAATTGTCGTCTGGTCAGCCACTTGATACCCCCACCATATGTGGGCCTAGAGCTCTGCAAGCAGCAGCTACAGACACTGCTGCCCTAGTGGCAGGGGCTGGACAGCATTCTTCTCTCACCCAGTTCCAACAGAGTTTCCCCACTGATCTTTTACTTTCTTTTTGGCATTTATGGGTTGAGATATCTGGAAACCTCCACAACTGCCAGTGATTCAGTCCCCTGAGATCTGCTCTGGTAGGTCTGTGCTGGCACAGCTCACATGAGACTGTACTCTGTTCCTAGCCTGGTGCAATAGACCTTTTCTATTGGTTTGCCAGGCTGTCCTTAGCTGGAGACATATTTCATTCTGTCATTGTACTTTCACTAACATGAGAATGTTGGATTTTAAGCCCAAAAAAGGGGATTGTGGATTATTTATCACTTATTAATATTGTTTGAATTTAGCTTCATGTGAATAGAAAATTGTCTAAATCCAAAAGTTTACTGTAGAGGTCAGACACCTCCAGGGAAGCTAGATGGTTGTGATTAATGTTTAGATCTCATTTGGTGCTTGTTTTGGGTACACCCAAAGCTTGTTTTAAAATTAGATTAAATTTAGTTAAATTAATTATTTAAACTTTTTAGTTCATTAGTTTATTTAGTTAAATTAATTATTTAATTATTTTATTAGTTAAATTAAATTAGAATGACTTATCTGCTAATACACATCTCAAACTGCCCTTCTCTAGGAGACTACCTACTGCCTACATGAGACCAATCAGGCAAATGTCCTTACACCCTTGTCTGAATTCTATATTGTGTCACCTCACAAAGCCTTATGGAAGGAGCTATCCCTTTTTCTACCAAATAACCTAATATATTTCTTTTAAAAATATTTCAGATTTTGGGGCTTGTTTCTCACAAACAACATAGGCTACTCTGATGTGTTTGTTCATGTCTCTATTCTATTGCTATGGTCTTGGTCACAGTGTTCCCCCCACTGTTAGGGGCCAGTAACTTGTACCTCAGTTCCATTTAACTACCCAACATAAATTATCTTATATAAAAGGATATTTGCTTCAAAGATATAGAAAGGACAAACATAAGAATATTTTCTTCAGTACCTCAGGGAAACAATCTCCCCTACAAAAACTCAATTTCTGGGAAGAATCAGGCTCAAAGCAATTCAGTTCTTATATACTATCAGTCCCACCAAATTCACATCCAAAGGCAGCGCTGTCCTCACTTTAGCTTCTGCTGCATGGGTCCAGAGACTTGTTTCTTGCTCCTTAGGACATTGATACTGGCTGCAAAACCCAGCCTGGAGTGCCTCCAGACCCCTAGAACTCATAAAGTCCTAGAGACTCCACTCTCTCTACCCAGAATGGAAAAAAAACAAACCAAAGGGGCAAGGATCAAGGCCAGTCTCTTACCAGATAACATGAGCAGAGGACAAGAAGACTTCACAAACTATTTTCTATATAAAACCATTTCTTCAGTTATACTATTGACTGAAAGGTATAGAGAATACAAAATCTAATCATATTTATAGTTTTCAGAAAGGATTTTTAGGCTTTTTTAAAAGTACTTGACTTGGTAGAGTAGAACATAGTTCTCCAATAAGGCATACCACACATATAAGTTAAAATCGTAAAAGATTCTTTGATAGAGGCAATCATGGAGTAAGCTATAAAGTTATTCTCTAGTTATCAATACTAATCAAGGAATAAAACTGAGAGACAGATGCTCGCTAAAGAAGTTCATCACTGTCACATATAATAGCTTGCTCAGAGTTCGAATATAAGTGGAGGATTCCATCTTCTAGATGCTTATGTTTATAGATGCCTTTGTGCTGGCTGCATCAAGCAATACAATGCTTCAGAGTCTATTCAGTGAGGTTCATAACCACTTGTAAAGCCAATCAGCAGTAGATTCCTGAGAAAATGCTACTGTGATGAGCTTTTAAGATTCGGATTACACAGTATTAGTGAACACTCTGTTTATTCCATTACAAAATCAGATTCAGTACAATGTTCATAGTATCAACAATTCACAATATTATATACAATCTTCAGAACAAGGAGAGT
>CM053598.1:169473307-169500149 GCA_028646575.1 Pseudocheirus occidentalis | reverse complement strand
TACAATCAAATGCAACTGGGAAATAATACATACAGGGACAGGGACAGGGAGCTCCTCCCCGCCCTGCAGAAAGCTAGACAAGTGTTGGAGGAGGGCATAAAAGGGAACAGAATGTGGGAGGGGTCTTACAGTGGGATCAATGTTCTGGGCTGGGGGGTAGGGGCAAAAAGGGGAGAAAATTTGTAACTCAAAACCTTGTGGAAATGAATGATGTAACCAAGAAAATAAATTAAAATTAAAAAACAACAACAACAACAAAACAATTGAAAAATAACTATTGTGACGCTATGAAGAAACAAGAATGGGTCCAAATGGTATCCTGCCAGACCTTTGAAGGGGTGGGGGGGGAGAGAAATGGAGGGGGTAGCAGGAGAGAAGGAAGAGGATAGAGAGGTATCAAACACGGTATATAATTTCGGGATTTTTTTAGTATACTGATCAATTTTGCTGATTTTTTTTTCTCCTTAAAAAAAAAAATTTCTTCGATATAAGTGGCAACCCTCTAGGGGAAAGGAGAGAAGAACAGGCAACAGAAAAACAAATAGCAACACGTGTTTTTTTTTTATAAAACAACTTTCCTTTAGGAAAGTACCCATTCAATATGAATTTCATGTGATCAACTCAACAATATCATAACAGCATTTTGTAACATTATAGTAAAGTTTGGCTAAAAATGTAGTAGTGATATTACTATGAAACAGTGTTGGCTGAGGTACCATTGGCGCAGTTCATCATTATATGCCATAAATGCATTAACAATTTTGAAAGAACTAAAATACAAATACAGTATCTTAAACACTAAAACTATACTAAACACAATTTGATGTACTGATTTGAACTGTACTTAGGATTCTAGATGTACCTCAGAGTCACTGCTATAAACATAAACATTTCTATACATGAGATGTTCAAAATTTTCAAAAATTTTTATTAAGAGGATCCAGCTTGTGAGAATATACTAAAATTACAAGTTATAAGCTCTATTCCACAATGATACAGATGAGCTTTAACACTTCTTATATATTAGTTTATATGCATGGGTTTTTTTTTATTGAAAGTATTTAACAAAAGGTAAAGTTGCACTTAACTCAATAATTATTTTTAAAACAACATTTGTTTGTAATCCACCTGTATGACATATTTTTAAAATCTTTGGGTAAAACATATAAACGTGTTTCTTACCTCTATTTCTGTGATTTTCTCAGAAGGGTTATCTATTAGGAAACGTGCTAATGTTCCAGGGGTAGTTCTATAAGTTAGGATGATTGAATTTTTAGAATCCTGGCACCACTGAATAAAAAGATCTCTTGAAAATCCACACTCCAAATCAGGTTGGCTGGCAAGTACAACTTTGGGGCTGGGCACACGAGCCAGATCAGAAAGACCATGACATAAAGAAAGATGGCGAAACTGAAATGGGTTATTTCTTTTGTCTTCAAAACATCTCATCAATTTATCACTCATCCATTCTACCTAATTGGGGGAAAAAGATAGGTCATTCAGAAATGGTTAGTTACTATGCCATCTAATTTTGGCAAAAACTAAGTGTTCACCAACTATTTCAAATTTTAAAATATATATTCTACTCTAAGCTTCTTTAAGACACATTATAACCCTCAATGTAAAATCATTACAAATATACCACTAAGCTTAAATTTTAATATTTTACTACGAAAACTACATAATAAAATGTTTCTTTTTGTCCTCATGACCAAGAAATTTAAAGTTAAATTAAATTAATTGTAGAATTGAAAGGTACCTGAGAGGTCAACTAGTCTAACTCCCCTCCTTTTACATAAGAGGAAATTGAGACCAGAGAACCTGAATTGGCCAGTCACATAGTACACATACAAAGCAATTCCAGAACACAGGTTTACATTCAAGTTTAGTGTTCTTTCCACTATACTCTTTCCACACTTACTGCAGCAGTAATCAGCTTTTTCAGATGCCTAATCACATGTCTTCCATATAATTCCTTTGGATATTGTCGGTTCTGTTTTTATACCTCACTATACAATTTTATGTCCTGTTTAATTTATAAGACCTCTCAGAAATATATGGAGGAAGGCAAAGCATAAACCCTAAATATGTAAAGTTATCTTCTTATTGCCTAAAACTCATCACAAGTGATATCTCTTTCCCAAAAGAAAGTGACCTCAAATAATCTTAGCATTCAAACAATAAGGAAATTTGTCTAAGGAGTGAACATGCAAATAAAAATAAACAAAAATAATAATCAGCAGAATTTGAAACTAAGAAGTGGATCAAGAACATTTTCTATAAACGCTAGTACGAAACTGTTTAAAAAAAACTCAACAAATCCCCATAAGCTTGAATTGCTATGTCAAACCTTCAACCCTATTTATTATATACTACATATAATAACATAAAACAAACCTGGGATTTAGAAAACTCCACTACGTTGTAGCTGACATTATTCAGGAGTGCTAATGAGTACACCCCCAGTCCTGCATCTTTAGTTCTCCAAATCTGATCAAGAAGTTGGGCAAGTTCCAAAACTCTGCCTGCTGTGTCCACAGCTATTAACACATTCCCATCACCTCGAAGTGTTTCCAGGACATTTGCTAGAAAAACATGAACATAAAACTTGGATAACAATATTCTGACCTAGTATTAAAAAAGGGTAATTTTGTCCTCCCTTTTATCTTCATGTTTACGGTACAAAAATATGAAAGTTTAGATTAAACACTCTGTTTCTGATTTGGCATAGTAACTGAGGGCCAAACTGAGACCAAGATGAGGACATCATGAAATATTGGTTTTTTGGTTTCTTAAATGCAACATGAAAAGAGTAAATGACTGAAATGTCTGCCCTAATAGGGAACACTATAAAATACAATAAAAATGTGTTGGCCTTTGAAATGTGGTATATAATGAAACTGCAACAGAAAAAACAATCTATATATTAAAGAGACTTGTACCCATTTCAAACAATAGTTGATACAACAAAATTCGAGCACAACAAAAGAATTTAAACATACATTTGAGATGTGTGTGTGTGTGTGTGTGTGTGTGTGTGTGTGAGTGACTGTATGTATGTTTAGATGGTCCTAAAAAAATATGATTTAGAAAAATATCCCAACTTTCTGGGCATTATAGCAACTGATGAGAGAATTAGACTTGTGTAAACTGAGAGATGAAAAGCCAGCCTGGAATGAAAAATTTTCTGAGTATAATCTAAAAATTACAGAATCAGTATCAAATGTAATGGATTCTTGTGTTAAATGTTATCATGATTACAGATTAAAACAGAACACTGGAAAAGAAGAACATGTATAAATCTTATTTCCTTTAAGGGGAAATTCAATTATCTCAGAGAAGAACGGCAGGTATATGGAATGTATAGAATATATATAAAATGTATGTGTATATGCACACATAATAATTTATCCTATAATCTACTGCTGATTTAAATATAACAAAATACATACTGAGTAGTTGTTCATCCCTTTGTTTTCGTCTGGGCTGCACATAAGTAGCATTAAAGGAATCTGTAATAAGCAGTGATGGTCTGCTTAACATTTCCAGGGAACATCCATTTAAGTGACTGTGAACAAGAGTTTAATTCTCAATATAAGATATAGGATATCTCAATGTGAAAACTGCAATCCAATATAAAAGTTAAAATTTTTATGCTCACAAATATAAAAAGATTTTTAACATCAAATTAAAACCAAAATACTTTTATAATGATGACATAAATGCAGCTATATATGTGTTCTACTTAAGAAAACATGGTTTTCAAAATCAAGATTTATAAAATGGAGGGTAATTTTTTGTATTACAAAAAGGAACCACAAGGCTCCTTTAAGTAGGAAGCATCAAAAATTACTCATTGGTAAAAACTCAACAATGTGCCACATTTCTAGGAACATCTGTTATATGGAGCGGAGGTGTCAAACACAGGCCCCTAACCCCAGAGTGCAGCCCAAATCATATTAAAATGTAACTGAGAATTATTTAATAAAATATAATAGAACAGAGACAGTATTAATATGTTGTTTTCTAAATCAATACGTGGCTCTCAGGGGTCCTCATTAGACTGTTTAGTAGTCGTTTCTATTTTAGTTTGACACCACTGATACAGTGTATGTGACACACATACCAAAAATAACTTGCCATATCAATTTTCACAGCCCCTTCCTCCTTTTTCCCCAACAAAAAGTCTATTCATGCTTATTTTTAGAAAGTTAAGAGTCAGGGGCAGGAGCAAATCAACTAACATAAGAGTCACTTTGAAAATTAAAAAAGCCCTTCAGTAGTTAAGGTTCTTGACATTTGATGTTTTCGAGTTAATCCAAAATCAAGAGATTTAGGCAAAAGAATTGAATCTAATTTAAATAAACACTTCAATTTTCCAATTCCACCTTCAGGAAAATGAAATTATAAAGCACATCTAATTGCATGGCCCATAACTTCTTGTTTTGATATACATACATCTCCCTCTTGTGGTTGAAGTCAACAGCATAAACGATTTCCTCTTCTCCATCTTTGACAATTTTCCATATTGTTCCTCCTATCATGTGACCAGCTGGCAGAGGTGTGATGGACAAACCATGCCCTTTGCCTGTACAGACAAAAAAAATAGTAACACTAAGACTTTGTTGACAACACACAATTGTGAATATGGCATTATTAGATGACTCGCGTGTCTACTGGCACAGATCACAACCTTTCTCTAAATTCTTCACACAGTGACTGCTCAAAATTGAAACTAGGCACCAAAACAAGGGGAAATTTCCCTCAGATAACAAATGGGCCACTGCCAACAACACCTTGTCATAACGGACTAGCTTTCTTATGAGTATAGTGGTATGTATTCCCATTGTTCTTCTCTAGCTAAAACTTCACAGTCATTTGCTGAAGGAAAAAAGGGAGCAGCAGTGAACCAGAGAAGGAATTTTTAAAAAACAACCATAAAGAATGCTTTAGAAAATAAATAATATGCATTTCTTTATAACACTAATGAAAAACAGAAACTCTACTCAAAGTAATTACAAAATGCATGAATATCTAGAAGTTAACCTAACAAAACATACACAAGATTTATGGGGGTACAACTACAAAATATTCTTTAAAGAAATAAAGAGATTCCAAAATTACCAGACCAAAGAGAAAAATAGGCAAGCAGCCAGAAAGAAACAATTCAAATATCATAGAACCAGAGTCAGGATTACACAGGACCTTACAGCTTTCTACATCAAAAGACTGGAGGGCATGGAATACAATATCCCATAAGACAAAGGAGTTTGGACTACAACCAAATACCTAGTGATACTGAGTATAATCTTTTGGTGAAGGAGATGGATATTCAGTGAAAAAGGGGACTTCCAAACCTTCCTGATGAGAAGAACAGAGCTCAACAGAAAATTTGATCTTCAAATACAAGACTCAAGAGAGGCATAAAAAGGTAAACAGGAAAGAAAAAAAGATGTTATTAATAAGGGCAAACTGTTTACATCCCTACAAGGGAAGATGATACTCATAACTCTTCAGAACTGTATTGGTATTACAACAATACAATAACTGTATTGGTATTAAAAGGGATATACGTTGACAGATGGCATGGGTATAAGTTGACTTTGATGCGATGATAAAAAATGTAATTAAGCAGCAAAAAGGGATTGTACTGGGAGAAGAAGAAAGGAAGAGGAAGACAGGGGTAAACTATATTACATGAAAAGGCACAAAAACCTATTATACTACAGGGAAAGAAGGGAGGGAGATGAGCTTTATTTGAACCTTACTTTCATCAGATTTGGCTCAAAGAGGGAATAACATTATCAGTTAGGTACAGAAATCTAACTTACTCTATAGGAAATAAGGGGAAAGAAAAATGAGGAGGTAGACAAGAAAGGAGGGCAGACTGAGGAAGATGGTGGTGAAAAGCAAAACTGTAATGAGGAGGGAAAGGGAAAAAGGAGGAAGAAAAGCATAAATGGGGGGGAGGGGTAATAGGATGGAGAGAAAAGACACAGATAGCAATCGTAACTGAATGTGAATGGGATGAACTCTCCCATAAAATGGAAGTTGATGGCAGAGTGGATTAAGAACTATAATCCTACAATATGTTGTTTACAAGAAACACATTTGAAACAGGAATACATACAGAGTAAAGGTAAAAGGCTAGAGCAGAATATATTATGCTTCAGCTGATATGAAAAAAGCAGGAGTAGCAATCTTGATCTCAGATAAAGTAAAAGCAAAAACAGATCTAATTAAAAGAGATAAGGAAGGAAACTATATCCTGCTAAAAGGTACTATAGATAAAATTGTGCACACCCTCTGACCCAGCAATATCACTTCTAGGGCTGTATCCCAAAGAGAACATAAAAATAGGAAAAGGACCCACATGTACAAAAATATTTATAGAAGCTCTTTCTGGGGTAGCAAAGAATTGGAAATTGAGGAAATCCCCACCAAATGAAGAATAGCTGAACAAGCTGTGGTATATGAATGCAATGGAATACAACTGTGCTATAAGAAATGATAAGTAGTCAGACTTCAGAAAAACCTGGAAAGTCTTAGACGAACTGATGCTGAGTGAAATGAGCACAAACAGGAGACCACTGTACAGTAACAGGAACATTGTGCAATGACTGCACAATGATAGACTTAGCTCTTCTCAGCAACAGAAGGATCTAAGACATCGGTTCTCAACCTGTGGGTTATGTTCAATTTGTAACAATGAGAATACATCCTGCATATCAGATATTTACATTACAATTCGTAACAGCAGCAAAATTACAGTTATGAAGTAGTAATGAAAATAATTTTATGGCTGGGAGTCACTACAACATGAGGAACTGTATTAAAGGGTGGTGGCATTAGGAAGGTTGAGAACCACTGATATAAGACAACTCCAAAAGACTCATGATGGAAATCAACATCCAGAGAAAGAACTTCAGAGTATGAATGCAGATGGAAGCATACTTTTCTTCTGTTGTTTTGTTTCTTCTTTCTCATGGTTCCTCCCATTAGTTCTAATTCTTCTTTACATGGTGGTTAATGTTAAAATATGTTTAATATGAATGTATAAGTAGAGCCCATATCAGATTGCACACTGTCTTGGGGGGGAAGTTGGGAGAAAATTCAAAACTCAAAATCTTATGGAAGTGAATGTTGAAAACTAAAAATACATAAATTATATACAGAGAAATAGAGATCTATGGCTAGGCAATGTGAATATTTTTTTTTAAATGATAATATCACCTAAACTAACTTGCAGATTTAGAGCTATACCAAATCACAGACAGAATACTTTTTAGAACTAGAAAAAATAGCAACATAATTCATTTGGAATAACAAAAGATCTAGTATATCAAGAAAAAAAGAAGAAAAAGAATGAATGAAAGGGCATACCTCAAACCCTATTAAAAAGCAGTATCCATAAAAACAATTTGGTATTTATTTTTAATGAGTAGAACAATAAAACAAACTTAAACAACAGATGAAAAGTAACTATGTTTGATAAACTCCAAAACATAACTTATTAAAGGAAGAACTATCTGTTTACCAAGAATTACTAAGTAAAGTGTAAAGCAGTTTAGCAGAAATTAGGGTTAGAACAACACCTTATATCATATCTGGTTAAGTCTAAAAGATATATGCAAACTAAATATAGAAGGTCACATCATAAAAAAAATTAAATGAAACCTTACACATCTTTCACAACTATGGCCACAGGAGTAATTTTTTTGGTGGGGGGAGAGAGGGCAGAGCAATTGGGGCTGACTTGCCCAAGGTCACATGGCTAGTAAGTATTAAGTGTCTGAGGTCACATTTATTTGAACTCATGTCCTCCTGATACCAGGGCCAGTGCTCCTAGCCACTAGCACTGCGCCATCTAGCAGCCCCAACATAGGAGTAATTCTTAACCAAACAAGGGATGGTAGAGATCATAAAAGATAACACTATTCTTTACTGCTTCATATTTTAAAAGTTTTGCAGAAATAAAATCAACGAAGACAAAAGAGAGTAATTGTAGAAAGTGAAAATACTTGTAGTAGCTATAACCAATAAAAGTACTATATCCTACACACACACACTATATATGTAATGAATACAAATATTTAACATCAAGAGCCATTTCCCAATACTTAATTTAAAAGAATAAATTCTAAGTATAGATTACTATTTGAAAACATGCTCCAAATCCAGCTTCTGACCGAGCTGAAATCAAAGATAGGCTTTAAGTCTAGAAATAAAAGAAAGGCAAATCAAAACAACACTGACATTTCACCTCTAATCCACTAAATTAATAAAAAGGAAAAAGGTATGGAAAATCAATGTTGAGGGATTATGAGATGAAAGATTCTGATACTGTTGTTAGAACAACTAAGTTCTGGATTCTGGACCACCAGTCTGAATTTCAACTTGCATTATGCAAAAAAAGGAAATTAAATGTCCATACCCAAAGGAAGTCAAAGACAGAAACAAAGTTTTAAAATACACAAAAAGTCATAGCAAGACTCTTTATAGTAGTGAAGAATTTTTTAAAAAATGAGTGTCCATTAATTGGGGAATGCTTAAAAGAAACCCATGGTAGATGAATATAATAGAAAATTAAAATGCAGTACAAAAGGATGAATATGGGAAATTCAAAGAAACATGGGAAGATTTATACAAACTGACAGAGCAAAGTAAGGAGAACCAAGGGGACAACTACACTGTAAAAATGACAATATGAATTAAAAGATCATTAAAAGATGTTGGGCTCAGCAACTGAAAAAATAACAAAGGTCCTACAGGGCAGATGATGAAACATAAGTTCTTTCTCATAGCTGAGAGGGAAAGGGCTAGCAGGACACGTATACTATTGTATACATTGTAAGATATGGTCCCTGCATCAGATTCTTTGGCGTGTTTTCCTTTGTCGTAAGGGAGGGTTAAATCTGGAGGGACAATAGGAAATGACTGTAACATGAAAACAAAAAGCAATAAAAAAAAACCTTATTATCTCCCCTGAGACCCTCGCCTCCCCCACTCCCCAGTGCCTTGTGTCACTGTTGGGAACACAGTAAAGACTTAGTTTATAACTACCTGGTTTCATTAATCAAACTCAAACTTTTTAAAGACTACATCATAAGGTCTGATGTGATCATCATTTTTTGGTATTTAGTTTGAGATATTTGAGTCTTTAAACTGTTTTCTCTAGCTCCTGGTGGCAACAAAAATTTTAGTGTTTTCAGAAGGTCTAAAAGTTTTACTGCAAAAGCTGAGTTTTTTCCCCTTAATTCCAACAGTTGTTACCTTTCAAATTCACAATCTGAGAGAACTTGAGTTGTTGTATTTTATCAAAAGCTGCATCCACATCATCCAGAGTAAAAAGTGTAAAATCCTCTGTATTATGACGAGACTAAAAGAACACACAGGGAAAGAAAAGGTTAGTAAAAAAAAAAAAACAAAAAAAAAACTGTCAGAGCTAAAAATTTGAAAATATTAAAAAAATTTTACCTGATAAAGATCATACATGAACATCTGTCCCATCTTATAAACAGGAATGGTTGCATAGATAGCACAATTCAAACCCAACTTTCCAACAGCATATGGGAGGGCACCAAGGTGGAGAGGATCAGGATGAGAGAGTAGTACTGCATCTACCTGGTGAACATGCCTAGAAGAACAGAATCAGAATGATTAGTTTCTGATATGTATTAGGGTAGTAGAGTATAATGGAAAGAGTAAACTTGTAATAAGGAAATCTGGGTTCAAACACAAGTTCTGACACTTACCCAGGTGAGCAGTATCATGGGGAAATCATTTAGCCTCATCTTTTTAACCTGTAAAATGGGGATAATACTTGCCATAGTTCTCTATAGGATTGTTGTAAAGAAAGCTCTCTGTAAACTTTAAAGCATTTTAGAAATTCCCAAGGTAGAAATAAGATGAGAAAGTCAAATTAGCCAATTCTAATGCTTGCTAGCAAACTCAAATCAACATTTTGTAATAGGCTGAAATTAAAAGCAAAAATTGGATTATGGATGTCAATTATAATGCTACCCTGTTCTCCTTTAACAATTGTAACAGAGTAGTCTATAACTATAAACTTATAAATATAAAATATGATGTTCAGAAATATTGCTTTAAAAAAGGGAAAATCAAGACGGCTAGGTGGCGCATCGAGTACCAATACTGAAGTCAGGAGGACCTGAGTTCAAATCTAGCTTCAGACACATAAACACTTACTAGTTGTGTGACCTTGGGCAAGTCACTTAACCCTAACTGCCCTGCCCTTCCACCTCCAAAAACCTAAAAAAAAAGGGGTGGGGAGAAATCTGGAGTGAATTTGTGATTAAGTTATGCATTCCTATTTAAGATTCATGCATTCAAGTTGGAATTTTAGTAGATACTCAGGGAATGATGTTACTTCTACCTTCCTCTTTGCTATGGATTTTAATTCAGTTTTCTGGATGGTAACTGACAAACCCAGTTATGGCGAAACTTCAAATTAACCAGAATGCTTGGGAGAATGGGGTGTTTTGGCTAATTGAGAGCTGAACTAGAAAATACATTTTTTTTTTCAACTTCTGTTTGTTGAACATCTTTTTTTAACATGAATTGCTGCACTAAAAAGTAGTGAAAAGATTTTAGTTTTTCTCTGATAGATTAGAATCCCATAATATCTTAAAATTATCATTCTAAACTCCAATTTTCATCATAGAATATTGCAGTTGATGGAGAAGGAAATGGAAAACCATTCCAGTATCTTTGCCAAGAAAACACCAAATGGGATCACAAACAGTCAAACATAACCAAACAACAAAATAAAGTATAGGATATTGTGCTGGACATATCTTCACCCCAGAACACTCCCTTAAAGTTTCTGATTCCTCTCTAAATCTCTGACATGAACTTCTTTCTGGCAATTTGTCTCTCTCCTAAAAGTAGGATATAGAAAAATGCTGGCAAATTAAAACTTTGTTGCATTTCAACAGGCTCATCTTATAAAAAGGTAATCAGATGATATAAAATGAACCTACTTAACTTTTTAACCATTATATCAAATAAAATTTTAAATGTCTAATTTACCTTTTATTATAAGTAAAATCAGAAAGAATATTAAACATTTTTTGATTCTACCAAAAAGGCACTGAAATATAGCAAAAAAAAAAAAAAAAAAAAAAAAGGTATACACTGGCAATTACTTACTTCCTAAGGGAATCTATGATATCCATTGAAAAGTGCTCATCCCAGCCACAGTCCAATAAAAAACGGAACTCATCAACCTGAAGTAAATAGCAAAGTGCAGATTCTTCTTGCACCCCTGAGAGGGTAGTTAGTTTGATGATAGATGTCATTTTTGCATCTCAAGGTCAGCAAACAGAAAAGTTCCTTCAAAAGAAAGAGAAATTTCATTACAAATTTGATAATGAAATTGAATTCTTCACCAAACTGGTAAATACATGTACAAAAAATACATGTACATAATGGTAATTGAATGAGAAAGTATATTAAAAGTGCTTTGCAAAAGCACAAATATCAATCATCTTTATAATTATTATCACTATCATCACGATTAAATCACCAAGGATAGATAGATGATTGTCCATTCAAAAGTCTCTGGGAAAAGTAGATTTTTGGTCTGTTATTTGGTTTAAAAAAACTTGGCCTTTTCCAGTATTTTTTTTAACTTTTTCATTCTACCCAAAATCTCATCCTTTGGAGCTGTTTTCCTCTCATTTAGACAAAAATAACTGCCCATCATTTTCCTCACAAAGATATAACTACAAAGTGATAAATTTAACAGTCTTATGGTCAATTGTGACTGCCATTATTCAGAACATTCCAAGATTTCCTTTTGTAGAATTGCTTTCAGAACCACGAGGTATCAAAGCCAAAAGGGATCTCAAACTAAGACCATTTTCCAATTCCTTTATTTTACAGACGAGGCCACGATGGGCAGAGACCTCAAATGACCTGCTATAAGTCACAGTTCGCGGTCTATTCTTTTAAATTTCCTTAGCTGTAGTAAATAATCTTCTGAGTATGGGACTCATTTTTTGAAATAACTAAAAGTCACACAAAGCCTAAACATAAGGTGAATAAACTCATGCGAGAAAATACCATTTTTTTTTGCTACCATACCCCCCCCAAATATGAGGTAACTATTAAGGAACAGGGCTGGTTTGTTTATAATCTAGCTCAGATTATTCCAAAATTGTTAAGCAGAGTTACTGCAATGGAAGGATAGCTTCCAAAGTGACTTCATTAAAAGATAAAATCATTCTGATAATTTGACATATACTTAAATTATTTAATCAGTTGCATTACTTTGTAGTCATAATCTTATATAAATCCCTTCAAATAGGATCACAGAATTCAATGCAGCACTATCATGTGTCATATTGTATCAGGTGCTGGGTTTATAAAGACAAAAAGAAAACCAAACCACTCTCTGTCCTCAAGAACCTTACATTCTATTAGAAGAAATCAGATACAGAAAAAATTAAATAAAAAACAATTTCTAGAACACAGGTGTGTACACTCTGATGAATGAGTACTTTTGTCAATTTAACTGCCTATGATGCTTTGGAAATTTGAATTCTTTTTCTTGGTTTTTCTATGTTAACGGGTGAGCCCAAACCCTACTGAGTAATTGAGAGATTTAGCTTTGCAATGTTTTGGGGCTTGATGCAATCAAGTTATCCACAAAAGTTACCCACACACAAAAAAAAGTCCTAAAATAGTTCCTAGTAGTGTATTGCAAATGATTAAATTTATCATCTACCAAATGCCTACTTTTGAGTTAAATATTATAAGAGATATATAAAATTAGAGTTTAAAATCTTTTTGGGGTGAGCAGTGGTTTGAAGGGGAGACAAGACTAACATAAGGAAAAAAAAAAAGGCCAAAAAATGAACAAAGAACACCAAAAAAGAATAACCAATAAGGTACTGAACTGAATATAATGTATAATAAAGTACGTGCCCACGCACAAGTATGCACATACACACGCACGCGCACACACACACCCTCTCTAAAACTTTAATCTCTTTCCTAAATTCCAATCCTGCAGGATAGCTATACTAAGATGTCTCTTCCACATCTCAAAGCAATGTCCAAAACAGAAATCACTATTCTCCCACAAATCCACTTTTCTGTAGACTTCACAATTTCTTTACCACCATTGTTTCATTTATAAATTATTCCCTTTCCCCATATTCCCCCTGGTCAGTTGCTAAGTCTCATCTACTTCACTTCCAAAATATTTCACAAATTTGTCCCTTTATCTCCACTCATACTGTCAATATTGTAGCTCAGGCCCTAATCACTGAGCACCTGGATTATTCTTTTATCCTTCTCACAAATACTCAGCTTCCTATTGTCTCTAGAATAATATACAAACTTCTTAGGCAGTCAGTGAAATCCATTCAAGACTTCTGGCTCACAGGACCAACAAGATGGTAAATAAAAAAGGTAAATAAATTGAAAAATAACTTTTTCAATTCTCATGAACTCTCAAAATTCCCCAACCATAGAAACTATATACAAGAAGTAAAAGTGATTGCAGCAGTCTCCACAGGCCAAAATATCAAGAAGTCTAAAGAGGTAACAATCCCATGAATTAATTAATGGTAAAGAAGGCTAACTCCTTAACACATTCACTGGGCACTACCCCTCCCATCTGCTGCCACACTCAGGCAGGGCTGTACAACCTGACTCAATCTGTGCCCAGGGATGTCTGCCTGATGCAGCAATGGGCATGCAGCAAACAGTAGAGCTCAGTCACAGAACTAAAGAGCAGACGGAACTTGGGGCACTATGTCAGGCTCAGTTCTGTACCCCCAGAAATTACTTGGGGATGGGACTGATTCCATGAAATGCGAATTCCCCAATGTTAAGAGAAAACTGGGTAAGCTTTGATGCCCAATCCCCAACCAGGTGAATCTGCCATCAGAGGAGAAGGAATTAGAAAATATGCAATAGTGAAATATGAGGGGGGAAATTACTAAAGATCTCAAGAGGAAGAAAATTCAGTTTAAAACTTTAAGCACAAGAAGCTACTATCAATAGGCAATATACTAAAACAGAAGAGAAGACAGACCCTGGGACATTTAAATGGGTTAAAACATCTCTAAATGTTTCAAGACAGAAGAAATAGAACCCACACCTGGTAAGACAAAGGTCTCTGTGCATTCTCAAGATAGTATTGTCCCATAGCAAGACCAATTGATTCAAGAGAGAAACAAAAAGGATAAAAGCAGCATGTATGGCCTATACAGCAGAAAGGGAAGGCAGAACAACCAAAAACAAAACCAAAAAAACAGACCCTGAAGTAACTGAAACAAAAGAGAGACCAGTTGGTTGAGAATGCAGAAACATAGAAGTAAGGGACAATCTGGAAGATGAGAAGCACAAAGCAATGACCATTAAAACACGATCTTAAAAATGTGATCTCCATATAAGCAAAACATATTGATCTCAAAGATGAGATGCACAAACACAACTTCAGGATTTTAAGTCTCCCAGAAAAACAAAACAAATTTTAAAACCTAAACATAATGATGGAAAAATTAATACAAGAAAACAAATTGTTAAATTTTTAAAAAACGACACGTAATTTACTGAACACAGAAAACAAAGGCCAATAGAAAGTATGGGATGAAGAGAAGAGCTGAGTAGAAAGGGACTACAAAATCAGGGACACAGGGAAATTTTTACCAGGGGGCAATATTTCAATTTTCTCTAACTCTTGTAGGAATTGATTCTTTTAACACTCAAGCACAATAGAAAAAAAGTGAGGAGGGAAGGGATTTAAAACTTTTACAAAATAGCAGCATAGAAATCATTAAGAGAAAGAACTCAACAATTACTTTAGCAGCTTTAGAAGCAAAAAATAAAGAAGAAATAAAAAAGTGTAAGGGCCATGAATGAAAGTCTTGAAGAGATAGAAAAGAATGAATAAAGAGAATATGGGAAAGAAATAATTTTTGGAAAAAAGAAAACAAAAAGTTGAAGGTGAGAGGTAGAGGAATTTTACTTGAGGGACAAAAAAGAGAAAGAATTGGATACCCAGTTTTTAAAAAAAGAAAGAAAAGGGAATTAAGTTTAGCAAAACTAAGTTTAAAATGGTAAGGGGAGGCAAGGAAGAGAAGGAGGGACTTAAGGGTAAGAGAAAGAGAAGCTGTGGAAACTACCTTAAAGAAGATTAAACAAAAATAAAAGAAGAGAAAAAGTACTGTCTTTAAAGAGAAAGAGAGAATTCTTAAAATCCCATTAAGAAAAACATTATTAGAGACAAACGGAGGAAAATGTAACTCTCATAACTTTAAAACTGAATGCATAAAGCAATCCAATAAAATCAAAGAGTAACAAGATTGAATAAGAAAACAAAACACCATGGGGGAGGATATAGGAGAGAGCAGAATGGGGGAGGGGGTATACAGTGGGATCGCTGTTTTGGGGTGGTGGGTAGGGGAAAGATAGGGAGAAAATTTGTAACTAGAAATCTCATGGAAATGAATGATATAAACCAAAAATAAACAAAAGTTAATAAAAAAATAAAGTGCAGAAAAAAAAGAAAACAAAACACCACAATCAGCTGTTTACACAAATACACCTAAAAAGCAAAAACACATACACAATAAAAATAAGAGGCTGGAACAAAATTTTCTGTGCCTTAGTAGAATTTTTTTTAAATTAGGAGTTTCAGTCAAACAAAGAAAAATAAAGAAAAAACAACAATTCACAAAACAAAGAGATAAACAAGGAAATCATGTTATGCTAAATCATAAACTATTATATTTTCATCATTTTTGGATGTCTTGGGTTGGTTTTGCCGATTTTTTTCTTCTTTTTCCTCAAAAAAAAAATTATGAGAGGATTTTTTTGAGAGGGAAGGAGAGGAGTAATACAGGGAAATTTTGGCTCTGTTAAAACAACAGATATCAATAAAAATTTATTTTAAAAAATAAAATAAACCATCTTCTGGCTCCAGTCTATCTTTCCAGACTTAAATGCTATCACTCCTCCAGATACATGGCTACATTCCAGCTAAAAACAACTACTAAATGTTTTTCAAATTTGCCTTTCATCACATTTATGTCTTTATCTGCACAGGTTGTCTGTACCACCTATTTGGAAGGCATCCCTGAAAATTTCAGAATTTTCACTTTCATTCTGCTATTAGTTCAAAAACCATCTCTTATGAAAAGCCCCTCCCCAGTTGTTAATGTTCCCTCTTTCCTCAATTCACTTTAAATTTGTTTATCTGGTTCTATATTATGTACCCTCAAGAGAAGGTAAGCTCCCTGGGGGGCAGACTATTCTGTCTTTGGAGTTCTACTACTTTTAATTTTTGTTGTGACAAAATCTTTCAGTGACACAATCTTTATGACACCATTCCAGGGTTTTTTGGGCAAAGACAGTGGAGAGTTTGCCATTTCCTTCTCCAGCTCATTTTACAGATGAAGAACAGAAACTGGGTTAAGTGACTTATCCAGGGTCACAGAACTAGTAAGTGCCTGCCAGGCCCTGAATTTACTAGTTACTTAAACTTTAGCTGAACTGGACTACTTCTTTCATGAAAATCACTGTGATGTAGTAAAAACAAACAAACAAACAAACAAAACTACACTGGATATGGAGCCAGAATAATATAGCCTTTAATCAAATACTTAACCCAAATTTTACAGCAAGGTAGGGTAAACATCCTATAAAAGAAAAAGGAAAAAAATCCAGACTTCTCTGGCATGAAGGGAGGGCCAAAAATTTTATGCAAATTTCCCGGGCTTTGATGTGCCCCTGACAAGTCACTGAACATCTTTGAGCATTGTTTCTTTATCTGTAAAATGGACACAATTCTTGCTCTACCACTCATACACTTACTGGAAAGAAAGAACATGTAATCCTTGAAAGAGACTCAAGGATGAGTTATTATTTCACCCCCAAAACCTAAGATATCTTGACCATTTGTGGAATTCAAATGCCTGTTGTTGATGACAAAGAGCAGAAATACACATTTTAAGATCTAACAGGTATTGGAAAGGAGGTGGTTATCTGTGTTTATTTATGACAGGGTTTCTTAACCTAGTTCATGCCATGAACTCTTTGGCATGAGCCTCCGTACATTCTCTGAATAATGTTTTTAAATTGCTGAAGAAAATGCTAAATTTAACTTAGAGATTACTGAAAATAAGGGAGACAGGCAACAGTTCTGTAATTTTTTCCCCCCACTGAGTTAGCCCCACGCAAGAAGGGTAACAGAAAGAGGAAAATCATCAATTTAAAACATACATTTTTTAAATGCCTAGGTTCGAAGACAAATAATTGAGCCTCAAAGAAAACAAAGGGAGCGAAGGCGTGCCCTCGGTCCATGGGACACGTGAGGCTCAACTCTCTCTTGCTTCCTGCCTAACTTGCTGCTTTCAATGGGGTGCAGAGCCTCAAAAACGAAGTTCTTAATTAGTAGTCAAGATGATGATAACGGCGTGGCGCCAACCGAGGTAGCCGGAGGACTAATAAGTGTGTGTCGACAATACTGGTAAAGGACAGACGCTGTTGAACAAGTGGACAGCACCTACTGCGCGCCTGGAGCCGGAGCGGACTGTCAGCCTGGAGACCCCTAGGAGGAAAGCTGGCAGGGACGTTGTCTAAGTGGCGGGAAGTCGAGGCTAAGCAAAAACAGGAGTCAAAGAAAGTCCCAAAGAGGCTTTACTTCCCCGAAGGGGGGAGGGAAATGCAGGGGAGTGCAAAAGGAGGGAAGTGAAGCGTGGGAGCAAAGAAGCGTCTAGTCTAGGTAGGCTCCCACTAGCCTACCTAGAGAGAGAGAGGATGTGAGGTGAGGAGGCTGTTCTGGATCGCTGGGGGAGGGATGAGTTTTGTAACCTCCGGGCCTGGAACCACGAGGCTGGCCGCCGCGAGGGCATCAGGAAAGAAGAGAAGTCTTGGGGCTGCGGGTGCCTAGAAGAGATTCTCGCCCGTCCTCCCAGAGGCCCAGGAGCCCCCACTCTCGGGGCCCATTTCCCTCCTCTGCTCTTGCACTATCACTTACCTCCTCGGCCCACCCTCAGCACTCTTTCGTCTTCCCTTTCTACCTCCCTCCCTTTCCAATTCTTCTCTACGTCGGAACCCTGATGAAAAAAAAGCCTGAGCAGATCCTTCAGCAACAGCGGCAGCCCCAACTGCCCGCCAACAGCAAGCGCTGACTGGCAGCCGCCATGTTGGTGGGCGGGGTGAAAGGGAGGTGGAGCTAACTGGGAGCTACCACTTCTTGCCGGGGTAAAGAGGGACAGCAGGAGTCACGAAGAGTGAATCGACCCAGCCTAGGAAAGTTCCGCAGAAGCCACACTGGTAAACGATTCTCATAATTTGAAATCTGCCAGGCGGTCAAGGACAAACAAGAAAATAAGGGAACGTGTGACTCTCCAGCCCTCTTCGCTCTTCCCCCAGCTTAAGGAATGGTGGCGTCCCGCAGGACGTGACGGCGCCGGAGGTCTGAGCCAGAGTCCTCGAAGGGAGCCGCTGCCCTTGGGGGAGCTCTCAGCTTTCGGCATCCCGTCCTGCAGGTGAGTCGATGATTTGAGAGGGGAACAGATGCAGGGGAGGTTCTAAGTGTGGGCTTCAGTTTCTTTCGTGAAGGCTCACACGTGCCCCTCCCGGAGAACTAGCGAGGTGGGGAGGGGTCCCCAGGAGGGTGGAGGACGTTCATGGCCTCGCTATGATTTGCCGCCATGGTTGCCCCGCTATGGTTGCGCTCTTTGAACAACCTTGGGGAGTAGAGACGGGAGCTTCTTCTCTGGGGAGAAATCTAGTGGCATTTAGGAACGACTGTGACCTCCACGAGGACAGGAGCCTCGTCCTCCCAGAGCTGTTTCCTCCCAGTGCTGCTCTTTTGTTCATACGTGCTTAGTATGACAGCAGAGAGACTGTCAATCTATCAGTAAACATACATTAAGCGCCTATTGCATGCCAGGCACTGTGGTAAGTTCTTGGAAAATTGGTATATTGGGAGTGAGTTCCTACGTTACATTACTCGTAGATTACAGGCTAGAGCAGTATTTAGGACAGGTGATGGTTTTCTTTTAAATTGTCTCTAAATCCTAGATTATGGTACAACCACAAAATTGAATAGTTTCATCAATTTTATTTATCAGTTGCCATAGGAAAGATATTCGTTGGCATTTTTATCCCCAGCGCCTAGGCACAATACCTTTCTATCCTATGGGAAAATGCATTCTTAAATACACTGATACCAATAGTATTCACGTTAAAAAAAAAACTGAATAGAATATAAATTTAAAATCAGTACAGTTAGCCTGGTGCAGTGGAAAGTGCACTGGACTGGAAATAGAAACTATTCAGTTTGAGGCTATGCTAGAAACCAAACTTCTGTATCTGCAGTCAGGAAGACCTGAATTAAAGTCCCTACTCAGACACTTAATACTTGGGTGACCATGAGAAAGTCATTTAATCCCTGCCTCAGTTTCTTCATCTGTTAGCCAATCAGTAGGCATTTATTAATTGCCTATTATGTGCCAGGCACTGTGCTAAGTGCTGCAGTTCCCCTCCCCAATACACCCCCTTAAAAAAGGCAAAAAAATCACTGCTGTGTACAAAAAAAGATATAAATAGAATAAATTAGAGATAATCAGTGGAGGGTAGGCACTAGCATTAAGGCTTAATAAGTAAAGGCGTCTTTGTAAAAGAAAGGATTTTAACTGTGACTTAAGAGAAGCTAGGAAGCAGAGATGAGAGAGGGCATTCCAGACACAGCAAGTTTCAAGTCTAGAGGTGATGTATCTTTTTTGAGGAATAGCAAGGAAGCCAATGTTATTGATGGCAGAGTAAATGGAGGGTTGGAAGGTGTAAGAAAACTGGAAAGGTAGGAGAGGGCCAGTTGATTGAAGGCTTTGAATGTCCGACAGAGAATTTTACGTTTGATCCTGGAGGTGATGAGGAATCAGTGGAGTTTACAGAATGCTGACCTGACATCAGATTTTGTGCTTTTGGAATCTGATGGCCGAGTGGAAGATAGACTGAAGTGGAGAGAGATTTAAGGCAGAGTCCAACCAGAATGTTATTATACTAGCACCTACCTCACAGGGTGATTACAAGGATAAGATGAGAAAACTTATCTACAGGGCTTGGAAAACCTTATATAAATTCTAGCTATTTATATACTACTTAATGTTTTTCACAGCACTTTGCATACTTTGATCATAACATTCCTGTGAAATAGGTACTACAGATACTATTAAAATAAAGGCATTAGATTAAATGATCTTAATAGTTCCTTTCTACTCTGATTTTCTACAAAATTATGGAGACTAAAGAACTGTACATGTATCTGTTTCTAAGCTCATATTAATAGCTAACATTTATATAGCATTTTAGACATAGATATAGATTGGACTTCTGATGTCATCAGTAGAGGCAACTCTTCAAATGATTAAACTCCTACCAATGTTGCTTAGCACCTTCTCTGCACTTAATAGTGTTGGAAAGTTACACTGTTGTTCACAAATTTGAATCCAAGCCTTCCTGACTTCCAAGCAGACTATATCTACTCTTCCCATTCTTCCTCTAACTTCACATAATTATCTGATTGTGTCCTCACAACTCTGGAGGTTGATACAGAGTTATAGCCATTTTGAAGATGAGTAATTTGAGGCCAAGAAAGCTTAAATGACTTGCTCATAGACTCAGCTAGTGTCAGGAATGGGCTTTGAACTCTGCTAGTTCCTGACCCCAAGTCCAGTGTTGTTACACCAAGCTGTTTCTCATAGAATAATCAGTCACATTTAGAACACATCCCAGTGGTCAGTTTCACAGGGTAACCTTGTGATTTTTCAGAACTTCTAACTCTGGTGTAAATACTATGTTCTATAAGGCATATTGTAGTCATGTGGCTTTTTTTTTTTTTTTTGGTAAATAATGATTACAGTTATACCTCTAGAATCATAATTTGAGTTGTGACATGCTAGCAGGGAAGGACTGTAAAGTTAGGAATACTTTTGATAGTGATAACCTATTGATTGTATTTGAGAATGTTACCATACAGATAAGAGTTTTGAAACTGGAACAAATCATGTAGTCAGTCTAATGTTTTCCAGTAACTATACTTTTAGCCAATAAAATTGGAGGGTAGGAAGTGGGGGGGTTCATGTTTTCTCCATATATGATAGATAGTTCAAGTGTCAACCTCCAAGGTTGACACATAGGAACAGAGAACTTTAAATAAGGAACTACAGTTGGTAGCAAAATTATCCAAGAAGAGTTAGAAGTAGGAATTATTAGAAGTAAAAGTTTTGTGGATCAGTCAGAATTTGCAGAGAGACAGGAGAAAGTTTTCACATTAGGAGTTTCTTACATGAAGGAAATCACATTTCTGGACCTTCTTCTTCCCCCCACCGGCCCCCCCAAATGCATTGGTCAAATGGTTTGGGAACAAGAATCAGAAGGGATCCAGCCATGGGCCTCTTGAATAGTACCCACATTTTCACCCTTAAATCCTTCTGTTCCTTTGACCTTCTGCCATTACTGCATTGCATTCTCCTAACCCTGGGCAACTCCTAGTATATGGGAATTACCTCTTCTTTTTCTACTTCTGACCTGCCAAAGATAAAGGAAATTATGAAATCTTGCTGACCTGGGTCAACTATCTAATCTCAACTGAAATCCCACTGTCCCATGGGAATTCTTTCATTGATATTTTATTGCCCATTACATTTCCCACAAAGGCAATTTCAAACATTCCTTAAGTGCCCATTTCATCCCATCTCATCTTATTCTCGATTGATTTTGCCTTTAACTTTTCTGAGAAGGCTGAGGTCATCCAATATGAAATCCTTCATCTTGGTGTAACGGAAAGATCACTGTTTGGAGTCAGAAGGCATGGGTTTGAATCCTGATGGCTACTTATTATCTATCACCTCAAATCTTAGCCTTCATTTCCTCTTCCATAAAATGAAGAGGTTTGACTACCTGATATTTACAATCCATTCCAGCTTTAAACCTTATGATTTTGTAGGGGTACCCCCCCATTTCAGAAACATGCCTGGCAATCCTGAGTGCTGCCTGAATCAAATTGAAATATAATTGGGAAATATCTTAACAAAATAAATACAAATACAATAGAACATACGTATTATTAACTTGTGGTTTTCTGAGTCAATATGCTGCCCCACAGGGATTACAGTGCCATTTTTGAGTTTGATACCACTGCTGTAAATCTGCCATCTTCAGTCATTTCCCCCTTTCCTTATCTATAATCTCAGAAGAAGAAGCGGCCCTCTTCATTGAAGCTAACCCCTCGACTTGTACCCGCAGTCCCAAAAGGAGTCTTTGATGCCACCACACTCGTCAGTCAGGCCATCCTTTGTGTGTAGCATCCATCTCTCCTGTCAATGGCCTCTTTCCCTCAGCCTACATTCTTAGATCTTTAGAGATCCTAAAAAAAAATTCTTAGAAGCCGCTCAGAGGCACCACAGATAAGAGTGCTGGGACTGGACTCAGGAAGACCTGGGTTCAAATTTGACCTCACGCATATGTGGTCGAATCATTTTAACTGTTTTTCTCAACTATAAAATAAGAGATGACAGTAGTACCTCAGAGGGTTCTTGTGAGAATCGAATGAGATATTTGCAAAGCACTTAGCACAGTTCCTGATACATGGTATGTTCATTCCCTGCTCTTTCCCTTGCCCCTGCTTACTTCTTCAAGCTGTCATCTTCTCTTTTACTGGCAAATTTGTAGAAAGACTAATCAGAATTTATTGCTTCTCCACGCACTCACTTAAACCCTGTCTATGCTGTTAGACTGAAACACTATTCTCTGAGACCACTAATGATTTTATTGCTACATGCAGCAGCTTTTTCCCATCTTCATTCTTCTTGACTTCTCTGTGGCATTTGGAAACATGAAGCGCTCCTTGATAACTTCTTCACTGACATTTAAGATGCCCTTTCTTGCTTGAGAGTTATCTTCTCTTTTTTGCTGTTTTCTTTTCTTCCCCTTGACCCTTAAGTATATATTTCCCTCAGAATTTTCCTCTTGGCCGTTATCTTTTCTCTCTACCCTCTGTCCCTTGGTGATGAAATGTACTCCCATGATTTTATTAGTAACTTTATGCAAAAGAATCCCAAGTCTCTATTTTCTTTCCTCTCAACCTTTCCCTGGAGTCCTAGTTCCATATGTCTGCTGTATATTTCCATGGTAATTATCCTGTCAGTACCTCAAATTGAACATGTCCAAAACAATACTCCTCAATTTTCTCCCTTCTCTTAAACTTCATTTATTTCTTTTAATTAGTGCCAGCTTCCTGGAAGGTCACCCAAGCTATCTTTATATGCCTAGTACCTACCACAAGTGCCTTGCACATGGTGATGAATTTAACTGAACTGAACTTTTAGGCTTCCCTGGGCACGAGTTCTTCCTTAAAGCTATTTCATTTATATATTACCATACTTCATCCCTTATCACCTTTCCCCCCTTCTTCTTTCATTGTTACTGATGCTGAATTTTTCACATTGAATCCATTCTTCCCTTTTACCCTGTGTCACACCACTCCATACTAAAAGTATATTTTCTCTGGTTTGCTTACAAAGGAAAAAAGAAAATATAGATCCAGAAAAACTATACAAAAGTAAGAAAATAAAAATATACCAAAAATAAGCTATCTAGAACTATAAATAAAAGAAAACTACTAGGTCCCCAAATAGCTGGTACTTAAATTTCTTGAACTATTCTGTCTGGTCACAGTTCCTTGACCCAAGTTTGGATCTTTATAATTGCCTTTAGATTGAATCATTTATTCCTTCTTATAACCACATGATCACATCTTCTATACTAGAACATTCCAAAGATTATTTTGGGATTCATTTACTAGTAATAACAAACAACAGCACTTACATAGTGCTTTATGTTTATAAAACACTTTGAATGCTTATTTGAGCCTCACAAAACAATTCTTTGAATTATTTTTATCCTCATTTTACATTTGAGGAAAGCCAGAAAGCATCAAAAGGAGAATTTGAGCCCAAGTCTTACCAAGTCTGATACTATTTCCACCATCACACTATGGATTAAATTTGTCTGTTTTACAATGTCTGGTTCATTCTCAGTCAATCAGAAAGCTTCCTGAATGCATGGTGGATTTTTGGTATTTTTCCCCTTTTTAAAAAGAGAACTCCTAATAAGAAACTCCCTCTACCAATGCAGATCTGAAGAGTCTTAAGAGTGTTTCCTGGGTCACTGTGAAATTAAATGACTTGCCTAAGATCATACCACCAGGATGTGTTAAAAGTTAGGGCTTGAGCCTATGCATTCCTACCTCCTAAATGGTATAAAAGCTCAATAAAAAGAATTAAAAGAAGAATTAAGGATAGACATTACAATTCTCAGAATTAAAATAAAAAATACAACCATTTAGAAAAAACCAGTGGACAGTGAAAAGGCTTGGTCTTCTAGAAAATAGGATGAAACAAATGTCCAGCTCTGATTGCTTGACTCCATTCTATCCTCATCATTCAACCCAAACTACTCTCTCCAGTGATCTCTACTGGCCTTTTTCTAGTTTTCATCTTTGACCTCTTTGTACCCTTTTGACAATGTCAGTTCCTCTCTTCTCTTTGATAGTCTCTCTAAATCATATTAATTTGTGCATATTTTATATCCCCAACTAGATCATAAGGTCCTTGAAGGCAAGGACTGTGTTCTTAATCATCTTTGTATTCCGTTCAGAACATAGCAAGGTGTTCTTCATAGAGCATTTACTCAGTAAACATTTGCTGAATTCATTCATTCCAGAGTGATTCATCCAAAAGATTAAACGAGTTAGAGAAAGAAAGGCCCTTCTGAACAGTTTATCCATCAGATTCATGGAGAGTAAAGGAATTTACAACCAAACAAGAGATGGAAAACATGAAATGCAAAATGGATAATATTGATTACATTAAACTGAAACATTTTTGCAAATGTTTCAAACAAAGCCAATGCAACCAAGATTAGGAGGGAAGCAGAAAACTGGGAAAGAATTTTTACAACTAGTGTCTCTGATAAAGATCTCATTTCTAAAATATATACAGAACTGAGTCAAATTTACAAGAATACAAATAATTTCCCAGTTGATAAATGGTAAAAGGATATGAAGTTTTCAAATGAAGAAATTGAAGCTATTTATAGTCATATGAAAAAATGCTCTAAATCAGTATTGATTAGAGAGATGCAAATCAAAACAACTCTGAGGTACCACATCATACCTTTCAGATTGGCTAACATGACAAAATAGGAAAATGATAAATGTTGGAGAGGTGAGAAAGTTGGAGCACTAATTCACTGTTGGAGCTGTGAGCTGATCTAACCATTTTGGAGAACAATTTGGAACTATGCCCAGAGGGCTATAAAAATGTGCATACCCTTTGACCCAGAAATACCACTTCTAGGGCTTTATCCCAAAGAGATCATAAAAATGGGAAAAGGACCACTTGTACAAAAAATATTTATAGCAGCTCTTTTTGTGGCATCCAAGATCTGGAAATTGAGGGAATGCCCGTCAACTAGGGAATGTTTGAACAAGTTGTGATATACGAATGTAATGGAATACTATTGTTCTGTAAGAAATGATGAACAGGTAGATTTCAGAAATACCTGGAAAGATTTACGTGAACTGAAGCTGAGTGAAATGAGCAGACCAGGATAACATTGTACATACTAACAGCCACAATGTGCGATGACTGATTTTGATAGACTTAGCCCTTCTCAGCAATGCTAGAACCTAAAACATTTCCAAAGGACTCATGATAGAAAATGCCATCCACATCCAGAGAAAGAATGGAGTCTGAATGCAGAGTGAAACTGACTATTTTCTGTTTTGTTTTGTTTCTTTCTCATGGTTTCTCCCATTCATTATAATTCTTATGTACAACATGACTACTGTGAAAATATGTTTAATAGGAATATATATGTAGAGCTTATATAAGATAGCATGCTGTCTTGGTGAGGTTGGAGGGGAAGGACAGGGAGAAAATTTAAAACTTATGGAAGTGAATGCTGAAAACTAAAAACAAATAAATTAATAATAAAAAAGGGTCTTCCTTATAGATGATTTTCATCCACCAGCCTCATTTTTCAGTAATGGAAAATGGTCTCAGTTTTAGTCACTTAACCAGGTCATACAAGTAGTTCAGTGAATCAGAATGTAGAGCTTGAAGGACCACAGAAATCCTTTAGTCTAACTAACCCTTCATTTTGTAAATGTGGAAACTGAGATCCAGATAGATAAACTGACTGACTTAAGGCCTTCGAGGTGGTATATAGCAGAGGTAGGAATCTCACCCAGGTCTTCTGACCCCAAATTAATTTCGCTTTTCATTATTGCACACTACCTTCTGCATATTCCTTCTTAGACACTGTATTAAGCATAATTTAGTTTCTTATTTTTAGAAAAAAAGATTTTAAAAAACCCCAGTAATTAGCACTATCAGAATAACCCAAGATCTGGTAGCTTCTACACTGAGGGATAGAAGGGCCTGGAGTATGATATTTCAAAGCTTAAGGGAGCTGGGATTAAAACCAAGAATCAACTACCCAGCAAAATTGAGCATATTATTCCAGGGGAAAATATGGTCATTCAGTGAGGTGGAGGACTTTCAAGCATTCTTGCTGAAAAAAACAGAACTGAACAGAAAATTTGACAAACACAAGAAGCATGAGAAGGTAAACATGGGAAAGAAGTCATAAGGAACTTATCAAATCTGAATGATTTACATCCCAATATGGAAAGATGATAATAGTAACTTATGAAACTTTTCTTAGTATGAGGATAGGTGAAGGGAATACAAATGGATATATATGTATACTTATACATGTCTGTATAGGA